>OW240912.1:332467687-332486556 GCA_933207985.1 Pelobates cultripes | reverse complement strand
GAGACAGAGAGGGAAGAATGAGACACAGGGGGAGAAAGAGGGGAATAGAGAGATGGGGATGGGGGAGAAAGAGGGAAGAATGAGACACAGAGGGAGAAAGCGGGGGAATAGAGAGATGGGGAGGGGGGAGACAGAGAGGGAAGAATGAGACACGGGAGAAAGAGGGGGAATAGAGAGATGGGGAGGGGGAGAAAGAGACAGAGAGGGAAGAATGAGACACGGGGAGAAAGAGGGGGAATAGAGAGTTGGGGGAGGGGGGAGAAAGAGAGGGAAGAATGCCCTCCCTCCCCTGTCCGCAGGCACCGTGCGGGCAGGGGAGGAAGAGAGGACCTGGGAGCTCACCCTGCAGCTCCTCTGGGTCCTTCTTGCGCGAGCACAGAGCGTTGCCGCGGTTACCATGGCAACGTTACTGCTCTTGCGAGAGTCAACTCTAGCCCTGGAGCTACGGGCTAGAGTTCACTCTCAACACTGTAACCCCCATGGATTCCTGGTGGTCGCAGTGGTGAGAGTGAACTCTAGCCCCATAAACACACTGCCCCCACACACACACCATACACATTCACACACTGCCCCCATACACACCATACACATTTACACACATTGCCCCACACACACACATACACTGCCCACCCATATACACACAGACCCCCATACACAGCCCCCCATACTAACATTGCCACACACATACACCGCCCACACACCCTACACATTCACACACTACACCCCCACACACACACTGAACCTTTCACACACATTGCACCACTGCTCCTATTCCCTACTACAGCCTCATATCCCAGCAGATCCCAGGTAAGTTGTCAAACTGTTCTTAAATGGTTTGACTACTTACTCTGGAGCAGTAGTGGTTATTGTGCATGGATTATTTCTTTAAATAATCTACAAGTGCCCCAGTAGCCAGCCAGCCAACCCACAGGCTGGCCAGTAGCCAGCCAGTTAGCCAGCCCACAGGCCAGTAGCCAGCCCACAGGCCTACAGCAAGCCACAGGCTTACAGCCAGCAAGCCCACAGCCTGCCAGTCGCAGCCAGCAAGCCACAGCCTGCCGGCAGTAGCCAGCAAGCCCACAGCCTGCCGGCAGTAGCCAGCAAGCCCACAGCCTGCCGGCAGTAGCCAGCAAGCCCACAGACTGCCAGCCAGCAACAGTAATTAAGGTAAGAGGAGCCAACTTGGCTTAGGTATCAGCGAGCTATGTTGTGTTGCTATATTGTGAATAGGAACCAGAGTGTTGGAGAGACCACCCTCCAGGCCCCATTAGACTCTGGCCTCTGCTAGAAATCCCCTCCATGGCCCATTAGCCCTCAATTGTAGTTTCTACTGGGGCCTGGAGGCGACTGTTTCCAGCAGGGGATATCTAATGGACGCCGAGATGGCCTCTGTTAGAAAGACCCCCTTCCAAGCCTTTTAGACTCCATTGTAGTCTCTAATGGGGCTTGGAGGGGATTCTTTCTAACACACTCTCTAAAGGACACTGAGATAGCCTCCGCTAGAAAGACCCCCTCCATGGCCCATTAGCCCTCAATTGTAGTCTCTACTGGGGCCTCGAAGGGCTTATTGCCCTTTTGTTCCTTGTATCTAAAGATTGTGTAGGGTGTGGCTGGAGGCGGTGCATGGAGGCGGGACAAGGGTGGCGCTTGCTGCAGAGTATGGGTGGGGCCTGTAAGGGGGCCCTTGATTTATTTTGCCCGGGGGCCCTGAGGGTTATCAGTCCGCCTCTGCCTTCTGACCAAATTTGTATTATGCTCACTGACTAGATTCTCTAGAATTACATTCTGTTACTTTACTTTATGTTAAAATTGTGAAAAAGAAAAAATGCGCAGATTCTGATGCCTGCATATCCTGGAATATTGATTGTTATACTAATGTGGCGTCTGTCATCCATGTCCTGTAATATTTTATGCGCAATAAAATAAAGAAAAAAAAAAAAAGTTATCAACTCTTATCCAATTTGCACACGCTATGTTACTTTGAGGGCACTGGTTTTCAACAAGAGCACCCTAATCCAGTGCAAGCACATAGACCTCAGGGCTGTAGCAGTTTGAACGTAATGCTTAAAACTGTTTGTTTAATAAAGTGTCAGCTTTAAAATTTGGATTTCCACGTGAATATATTTTTAATACTAATGTGAACATTTTGCTAGGAGAAAACAATTCTCTAGGTAGGCTATATGCAAATTTAACATTTGTAAGCTGCGGAAGAAGATACAAAGAAAAAAAAAAATACAGTTGTGCCTTGGAAATGCTGTTATTGAAGTGGGTCTTGGTCCAAAAATGTTTGGAAGTCACTGTTCCACACCATACCACTATCCAATTATAGGCCTACCAAGAATCCTGCATAGCACATTCAATTAAAGTGGCCTAAGCTTCACTTTATGGCACAGCACTGTGGATCCACCATGGCTGAGAACATTTTGCATGGCCGAGGAGCTACTTGCAATATGTAATTACATATTTTCACTGGATTGATTTTTGGGCATGGTGCATAGACAGGTGTAGTGCCTGTCCTGGGGGAGCGGTTGGGCAAATTGGACCTAACAGGGTGAGGGTTGTTGTTACATACACCCCTGATGTTCCTTATTGCTCCTCCTAATTATAGTCACTATTTGTCTTTTACTTTATCCTCTTTTTTCTGAGAACAGTCTCTCACTCGTCAACTGCCCTCTAACCATATATTTTAGGTGAAAAGTGATGATGTTGTTTTGTAATTTCTTTTTATTCATTCAATCCCCCTTTCTTTTTCATGGTA
Source organism: Pelobates cultripes (assembly GCA_933207985.1). Taxonomy (NCBI): domain Eukaryota; kingdom Metazoa; phylum Chordata; class Amphibia; order Anura; family Pelobatidae; genus Pelobates; species Pelobates cultripes. The sequence goes on along the minus strand of OW240912.1, from coordinate 332,483,798 downwards.
GTTATTATTACCATTTATATAGCACCAACATATTATGTAGCACTTGATTTTTCAGAAGAAATAATTGATATACAAATTATTTACAGAGACAAGAGTTTAAGAAGGCCCTGCTCATACAAACTTACAATTTATTTATAGTTCTTGTTTTGAAACATTACCTTTAATGAAACATGATTTATTTTTTTTATTTTTTTTTTAAACGACGAATATAAAATTTTTTACAAATCACTTTTATATCTCGCTAAGCAGCCATGTTGGGTCACACTCTACTGTTGATCAACTGCTGCTTAACCTAACTTATCTGCTGCTATGATTGCCCTGTATGTAACTGCAGCAGTAGGAAAGTAAGGATGAGCAGCAGGTAACAGAGTCTGACCCAACCTGGCTGCTCAGCCAGATTGAAAGAAAGAAAAAAAAAAAACTGGTTTTCTTTTTTCCTCAACAAAATCAATATACATAATTTAAAAAAAAAACATTTGTTTACATGTAACAAATTTTTTTAAAGCTGGAGTGATCAAAAGTATTCTGGTCTTAACTCCAAATAAACACAAAAAGATAGGGAATTGGGGGTGGGGATTTTTCAATAGTGGTGCTTATGTAAAACTGTATATTATTTGTACTCTGTTGCCTTCATATACATATATTTTGGATCTGTATGGCAACACCCCTATTAAAAAACGCATGTTCTGTGTGTGCACCCCAATTACCCTGTTTATGTGTACATTTTAAGTCCAGACCAGATTCATTTTGGGTTGAGAACTCGGACCCTCCACTGCAGGTGCCCTTTGGAAGTGCCACAAAAAGCCACAGATTAGAGCATGTAAAGCAGGTGTGGAATTAATTAACCAGGATGCTGAGTAGCTATCATCAAAAGACTATTTTAAGAGAGATATGCATAACAGTTGCAGTTATTTTTTCCTGAGGAAAGCCCTTAGCAAAGTGAAATGTGTACGGCGTCTTGGGAACATAAGAAGGGGGACTAGACAATGACCTTCCAGTGACCCCTTGTTCTTTAAAATGAAGACCCCAACCAATGCCCACAGGTAGAGGTAGGGCAGGGGTGTACATAACTAGCGAGTGGGCCATTGGCTGCATGCTATTTAGCGGTCATATGATTAACCCTTGCACTGGCCAAATTGGTTTCAAGAACTGAAATTCAGCCAAATCGGCACATTGCAGAGCCTGACACGTCCTTTACAACGTTTTCAATTCTGAAAACTTTAAAATTGTAAGAAACAAAGAATTGTACCATGCAGAAGTCTAAATTTAGCAACTCACCAAAATTCTATTTTGCAAATATAGGCTAAACCTAACAAAACCTGTAACTCGGGACTACAAGACAATTCCTTAAGAACTACAAGACAAGTCCCAAAGGACTGAATGCCGCCAGCGATTTCCCTGCTGCATAAACCTCTTTCATACATTAGCTTTAGAGTATAGTGAAACAAACAAGTAACAGTAATAATGTGTGCATGAAGTTTTTATATAGACAGACGGCTTCTTTTTTAATTGAAATAACTGTGTTGCAAAGATAAAAGATCTTTAGTTAGCCTTTGAACATAGGTTTGAATTGCAGTCATAATTTGTAACGTCCACAAAATCATACATGTAAGAATGCAAATAATCTCAATAAAGTATTCGCAAACACAGTAACTTCCTATTGGTAATGTATTTACAAATGTTAAGAAAATTAGGAAGGTGAAACACTCTACCACCCAACATAAAGGAAACCCAGGGTATCAGATATGACTGCATTGTATTTAAGAAGGCGCATTTCACAGTCGTTAAATGGGCAAACTTTTATGCTTAAAATATTCGCTTTTAGTCAGTCAATGCCTTGAAAACTATCCACAGAAATAGGAAACGTTTTACAGTTATCTATTGCCAGCATTCATTATTTCCATGGTGACTTCCTTGACACATTCTCATTTGTTTCAGCTGCTTCTTTAATAACTTGAAGTACCAATTCATTTCGTTTCCGCACCTCGGCCAAAGTTGCTGGATTCGCTTCTGGATAATTCTTGAAATGAGAAAAGAAAATGTACTTTCAGCAGAGTCACATTTAAAAAGTTTCCTTCTTTTTACTGTGTATACTATTTACAACTATTAATTTATTAACTATTTAGATTGATCATTCCAAAGAACCCTGAAAAACAAGTTGCAATGTCATGCAATTCCAAGCACTATGACCACAATAAACTGCTGTAGTTTTTATGGTGCTAGGAATTCCGTGGTGCGCACTACTTACTCACCCCAATGTAAGTAGTTAAACTATTTCTGAACAGTATGAATTCTTAACTTGTGGGCACCACTCACTGCCTACCTTTATAGTAAGCAGTTCTCAGCTACACCAGGTTGTGCACAGCTTAGCACTCTGAGAGTGATCAGACAATGAGCCATACCTGCACTGCAAGGTTCTGCTGAGGGGAGCTAACTGAAGCACAATACAGCTCCTTCCAAATCCATGGTAATAGGCAACCAGTGTCTGGCACACCCTTGGTACGTTGTCAAATGGTTTTACTACGTATCCTGTGAGGGTTCCATGGCATTCTTGGCACCATAACCATTACACCCATATGTAGTTATGGTGCTTGGAGTATTTCTTTATAGAGCCAGAACCACTAATGCATTCAACGTGGATCATTTATAAACTACACAAAACAGAATAAAGACATGAGAAATGTGCATGAATATGGCAAAAGAGAATGGGACCACTTACAACAAGAACTATATGGCCATTTGCAAAAAATATGTAATCAGACCCCCTGTATCAATTAACATCTGCCGTATGTTATTTATGATTACCGGTTTTATTAATACAAAGTTAACTAAAGTTATATGCCACTGTAGCAGACGCATTATAACTCCTGCTAGAAGCTATTACAAAATGTTCCTCTGCTGTGAACCTAGAATGTATGTAGTGGTTAGTCCTTGGTTGCTTCAGCTCTGACGTAACAAGGAAAACTATTTATTTCCCTGGACTTAGTAACACACTATGATTTAATTTATTAACTTATTGTTGCCATCCCACGATAGGTGGAATAACAGTTTGCCTAGTTTTACATGAGACAACCCAGCGGTGACCATATATGCTAGATCACCACTGTGCACTTTAACTCATGGCTACCTCTTCATATTTTGTGGACCCAGGACATACTTGAAAACGAGCAAAATCTCAATGTATCTTTCCTGTTAAAATATATATTTTAAATCATATTTGATTGGCCTCCAATAACACAGTGGCTAAGCTTCTGTTTATTTTCTATTTGGCGCATAGTTACACATCAGGAGCGCTTGCTATTTAAAGCTACCATAAAGACGCACTGTCAGCATCTTACTACATCGCTCTTACTGCAATATTCATAATAGAAGCTACCAGGGCCCATTTATTGTTGCCAACCTTCACGAGTCACATGCACTTTCATGGCTAGTCTCATTGGCCCACCAAAGGTCTGAGACAATTTTATAATTAACACAATGCATCTCGATATGTTTTTACATGTCTCTTGTTCATTTTTATTATGCTGCTCCAGTGAGCTGAGTCTATCCCAACATATGCTCCCTATCCAGGGACGTATTAGCCGCGAGGCAAACAAGGCATTTGCCTTGGGCGGCATTTTCCCAGGGGGGCGGCAAAAAAAGTCGCCCCCAAATGCCCAGGGCAAATGTCGTTAGCCTCGCGGCTAACTGACAAGCCGATCGGGCGGCGCTGGAGCACTTTCCTCTGAGCTCTCTGCTCAGCATCCTCACGCGCCGCAGAGTGAGGCTGGGAGCCGGAATATGACATCATATTCCGGGTCTCACCAGCCTCACTCTGCGGCGCGCGAGGGAGCTGAGCAGAGAGTTCAGAGGAAAGTGCTCCCTCGCCAGCGCCGCCCGACCAGCACCTAGCCAGCCCACCCATTAGCCCGCCCAGCAGCCACCGGACCCCCAGGGAAAGGAAGAACCCCCCAGCATTCCCAAAGGTAAGGAGGCTGGGGGGGTTGAATTTAAAAACAAAAGTGAGTGTTAATGTGAGTGAGTGTGTGTCTGTTAGTGTGTGTGTGTTAGTGAGTGAGTGTGTCTGTGTTAGTGTGTGTCAGTGAGTGAGTGTGTGTGTCTGTCAGGGAGTGTGTTACTATGTGTGTGTCTGTTAGTGAGAGTGTATGCATGTCTGTTAGTGAATGTGTGTCTGTTAGTGAGTGTGTATGTCTGTTTGCTAGTGTATGCGTGTCTGTCGGTGAATGTGTGTGTATTTAGAAGGCGGGGCAGGGGGGAAGGGTGCGGGGGGGGTGCCTGATTTTCGTTATGCCTAGGGCAGCACAAAACCAGGATACACCACTGTCCCTATCCTTACATGAAAGCTATTCACAGCAGTAACTCTTATAATTTGAACCAATTATAGGGACCATCTCATTGATAGAGATATACCGTATATACTCGAGTATAAGCCGAGTTTTTCAGCACATTTTTTGTGCTGAAAAACCCCAACTCGGCTTATACTCGAGTCAGTCTGTATTATGGCAATTTACATTGCCATAATATAGACTGGGGGCTGGCAGAGCTGTTACTTACCTCTCCTGCAGCTCCTGTCAGCTATCTCCTCCTCCGCGCCGGTCCGGTCAGCACCTCGGTCAGCTCCCAGTGTAAGTCTTGCGAGAGCCGCGGGGTCATAGCGTGGCTCTCGCGAGACTTACAGTGTGAGCTTCCAGAAGAGCTGCACGGACCGGCGCGGAGGAGGAGGGAGCTGACAGGAGCTGCAGGAAGGCAAGTAACAGCTCTGCCAGCCCCCCCCCTCCCCCCACTGAACTGCCAATGCCACTGGACCACCAGGGAAGGAGAGCCCCCCTCCCTGCCATGTATCAAGCAGGGAGGGGGGACAACAAAATAAATAAATTGATAATATATAATAATTTTTTTTATTTTTTATAAAAATGCCCACCCCCCCACCAAGGCTCTGCCACACAAACACACACTGCATCACACACACACACACTGCGCACTCATACACACACTGCATTTATGCACACACACTGCATCACACACACTGCATTCATACACACACACACTGCGCACTCATACACAAACACTGCACTCATACACACACTGCATTCATCATATACACACACTGTAAATAAATATTCAATTAATATAATTTTTTTAGGATCTAATTTTATTTAGAAATTTACCAGTAGCTGCTGCATTTCCCACCCTAGTCTTATACTCGAGTCAATACGTTTTCCCAGTTTTTTGGGGTAAAATTAGGGGCCTCGGCTTATATTCGGGTCGGCTTATACTCGAGTATATACGGTAGATAGATAGATAGATAGATATATATATCACTGTCAAGACATCGCTTGCTACTGGTAAAGCTACCACCTAGTTAACCATGCAGAGTTATGTGAATCCGCTATCCGTGATGCCTACAAGCAATTGTTTATTTCTCACGGCTTATCCTCAAGTGTCAAAAGTAGTGTCAGGATTTGTTTAACTAGCCTTACGAGGCTCTGTTAGAATACTGCTTTTTCAATAAAATATGTAATAAGTTGAGTGCATGGTACTCTACCTATCAGAGAATTCCTAACAATTACAAAATGCATTTTGATTTTAAGATGGTTTGACTTCATATCTGGCATCCATTGGACAACATTTCTGGCTTTCAGGAATTAAGTTCATGCCAAAATTAGTAGGGGGTTGAGGAGCAGTCCTTAAGGGACACTCCAGGCACCCAGATCACTTCTGCCCATTGGAGTGGTCTGGGTGCCAACTCCCACTACCCTTAACCCTGCAGCTGTAAATATTGCAGTTTTCATAAACTGCAATAATTACATTGCAGGGTTAACGCCTCCTCTAGTGGCTTTCTACTAGACAGCACTTCCTGGTTTCTAACACAGGTTTTCTGTGCTACAGCGTCACTCCCCCGTCGGCCGCTGCGCATGCGCGATCGGTCTCCCCCGCTGGATGACGTCAGCAGGGGAGTAGTGTGGACGGACCCAAAACCGCCGCCGAGTGACATCGGCGGGGATCTCACGTAAGTCACTGAAGGGGTTTTCACCCCTTCAGCAACATGGGATGGATGGTGGGAGGGAGAGGGTACCTCAGTGCCGGGAAAACGGTTTGTTTTCCTGGCACTGGAGTGTCACTTTAGCAGACCTCAGAAACTGCTATGTTTACATCTGAAGGGTTAAAACCTGAGGGACCTGGCACCCAGACCACTTCATTGAGCTGAAGTGGTCTGGGTGACTATAGTGTCCCTTTAAGTTGTTTATAACCTCAGGTAAACAGGTAAGAGGTCAAATCGTTCTACAATGGATTGCCTACTCAAAAGAATATAAATGTTTATACTTAAATAGCTGGAATTTAGAATAAATAAGTACATTGCTGACAAGTTATTTTCCAGTTCAACTAGTCTGTCCTAAACAGTGAAATTTACATGAGACATACCACCACAGAGTGAATAACACTGTATGGGTCAATTTCAAAAAATTTACTTGCTAAAAATAATTTAAGGAACGCTTCAAGCACCATAATCACTACAGTGAGTCCCCAATGCAAGTAGTCAAACGGTTTCACTTCTTTCCAGTTCCATAAAGTAGTAATAAACAGTCTGACTGCTTTTAATAAGGGGAAGGGGCACCAGGGTTCTCCTAGCACCATAACTACTTCAAAACGGCGTTTCTCACAACACGTGTTTAAGGCAGCTTGACAAAGTCTAAAAGACGTGCAATTCTCTCCGTGCAAAGCACAGTCAATGAACATTTATCATCAAAGCAGATTTATTCTTTATCTTTAAATTACTAGGAGTATTCTTATAGAATGAATCCCGAATGACATCAGCGACCTCTGCCGTGATACAACATGTCCGCCAGGCTCACAACAGCCTGTTACACAACATAACCCGTACCTTGCTCATCTCTAACCTGCGCTTCTCTCCTGGGGCTACCAGGAGCCACAATACACCTCCGACCCCACCGAAAGCACCCAGGGTCAGCGTCGTAATTACAATCCGCCGCACCGTCTCCATAGCGACCTGCTGCCGCCAAGCGAGGGGACCGTGTGATGGGATAGAATGTTGCTTTCGGTATCATCGAGACTAAAATACGGATAGAGCGTCGCAACTTACATAATAGAGAGAAAAGTCGAGATAGAATGTCTCTTGCATAAGGGATGGGAAACTAGTGTGTTCTAGGCTTTCATGTATTAAATGTGTGGGAATGGCTGACCTGGAGGAGGCTCTTTGTAGGGGTTATATAGGATTTTCTGCTTGTTATTTTAGCCTGTTTACCATTACATAGGGATGTTTTATATTCTCATAAATCCAATAAGGCACTGCCACTGGGGTCCTGGCATATTTTGTCAATACTTTGACCAGGCATGTCTCCCAAGTGTCCCTATTTAGGGTCCAAATCCCTCTGCCCCTATTTTGTATCCGAATGTCCCTCTTTTTCAGGAGCTCCATATTTTTGGTGTTTCTGAGACTGTATAACAGAGCTCTGCAGCAATAATACAGTAATGTGTCTTTAAACTACAATTAAAGGATCACTATTGTGTCATGAAAACAAACTAGTTTTCCTGACACTATCGTTCCCTAATGGTGCCCCCACCGTGATGGTCCCGCTCCCTTGATGCTGAAGGGTCTAAAACCCCTTCAGCTACTTACCTTAATCCAGCGGCTTTCTTGGCGCTGGTGACCTCTCCTCCCCTGCCGACCTTGGCAAGTGCCGCGCGTGCTTTCAAACAGTCCATAGGAAAGCATTTCTCACTGCTTTCCTATGGACGTAATGCACGCTGGATGCGCCTCTAGTGGCTGTCAGGAAGACAGCCACTAGAGGCTGGATCAACCCTGCAATGTAAACATGGCAGTTTCTCTGAAACTGCTATGCTTACATCTGAAGGGTTAAAACCTGAGGGACCTGGCACCCAGACCACTTCATTGAGCTGAAGTGGTCTGGGTGACTATAGTGTCCCTTTAAGTTGTTTATAAGTAATAAATAATAATACGTCAGTAAATAAAATTCCTTGTTTTGTACGAGCATATTCACTAGGGATCGACTGAATTTTTTTAGCGATTATTTATATTTATTGATAGCAAAATAGACAGTTTAAACACCCCCTTTAAATAAATGGGGTAAGATGAACTGTTTAGAAGGGGAGAGCTTGCAAAAGTTTCAGCTAATAGATCTTTAGTATTTGCAAGCTGTTGCATTTTTTTTAATTTGGGGTATATATGCTAAACAGTGATTTTTATGTATTTCTTTGTGTTTGGGCAGTGAAGTGTCCCTGCTCATCTTTCTCTGTCACTGTAAGGGTGGGGGGCAGGCTTCCCTTATCTCTCTAGTAGCTCTATACTGCCAGGTACTGACACAATACTGACTGTTATATGGTAATAATTTAATTATACATTGTTGTGGTCAGTGATTTGCTTGCATTTAATGTGGAGGGGTGATAAGTAAACACAAGTTTTTAGTGTTACTTTAATCTGTGGTATGCCCGCTCATCCTTGACGTATCACATTGTTTTGTATAATAAATTATAATTTATTTTAAAGAGGAAATGTCACTTCTCTGGAATTTATAACATTGAATAAAATATTTAAAAGCACCTGTGACAAACTCCCCTTTTCAAGTGAGTTTGCCATGAGTTCTTGGAGGGGACTAGCCTTTTACCCTGTGACTATGTCCCCTTTAATTTACTGTGGTTAAAAATACTATTTGTGCCTTTTGGGACTTGGCACAATGGTTCTTCGAACTTTCGAGTGGCACTTCGGATACAGTCGAAGTGGCTGACATTCGACATTTAAACACGTGGCGGCGTCCATCTTATTTGGTCGAATGTGTTCCACTGTGTTTTGTCGTCGAGCTCATGGAACTCAAATCAAATCGGACACGCGACGGCATGAACCCCGCTGAACTGTTACCTTCCAGGGAACTTCGACTATTCGAACGGCGTTCGGTGAGTCGAAGCCCACGAACAAGGGAGACACATTGACGGTGCTCATTCACCATTCCATTCGGTAATTCGAACAGTACTTTGACTATTTAAAATACACCGGCCGCACAGCCTAATTCTCTGGAACTGTTTTGGGCATGAAACCATGCGTGCGGTCGGTCAAAAAGAGACTTCCAGGAATTTCCTGAACCCCTGCTCTGATCTGGGTGATTTTAGATACGTTGTTCAACCAGATCAGGGCTATCAGGGGATGTGACCCCCCTTTGATACAAGACTCCTGCAGCTGTTCCTGGATGTCCTGAGGAGTAATTATGTCAGGTCCCCCGCCCCCACGCCGCTCGCGGCGACCTTGCTTACCTTATCACAGCGAGCGCTTCATCTGGTCCCTGTCTTCAGACTGGCAGTGTGTCTGACGCTGCAGAGCAGCTTCCTTATATGTGTGATGCACCCGGTCATGTGACCCGGCACACAGTGATGACCTCAGAGACCACAAGGGAGGGAAGAAACTCCTCCCACATGTTGTGGTTAACACTAATTGGAGGTTAGCCAATCAGACACACCCTGTGTGTATATAAGCTAACCCCTCCCTTGCATCAGTGCCCTGTTGTGGTCTTTGGTCTACCATTAAGTGTTGCACTTGTTATTTGGATTTCCTGGTTACTGATATTTGGCTTTGTCTCTCTTTATTCCGTCTCTCTGTTTCCCTTGACCTCGGCTTGTGTTTTGACTTTCCCTTTTTGCATAACCCGACCATTCTAAGGATCGGTATTTCAATTCTCTCTACTCTGTCTTGTCTGCATGTTAGGGTTCTCTAGTGAACGTTACAAATGATGACCCTATCCCAGCCAGGAGTGTACCAGACTGTAGGGTGGCGCTTTGAACCGACTTCCGGAGAGACTTCCTCCTGACCACGGTCCAGTTCCAAGGGCAACAACTGAAGTTGCGGATGCCGTTCCTGGGAGAACAGCCCTTGGATGAATGGGTAATGGAACTGGAGGCAATGGTAACGAAGGAGGTGTGGTTGGACGAATCATACCGCGCCTTGCAGTTTCATGCGGTCGGCATTTACCTGTTGCTGGTCGAGCACAAAGGCTTCCCAGGGGAATACTACAATGGCCCTAGTCTGCTATGGGAGGAGTTTGATAATGGTATGTGTGAAGAAAATAGCATGTTATTCGAGACTTTTATTGCCATTCAGGACTTTTCATGTTTTATTGGTTTGGTAGCTGTAACTACAGAGAGAAAACGGCGGCCATCTTGTTTGCACGAAAGGAGTCAGCGGGAATTGGTTGTCGAGTGTCTGGAACTAAAATCGGACACTCTACTTCCCCAGCACCGGTCAAACCATACGAACGCCTGCTTCCTTTTCCCAAACATCCAGGAGAGTTCAGTAGTTTGGTTCCCACAAACCAGGGGAACAATCGCTACTATGAGCCAGGGGGCTCCGTTCGTGCATTTATTCATTATTATGACTTTTCTAAATAGACCGACCACACAGCCTAAACTCATGGAACGGTTTCTGGGCAGGAGCCTCGTGTGCGGTCGGTCAACTGGGACTTCCATAAAATTCGCAAACCCCTGAGATAATTGAGTCAGCTAACTATTAACTCAATTATCTCCAGGCAGTAAAAACATATTTTCCCCAAAACTTGGAACGTACTCTAAAACACATAGTATCCCCATAACAGTCACATCCCCTGATAGCCCTGATCTAGGTAACCAACATATCCAAAAATCACCCAGATCAGGGCTATCAGGGGATGTGGCTGTTATGGGGATACTATGTGTTTTAAGGTCAATTATCTCACAGGCAGAGAGGAGAGGATTGTCTGTTTGCATTGGGAGTCTTCATCTTTGTCACTGTAATATTATTGGCTGTAACTTTTGTGTTCCTGTCCCCCACAAGGTCCATGTGGGAGTGCCCCTTGCATGGGGACTTACATAAAAGCCAGTGTGGCACCATTAAAATTGATTCCTGTTTTACCCAAACATGAGCCTAGACTTCATGAAGGGTACCTGTCTACTTCCTGGGGAGAAACTACTTGGAAGCTGCATTCCTCTGAAACTATTCGTATCTACACCCGAACTGCAGCTATAATCATTCAGGCTCAGCAGTTCGGGAGGAATAAGCGAACACGGTATCTAATATACCAGTGTTCGTAACAGTATGGCATTCGGAGACCAGGACAGTTCCTGCTTTTGGTACATTCGAGATGAGCGGGAAGGCAGCTTGGGCCTTAAGTGGATAGAAGAAATGCAACCGGATCTGACTTTTCTGGCTAACCTGGAGTGGGAGCTCGAGCAGGACTATGCTCGCCTATTTAACCGAGTAACGCAGCCTGTCTCTGACAAGATGGGGCTTATGGACTGTATACCAGAGGAAGCATTGAGTTTCATCTCTCCTCCCCAGCAACTAAGCCTGTCATCAGGAGACCTGGGTGCTGTACCACCTACTTCCCAACCAGACCCAGAGATAAGAGACCTTATCGACTGGTCCTGGGAAGACCCCCAGTTGGCAGGTGGAGATGGGACTGAGGTCTCTCCACCGGCCCTACAGGGATGCTGGGCAGTCGGCCCAGATCTCCAACCCCAGATGGAGGTGTTACAGGGAGTGGAGGCAACCAGTCTCACTCCCCAGCGGCAGTGTGCAACCCAGGGAGAGAAGAGTATCGCCCTTCCTCCCCAGCGGCAGAGTATATTATTGGGAGTGGAGACAGTCGGTCTCACTCTCCAGTGGCAGACAGAGTTACAGGGAGAGGAAAGTATCGTCCTCGATCCCCAGTTGCAGTCTGAGTTGCAGGGAGTGGAGACAAACGGTCTCTCGCCCCAGCGGCAGCGTGTGTTATTGGGAGAAGAGGACTGTCAGTCTCTCTCCCCAGCGGCAGTGTATGTTACGGGGAGTGAAGATGGTCGGTCCCACTCCCCAGCAGCTGGGGCTGTCGTCCAGAGACAAGCCCCCTAGCATGGATGGTGCAGATGGGACCAAGGTCTCTGCACCAGCCCTACAGGGATGCTGGGAAGCCTACCCAGATCTCCAACTGCCTATTCTTAACCATGGTCCAGGCGCAGGAGACGGAACTACGGCCTCTACTGACCTCCTCCCAGCAGAAGAGCTGGCATCTGGGCTTACCCCTTTGTTCTGGGGCCTGATGACTCACCAACCAACCCAGCTGAACCGCTGGCTGCGGGGCAGAGCACCAATGGCCTCTGCCCACCAGGCACGGAGGAGGGAGACTGCACCCAACATCCCCAGCAACAACTTTGTCCAACCAGAGGGGAGGGCATCCAGGTTGTTTCCCCACACTGGACACACTGGATCTACAAATGGGCATTTGTGGCAGGAGGCCATCTGGAAAATTACGCCTTTTGGGAAAGGCCAACAGACTATCAGAGACCCAGAATGATTGTAGGTCTGGGGTCTGCATAGTCTACCCGGGAGAGGGGACATGTGTGACAAACTCCCCTTTTCAAGTGAGTTTGCCATGAGTACTTGGAGGGGACTACTTGCCAGCCTTTTACCCTGTGACTATGGTCCCTTTATTTGTGGTTAAAGATACTATTTGTGCCTATTGGGACTTGGCACAATGGTTCTTCGAACGTTCGATGTGGCACTTCGGATGCAGTCGAAGTGGCGGCGGCCATCTCGTTTGGTCAAACGTGTTCAGCTGTGTTTTGTCGTCAAGCTCATGGAACTCAAATCAAATCGGACACGCGACAGCGCGAACACCGCTGAACAGTTACCTTCCAGGGAACTTCAACTATTTGAACAGGAGTCGAACAGCGTTCGGTGAGTCGAAGCCCACGAACAGGGGACACACATTGACTACGCTCATTCACCATTCCGTTTGGTAATTTGAACGGTACTTCGACTATTTAAAATAGAACGGCCGCACAGCCTTATTCTCTGGAACTGTTTTGGGCATGAAACCATGCGGTTGGTCAAAAAGAGACTTCCAGGAATTTCCTGAACCCCTGCTCTGATCTGGGTGATTTTAGATAAGTTGTTCACCCAGATCACGGCTATCAGGGGATGTGACTTTTCCAGGGAAATGTTGTATTTTGGGGTACTTATTGGACTTTGTAAAAATGTGTTTTTCATGCCTGGGGATAATTACGTTAAAGCATTATCTGCCTTAATTATATCACAGGCAAAGGGGAGGGATTGTGTACTGTATGTGGGAGTGTCATTCATTGTCACATTGTTTTTATTGGCTTGTACACTTTGTGTCCCTGTGCCCAACAAGGTCCACCTGGGTGTCACCCTTGTTGGGAAACTTGCATAAACGGCCAGTGTGCCTCCATTAAAAGGCTATTCCAGCTTACACTCCAAAACTGTGTGTTGACCTGTTATTGGAGGGAAAGAAGATTTACTCCAGTGTCAGCTATTTCAGCTTGCAGGGGATTCAATGGGGAAAGTCCTTGTAAGGACTAGCGCTAATTCCCCATTCGGTTCCAGGGCCTCAGTCAAGCCACGGCGACTGTGGGCAGACGTGCTGCGGTTTGTCCCCTGTTCCAGCTAGGAAGCGGTCCTTGGCAGAAATACCCAGCCAGGGGTACAAGGAGCTCTGTTACAGCAACCTGTATTAAACTTTTTCTATTAGATACTCTGTTTTCTTTTAAATACCATTGTGATCCTTGTTTGCAGATAGCACGGTCCTCTAGGGTAAACAACAGGCACAATCCTTTTATTTTCATATAATCCAGGCACTTTATTTGCAAGTCCACACAGGAGACAACAGCAAATGAAAACATAAATATAACACAAATCCCTATAAATAAAGACCTAGCTCATCTTAGCACTTACGAACATCAGGTTCCCTATCTCTCAGGGGTTAAGAACTAAGCAATATTGGTTTCACCAACCTAGTGTCTTTGTCAGCTCTCTGCACTCCAGTGCTTAGTCAGCCTGTTGCTTTCCTTTCTACACTCCCAGTGCTCCAAGCCAGCCTTAACTGCATTCCTTCTGCACTCCCAGTGCTCAGTCTCCTTCACTCTCTTACTGGAGAGAACAGCCTCTCTACTACCTGTTTCCAGGGAGGAAGCCAGCAATCCCCCTTTACCTGCCTAGCAGGCAGGGGTTTATTCCCACTGCTACAGTTGATTATCTGCAGCTGAGCAGTGGGTTGGAGACAGTTCCAAAAAACTCTGGACCTTAATTGTCCCAGTTATGTAATTGTCCCAGTTATATAAACTGAGGAGTGGAGCATTGCCCCCCCCCCCCCCTTGCTCTACAAATGCTCCACCCCAGGGGCCCATAACTAAATGTAGCTTTGTGTTGCACACCACACATACCACACGTACTTCCCCTGGGGTTAAATGTTAAAGGCCTCTCTGCCTTCACTTTATCTCACCATAATTTCTAGATTATAAGACGATCCAACCAAACTTTGGATCTTGGAAAACAAAAAAAAGGTGTGAATACCTTATGGTAGAAAAAACTCAAATTCACTGTTTTTGCCATAAAACATTGTTTCATCATTAAAACACATAACAACCAGATTATCTGCAAAGTATAACACCTGCCACTCAATCATTTGCACATTTACCAAACACTCTGACACTCTGGGTATTATAAGACAAGGTGTGTGTTATTATCGGGGTATATGACAGGCGGCTGGGTGTTATAACCAGGAGAGGGGTATAATTCGAGGTATTATGACAAGATGGGGGGTATCATGAAAAGGTGGGTGGGGGTATATGGCAGTGAGGAGGGTGGATAAATGGGTAAATGTACAAGTGCTTTATAATGTAACTAGCTCACCATTCAGGAGGATGCAGGCACAGAAGGGACTTCTGTGTTGCATCCAGGCTCCTAGCAGCTAGATTACCATGGTGATCCTGTTTGAATGGTGTCTGGCTGGCTGCTGTGGCCAGGTAGTAGGCTGGCTGGCTTATATGGCTAGTTGGCAGGCATGCTGATGTGGCTGGCAGGCCTCTTACTTCCCCCATCCCTTTTGTGCATTTGTTTCTCCCCCAACCCCTTAGTGTCTTGTTTTTCTCTTCCCGTGTGTGTCTCCCCCCCCCATACATTGTGTCTATTTGCCCCTTCTCATCATCTTTGTACCTATTTGTCCCCACAGTGTGTCTCTTCTGGGTGTCTCTTTGCACCACCTCAGCCCGGCTGTGTGTCATTTTAGTGCTCTCCATATTTGCAAATAAGTAGTAGTACATTTCATCTTACTATGGGCCTTCTTTTTCTTTAATTGCATGTAAACTATACTACAACTACCGTTTGAGGGATATCCTACAAGAGGGGAGTTGAAATACCACTGTAAGCTGTTTTACCGAGCGCTGGTTATAGCTCTGAAAAATGTGAGTTGGCAATTTTTAGTTCTACGTTGTCTATGGTCCATAGACTTACAATACTGCACTATTGGTCTCCTAATCTCTCTTTTGCATATGCCATTGATGTGTGACAATGTTATTCAACATTTGAAGACTTTTATAACCTCAAAAGGACATTTTTATCTTTTACTTGGTACCTTTTTGCTTACTTACCACAATATTGTATTTATTTTGGCGCTACCTGTATCCTTTGTTCTGTTAGTTCAATATATCATTAGGTGTCTTGCCCAGGGACACTTACTGGTGCAGTGGTCAGACCAGGCTTTGAACCTGTGGTTCCCAGTTCAAAGTTGGTGACATTACCACTTTGTTATACAGTCTATATGAGACAGTCCGGATGCAAGATGTTAGCAGGAACAGCACACACAAGCTATATATAATAACTCCAGCGTCCTATGAATTGGGATGCCAGTGGGAGGGGAGTACGTTAGAGGGATATTGAATTCCCCACTATTTTTGTAAACCTCTTAACAGTTTTATAATAGAATCCCAAGATTCTTCACCTATTGACCTCTAGCATCATACTCAGTATAACAAGCTTTGATGGTTGCAGTGTCTCTTTAAATATATAAGATAAATCTGCTGCATTGATTTCAACTCATTTGTGAATACATTCTACCATTGAAACTTTTTAAGTGTAGGATATGTGCTCTCAGACATTGCGGCCAGCTGCTTGTCCTAGTCTGATCCTACGCCTTCTTTGCCTGTACTGGCTGGGTGCTGCCAGCCTCTCTGAGAAGATAATAGATAATCCCACCACAAGCTGCTTTACTGCCCTTTGAGAATCAGCAAATCTGTCAGGCATCAAACCTGGATACAGGGAGCTTTCACATTTACA
>OW240912.1:332311777-332467587 GCA_933207985.1 Pelobates cultripes | reverse complement strand
CCCTTATACTAAACTCCTGCCCCCTTTACAAACCCCCTGGTCCCCCTTCAACAAAACCCATGCCCCCTCCACAAAATCCTTTCCCCTGCCACTTCACCAGAAATGCCTGCCCCCTCTTCTACAAAACCTCTCCTCTACACCAAAACCCCTACCCCCTTTTTTACAAAACCTCTAACCCCTTCTATAAAACCTCTGCTCCTCCCTAAACCAACCCACCTTCTACAAAACCCCTTCCCCAAAATCCCAGCGAGAAAACCTCTGCTCCCCCTTCTGCAAACCCCCCCACACACACACAAAAACAACAATCTATTTAATTTAAAAAAAAAAAGCAATAGTTACAGAATAAACAGACTCACATTAAAGCTTGCTGCTCCCTGGAACCTCCTGACAGTGTCCCAGTCTGCCGACCTTGATACCAGCACTGACCTCCTCCCTCACACTCACTGTGCGGATCCTTCCGCGGATGACTGTGGAGGCGGAGCACGCTCTTCCTCCGTGCTCCTGACCTCCTCTCTCTCCCGGCCGCTGCTCTCTTCATAATTTGCAAGTCAAGTGCGCAGCATAATGCACTTGACTTGCTCTGCACATGACTCGGGCCGGCCTGTGAGTGACTGAGTGCGAGCTGTGTTGGCCGCCCGGCGCCCCTGTTGCCATGGCGCCCTGTGCGGCCGCACAGCTCGCACACCCCTAAGGCCGGCCCTGAGCGGATGCAGAGTGTGTGTTAGTGTAGTGAATGCAGAGTGTGTGTTAATGTGTAGCGGATGCAGAGTGTGTGTTAGTGTAGCGGATGCAGAGTGTGTCTTAGTGTAGTGAATGCAGAGTGTGTTAATGTGTAGCGAAACAGAGTGTGTGTCAGTATAGTGGATGCAGTGAGTGTGTTAGTGTGTAGTGTATACAGAGTGTATGTTGTATTAGTGAATGCAGTGTGTGTGTTAGTGTATGCAGCGTGTGTGCTGTATTAGTGTATGCAGAGTGTGTGTTGTGTTAGTGTATGCAGAGTGTGTGTTGTGCTAGTGTATGCAGTGTGTGTGTTGTGTTAGTGTATGCAGTGTGTGTGTTTTGTAAGTGTATGCAGTGTGTGTGTTGTATTGGTGTATGCAGTGTGTGTGTGTTGTGTTAGTGTATGCAGTGTGTGTGTTGTATTGGTGTATGAAGTGTGTGTTGTGTTAGTGTATGCAGTGTGTGTGTTGTATTGGTGTATGCAGTGTGTGTTGTGTTAGTGTATGCAGTGTGTGTTGTGTTAGTGTATGCAGTGTGTGTGTGTTGTGTTAGTGTATGCAGTGTGTGTTAGTGTATGCAGTGTGTGTTGTTAGTGTATGTTGTGTTAGTGTATGCAGTGTGTGTGTTGTATTGGTTTATGCAGTGTGTGTGTTGTGTTAGTGTATGCAGTGTGTGTATGTGTTGTTAGTGTATGCAGTGTGTGTGTGTGTGTGTTAGTGTATGCAGTGTGTGTGTTGTATTGGTGTATGCAGTGTGTGTTGTGTTAGTGTATGCAGTGTGTGTGTTGTATTGGTGTATGCAGTGTGTGTGTTGTATTGGTGTATGCAGTGTGTGTTGGGTTAGTGTATGCAGTGTGTGTGTTGTGTGTGTGTTGTGTTAGTGTATGCAGTGTGTGTTGTGTTAGTGTATGCAGTGTGTGTGTTGTGTTAGTGTATACAGTGTGTGTGTGTGTGTTGTGTTAGTGTATGCAGTGTGTGTGTTGTATTGGTGTATGCAGTGTGTGTGTTGTGTTGTGTGTTGTGTTAGTGTATGCAGTGTGTGTGTTGTGTGTGTGTTGTGTTAGTGTATGCAGTGTGTGTGTTGTGTTAGTGTATGCAGTGTGTGTTGTGTTAGTGTATGCAGTGTGTGTTGTGTTAGTGTGTGTTGTGTTAGTGTATGCAGTGTGTGTGTGTTGTGTTAGTGTATGCAGTGTGTGTGTTGTGTTAGTGTATGCAGTGTGTGTTGTGTTAGTGTATGCAGTGTGTGTTGTGTGTTAGTGTATGCAGTGTGTGTTGTATTGGTGTATGCAGTGTGTGTGTGTTGTGTTGGTGTATGCAGTGTGTGTTGTGTAAATGTGCAATCTGGGGGGGGGGAGGAAGGGGCATTTTAACATTAATTTTTAATTAATTTAATTAAATGTTTCTCCCCCCTCCCTGCTTACCTGTGTCCATGGAGGGAGGAGATTCCATCTGTGGTGGTCCGGTGGGGGCCCCCCCGGCTCCCTGTCACCGTCCACAGAGGGGCCCAGGCAGCACACAGCTTCTCCTCTTCTAATAACTCTCGCGAGACCCGCGGAGCGTTGCCATGGTAACCGGGTCTCGCGAGAGTTATGAGAAGAGAGAAGACAGGAGGAGAAGCTGTGTGCTGCTTGGGCCCCCCTCTGCGGTAACAGGGAGCAGGGGCCCGCGGCTGCACACATAGATAGCGATATTCGCTATCTATGTGTGCAGAGAAACAAAGTGGGGCCCAGGACTGCCAGAGCAGTCCGGGCCCCCCAGGGCCGCCGGGCCCGTGACAACTGTCACGGTTGTCACCCCCTGATGGCGGCCCTGACTGTTTTACTCGGCAGACTTCACTGAACTCAAATATTAGTGTTTTAAACTGGTAAATTGTATTACAACGATGATATTTTAAGTAAAAGTGAAGTTTTTTGCATTTTTTACAAACAAACAGCACTTTTATGGACTATATTATTGTTGTAATATGTTTTACTGTTTTAAAACACTAATATTTGTGTTTAGTGAAGTCTCCCGAGAATAACAATACCCCTCATGTACAGGTTTTATTGTGTTTTGGAAAGTTAGAGAGTCACATATAAGGCTTGCATTTCATTTTTTTGACATTGAAATTTGCCAGATTGGTTATGTTGCCTTTGAGAGCGTATGGTAGCCCAGGAATAAGAATTACCCCCATGATGGCATACCATTTGCAAAAGTAGACAACCCAAGGTATTGCAAATGGGGTATGTCCAGTCATTTTTAGTAGCCACTTAGTCACAAACACTGGCCAAATATTATTTTTTTGCTTTTTTCACACACAAACAAATATGAACGCTAACTTTGGCCAGTGTTTGTGACTAAGTGGCTACTAAAAAAGACTAGAAATGTTCAATACCTTGGGTTGTCTACTTTTTCAAATGGTATGCCATTATGGGGTAATTCTCATTCCTGGGCTACCACACCGTCTCAAAGGTAACATTACTAATGTGGCAAATTTCAATTTGAAAATGTTCTATATTTGACCCTGTAACTTTCCAAAACACCATAAAACCTGTTAATGGGGAGTACTGTTGTACTCGTGAGACATCGCTGATTACAAATATGTGCATTTTTTTGCAGTAATACCTAACAGTATTATGACATTAAAGGACCACTCTAGGCACCCAGACCTGGGTGCCTGGTCCAGCTAGGGTTAACCCATTTTTTCATAAACATAGCAGTTTCAGAGAAATTGCTATGTTTATGAATGGGTTAAGCCTTCCCCCTAATCCTCTAGTGGCTGTCTCATTACCAGCCACTAGAGGCGCTTGCGTGCTTCTCACTGTGATTTTCACAGTGAGAGCACACCAGCGTCCATAGGAAAGCATTATGAATGCTTTCCTATGTGACCGGCTGAATGCGCGCACAGCTCTTGCCGCGCGTGCGCATTCAGCCCAGGAGGAGGAACGGAGGAGGATCGGAGGAGGAGAGCTCCCTGCCCAGCGCTGGAAAAAGGTAAGTTTAACCCCTTTTCCCCTTTCCAGAGCAGGGCGGGAGGGGGTCCCTGAGGGTGGGGGCACCCTCAGGGCACTATAGTGCCAGGAAAACGAGTATGTTTTCCTGGCACTATAGTGGTCCTTTAACAGCTAAAATGTCAGACGGAAATACAAATTTAAAAAAAAATCTTATTTTCTAAAAAATGTTTACATTTTATTCATAATAAATGATGTTCCTTATATAAATAATTAATGATAAATTAAAGCCCTGTTTCTCCTGAACAAAATGATATATAATAAGTGTGGGTGCACTTAATGTGACAGCGGTGAATTACGGGTGAACAGACATAGAGCGCAAATTCCAGTTTTTGTTTACGTTTTGTTTTGATCAGAACGTGTACTATTGACTCTGTCCTGAAGGGGTTAACTCATAAATGACAGTGAATTGAGCAGTGAAATTGCAGGGGAATGATCTATACACTAAAACTGCTTTATTTATCTAAAGTAATTTAGGTGTCTATAGTGTTCCTTTAAGTTTATATATAATATACTATACAAAAGCGTTCATATCTGGGTTTACATTTGCCTTAAAAATAGAAGAATTGATATGCCTATTAAAGGGACATTTGTGGCCAGGGGTGTCAAACTCATTAGTTCTGGTGGGGCAATCTGTCCACTGAAGTAGGTATGGATTGCCAAATGCATAAAATGTATTTACACATGTGCAAACAAGAAAAAGAGTGGGCACAAAGAACAACTTCATATCATTTCATGAATGTAATTTATTACTTTCTTACAACCATAAAAAGTGTATTTGTGTGCATTGTTGGTGTTTGAATGCTAGGGTATATTTGTGTACATTGTTGGTGTTTGAATGCTGGGGTATATTTGTGTACATTGTTGGTGTTTGAATGCTGGGGTATATTTGTGTACATTGTTGGTGTTTGAATGCTGGGGTATATTTGTGTGCAGTGTTGGTGTTTTAATGCTGGGATGTATGCACTGCCACACAGATACACACATTGACACAGATATGCACACACACTCAGTTACATACAGACAGAGGTATACATACAATTGACAAACACTAAAACACGGGTACAGGTTTTAGCAACAGATTTTAGCTTCTCTCACCTCTCATCTGTGTATATGTGCCTGCCCTTGCCTCCCTGCATGGTTCTCAGCAAGCTGGGAGGAAGTGAGCTGAACAGACTGCTGGAAAGGGGGATTAATGCTGTGGCAAAGGCCTGGTCCTTTGCCCTATTATAGGGTGACCAGGCCCCTGATCTAAGGGCCCCCAGAATCTCACAACAATCTGAATGGGCCTCTACCACTGCCCTCATGGACGCACCGCTCTCACCAAATTGCACACGTGTCTAGTTGCCAACCTGCACAACCACACTGTTGCATATATACATACACACTGTTACACATACGCACACACTGTTACATATATACACACACACATTGTTACACATATATATATATATATATATATATATATACACACACTGTTACACATATATACACACATACTGTTACACATATATGTATAAATACATATATACACACTACTACACAATCACAATTTATGTGGCTGGCTGTTCCTGGCAGCCTTGCATAGTGTGATGAAGGAGCAGATGTCAGTCTCTCCTTCACAATCTGAGTTCTCTGCCAGCCCCTCTATTCAGACTCCAGGCACAGCAGCTCACCTCCCCTCCCTCTCACCTGCTGGTCCCTGGTGCCAGCCGCCTATGCTTCCTCTTCTTTTCCCCTATGCTGCTGTCTGGGAGCCAGGAGGAAGTGAAGTTTAATCACTTCCTCCCAGCACAGCAAGTCCTTGGTGAACAGCCAGCCTGCGGGTCTAATTCGGGGGCAGTTTAACTATTTCATCTCATTGAATTGGTTATAGTGCCTGGAATACTCTGGTGTCATCCCTCTATTAAGCATTAAACTATTTTCAAGCAGTTTAAGCTGTTTAACACTGAATAAGGGTCTCTGTATATTCACAGCATGGCAACCACTGAAGGTATGGATAAGATCAGTGGTGGTTTTGGGGGGGGAAGGGGGGCAACGGGGCAATTACCCCACCTCCCCCCGAGAAGGTCAAGGCTCTCCCCTGCCAGAACATGCAGGGCCGGCGCTATACAAGAGTCAGCTCTGCTATGTGCCTTCACGGACCGGAGGGGAGATCAATGATCTCCCTCCCCAGCCCGCAGGCACTCTGAGAGAGAGAGGGACTCATACTGCACCTCTCACACAAACATTGCCCCACACACACATAAACTGCCCCCTCACCCAAACACTGCCCCCCATACACACATACTGCACCCTCACACAAACAATGCCATTCACACGTACACACACACACACTCACACTGCACCCCTCACACACACTGCAACACTCACAATGCACCCTTCACACACATTGCACCACTCACACACACACCACTGCTCGTATGCACTTCTACTGCCCCAGATTCCAGGTAAGTTGTCAAACACTACACCCCCACTGCCTCCCTACACACATTGCCCCCCTCACACACACACTGCACTGCTCACACACACTGCCCCATACATACACTGTGCCCCTCACACACACACTGCACCCCTGACACACACTGCAACACTCACAATGCACCCTTCACACACACAGCACCACTCACACACACACCACTGCTCCTATGCACTACTACTGCCCCAGATTCCAGGTAAGTTGTCAAACACTACACCCCCACTGCCTCCCTACACACACTGCCCCCCTCACACACACACTGCACCGCTCACACACACTGCCCCATACATACACTGCCCCCTCATAAACACACACTCACAAGCTACACCCCACACACAACTGCCCCGCAGTCACATTGCTCCTATGCCCTACTACAGCCTCAGATCCCAGCAGATCCCAGGTAAGTTGTCAAACTATTCTTAAACAGTTTGACTACTTACTCTGGGAGGGGGTCCTGGCACTCCTGTCACCATAACCACTACACAGAACTGGATTATTTCTTTCAAAATTCTACAAGTGCCCTTCCTGAGATCAGGCTCTGGATCCGCCCCTGGCTAAGCTCAACTTTTGTAGCCATACCAAATCATATTGGCAATGGGAACCATTGATAGCCTGAAAGCATTTGAATCCTCATTAGCACACTCTGATTGATTGGCTTGTATGGCATTAGGATATCCCGCTGCTTTTTTAAATTGAATAGCCCCTTGCCACCGGCCACAGGTGGGGGAAGGCAACATTATTATTTGTATTTATTTTAAAGTCTTCCATCTGATGCTCATTGGTTGTGGCATGTAGGGGATTCAATTCTCCCTGTTTCTTTACAGGTCCATCCCCACGTAATGCAATAGCTACCAAGTCACTTTTTTATCACGGTTTAGTAGATCTGCACCCACCTGTGACTTGGCATGTGGGGCATAAAGTATGTTTGTAAGTTTTTTATTTTATTTCTTTTTTTACATTTTAATGTGTTGACTGACTAGCGAGCCCTGGACTGCAACCACATAGTTACACTTCACAGTGAAGAGAGTTTTTCAACTATAGGAAACATTTGGTTCCATACTTCAGCTCTCAGATGGGCTGAAATCCAGGCTCGTTCAGAGGCTGTTTTTTAAAAGCCAGACATTGTTAAATATTGTCAACAATGTATGCATTTTGTAGTCGAAATGGCCCCATATGCAGCCATATAGTTGTTCCCCTATCCAGTACAGGACCATTCGGACTTTACTGAATAACCCTTTATGTGTAGTTGCTTCTATTTGTGCTGTTTTGTCCATGTTTCTTTTCATTTTTAAAACTCAATATATCTTTCTGGGTTGTAGTTTCCTGGATGCATCCCTTTGCTCGTGAGCAGTCCCTCACACACTCAGGGTCTTCTTGCATTGCTAAATTAACAGAGATCAACAGAGCAGCAGCAGACTGCCAATCTTACTCACTTCAACTCTGTTGATGCACTATTAGGTTTAATCATTATGACATACCCATGCACGTAAGCACGCACACACGCTAACAGATTAAACCACGTGGTATCCTGAGCACCCTAATCAGAATTTGTATATCTGACTCAACGCAAACCTTTCAGTCCCCACAACCCATGGTGCTGATGCCCTTCCCTGTCAAGGACCTGAAACTGGCACATAAAAGGTGTACAAAATCTACAAAGATTCATAACAATTATATTTTATTTTTGATAATACTATATAAGCCAGTTGTGTTATACATGATGGCATATTGCTCAATCTTACTTGTAATATTGTATTTGAAATGTTCCCTACAAACCGCACAAAGCAAAGTCTAATGCCTAAAAAGTCATTATGAACACCTCAAATAAGTTGAATTCAGCATACAGCCTATAAGTATGACAATCTATAAGTCGCAACCCTATTGTCCACTTGACTAATATCGCTTGTTGTACACATTTACTCTAAATTCCTGTATAATAGCATACTACTGTTTAAATGTTGATCATTCAGATTTTGCCGGGACCTGCATGTCCGTTATACTGTATTTGACGGTTGCATTTAATAAACAACTTTGAGAACTAAAATGTTTCCTACATAAACAAAGAAATCTACAAGTATCATAGACTGTAAGCTCGTTTGAGTAGGGTCCTCTTCAACCTATTGTACCTGCAAGTTTTCTTGTAATTGTCCTATTTATAGTTAAATCCCCCCTTCCCCCCATAATAAAGCGCTACGGAATCTGCTGGCGCTATATAAATGGCAATATTAATAATAATAATACCACAAAATCTGTTTTCATACTAGCCAATGAAAAGGTTTAGCTGCATAAACCACACATTATGTAACTCTATCTTGGAGAAGAGTAGATTAATTTTACGGTGATTCAGTACCTGGGCTGGAGGTCATTTGGTCTGGTGGTGGATGAGAGTAATATGTAAACTAGAAAAGCTACAATTTCTGGGGAAATTGTGTGAAGTGTTCTTGCCTCCACCAGTAGTCTACAACTGGAGTGGGCGGAGTAACTGTTATCATTTATATAGCACATTTAATTGCAACGTTGTTGCACAGTTACATTAAACTATACATTTATAAAAACATTAGCAGGTGTTCAAAAGGCCCTGTCTATGACATCACTTGCTGCTGCAGCCTGGCACAGATCAGAGTATTTTGGCGGTTGCCATCTTCAAATGGTCTTTTAAAAACTATAAATCCTACAACGAAGAGATTTATATTGTGAGAATCACAAGACCCAGACCTACATTTTGATGCATAGTATGCCTCTGAAGTATTAAAAATGAAGGCACAGTCACAGTTTAGAAATTGCACTTCAAATTTGAGCTTTGTAGAGTGAAGTTTCAATGAATGTCAATGGACGGCGTTAGTTGCAAACAAATTATTATATTGTGAAAACGATCAGGACTATGGCTTAGCCGTTAACATGTTTAGTGGCAGCAGGGATAGCTGAACATTTTGATATAGGATTTGTGTAGGTGGGCCTGAAAATAAGGGAGTGGTGGCAGTTTAGAAATCATGTCCTGATTTTTCAGCTTTTGCCAGCTCCCACTCTAGCTTTGCCATTCATTCCTCTGGGACAAATTGCGCCACAAGAACGACGATATTCCGTGAACCATTCGGCGAAACGTTCCACAAAGTAATAGCAATCCGATCGGGATTTTTGTCTATGTAGTGTAAAAACTGTGGGAGGAGTTAGGGTGGCAAATTTGGCTATAATAAGAATAAGAATAAGAATAATATATATGTGAGATAACATTAAGTGGTCTTGCTATGCAAGAACACTTAATAATAATATATATGTGAGATAACATTAAGTGGTCTTGCTATGCAAGAACACTTAATTAGACTTAGATTAGGAGCAGATGACTACATAACATATCTACATAAATCACTTAGTGTGCCACCTATGTCACTGCTTCCTGCAGACTAGGGGAAATTAGATACAGCAGATGTGTATGGAATGCGTCATGGTGACAGTCACTTGCACAAGAGAACGCTTTAGGATTTTGGCTCAGTATGAGAAAGAAATAAGGCTTCAGACAAGTTCATGTTACACTTGATATATTATTATTTTCTAATGTGATTTCTAAACACATTTGTTTTGATCCTAACATAAATCAGTAAATGGGGCACTCTAAGTACCAGAACAATGTTATATCTATGTGAAGGCTACAATGCAGAGAGTACTGTCTCATATCTAAGGTGGTGTATAACTACAGCAATTTAATAGAATTCCCAAAGCTATACTCCTGTCCTCTAAGGCTGATATGTCATAATTATAAATTATTTTATTTTACTTTTTTTTTTGCATTAAATAGTCCATTAAAATAATTGAGGACTCTATTTCTGAATGTAGTGCCTTTAGAATATACTCCACCCAGCAACAGAACATGCCAGTGGATAGTGCACAGTGCAGAAATTTCTTCCTCAGTCCCACTGTTTGTTTTTTTATTGTCTCCATGCACTATTTTGCCCCACTTTCCCTTACCGAACAGTTTTGTCTCTCCTAACAAAAATAAATAAATCCCTGCCTAAACTGAGACAATGAGAGCCTTGGTGCCTAGGACACACACACAAACAAACAATCAAATGTACAAATAGGGAATTCCACAGGTCAGAGCATCATGTCACAAGGAGACTCCCAGAGTGATTGACCACATAGCCATTGGAGAAGGCGCACATCCATTTGATGTATTATGGCAAGTTGCAAGAAGATAGAAAAACCTCGAAATATACTGTTTGCTGTTTATTGACTAACATCTGAGCAAATTGAATTCTGAATGGCTAGATTTAGGCAGAAATTAAACATCTTGATAAATTCTCCAGCTCATTTATAGTCCCAACTTGGAAATTTTGGCATTCAGATTTCATTTTGCTATAGTTATGAGTTTAATGAATAAATAAATTTATATTCTCTTCATCTCTGCAATAAAAGTATTTGCTTTCTCAGAAATTCAAAATGAATTTCTAATGTTAGTAAAAAGGTTATATCTTGTTTCAATTTGACCTAATATACAAAATTTACTTTGAACTAACGTAAGTGGACTAGATGTTACCACATCTCTATCCACTAAATCATGTCTGCCTCCCTCACATGCAGCCAGTCACAAACACATGCAGTCACATGCAGCCAGTCACACACACGCGCAGCCAATCACACACATACACAGTCACACATGCAGCCAGTCACACACACACATGCAGCCAGTCACACACACAGTAACATGCAGCCAGTCAAACACAAATGCAGCCAGTCACACATACACATTCAGCCAGTCAGTCACACACACACACACACACATTCAGCAGTCACACACAAACTCTCTCTCTCTCTCTCTCTCTCTCTCTCACTTACCGAAGTCCCTCCCTGGAGTCTAAGTTGGAAATCAGGGATTCCTTCTTGCTTCCAAGTTCCACTACAGCATGGAAAACCCCGCCCCGCTGCTGATTTGGCTCTCCCCCATATTTGATTAGCCCCACCCCCACTTTCCTACCGTGTACATGTTGTGGTTTTGCAGTAATTTGGCTGGCCGTCCCTGCTTGTGTGAGCTGTGTCGTCAGCCATGGCGACCTGTGCACCCGCCCCCCTTTAGTACACCATTGGGCATACCTAGAGCATTTGGCACTTGGGGTGGATCCTGTGTTTGACAAGTCCCCGTCCCCATTCTACAAACCCTGCACCCCCCTTCCATAAAACTCCTGCACCCTTCTTCCCAAAAAAACCTGCCTCTCCCTCTAAAGCCTCTGCTCAGCCCCTTACAATAGAATTCATTATTTTACACAACAATATTAGCAACAGCCTTCAGAGTCCAGTCCCAGGCACACAGTCACACACAGTTACAGGCAGACAGTAACACAAACAGTTACAGACAGTCACACATACAATTACAGGCAGAACAGTCACATGTCACAGGTAGATAGTCTCACACACACAGTTACAAGACACATCCCCCGATCACAGGCAGAAAGTCACACACACATAGTCACATGCAGACAGTCACACACACCCACAGGTTTACAGACAGTCACAGGCAGACACTCACACACACAGTCACAGTCAGATAATCACACACAGGCAGTCACACACACACACACACACAGTCACAGGAAGACAGTCACACACACACACACACACACAGTTAGAGGCAGTCACACATACACACAGTCACAGGAAGACAGTCATACACACACAGTTACAGGCAGGCAGTCACACACACACACACACAGTCACAGGCAGACAGTCACACACACAAACTCACAGGCAGACAGTCACACACACACAGAGTCACAGGCAGTCACACACACACACACATACACACAGAGGCAGCCAGTCATACACACAAACTCACAGACAGGCAGTCACACAGTCACAGGAAAAACAGTCACACACACACACAGAGTCACAGGCAAACAGTCATACATAATCACACACACACACACACACAGTTACAGGCAGGCAGTCACACAAACACAGGCAGACAGTCACACACATAAATGCACAGGCAGACAGTCACACACAGAGTCACAGGGAGACAGTCACATACACAGTCACAGGCAGACATTCACACACAAGGTCACAGGGAGACAGTAACGCAGACAGTCAACACACACATACACACACACACACTCTCTCTCTCTTACTTACAGACCACACGGGCTGGAGGAGGAGTGGATTAACTGAAGTCCCTGGCGTCTGTAAGTTGGGGAAGCAGGGACTCCATCCTGCTTCCCCTCATTGTGCAGCAGTAGCAGCAGGTGGAGGCTGTGTTTAGCCCCGCCCCATCTGCTGGTTTTGCTCCGCCCCTGTTTTTCTTAGATGCGGACAGGGTTTTCAAGTCCTGCAGCTGTCTGCGTGTGTGAGCTGTGTGTCCTTATTACTTACCCGAACCCTGTCGTTCCCCCACCGTCGATCGGTGTTGCTCCCAGTCTGGAGAGGACTGCCTGGCAGCCCAGATAGTCCCCCCTCTGCAAATTAGGCAATAGGTGTATGTGCATCTGCCTGCAGGGGGACTGCCTAAACTGACAGGTAGTCTCCCTGCTTCTGAAAAATAAAAGAAAATATGTTAGCAATAAATAAATAAATATATATATATATATATAAATACAAGATATATATACATATATATCTATATATAGTATGTATATATCTCATATATATATATATTGTCATACTAAGTGTATTTTTATATTAATATATACATTAATTATACATTAATATAAAAATACACTTATAATTAAATTACACACGTGTATATATATATAATAGCTATATATATTGTGTATATATATATATATATTATTATAAAATATAAATGATAAGTACATAGAAATTAATTTAAAAATGTAAAAATAATGAAAAACATTTTTACAATTATATATGTATATGTAATTTTATTCTAACTGTATTTTGATATTTATATATATATATATATATATTTATATCAACATACACTTAGCATGAAATTAATTATATATATATATATATATATATGTATATATAAATAAATAAAAATAATACAAAATATATATATTTCCATATACAAAATGACATAAATAATTTCATAAATATACACGTAGACTTCAAATATATAAATATGTATATACATATTTAAATTCTATGTGCATATTTATGTAATATTTTTACATAATTAGGTAATTTTATTTATTTTGCTATTTGGGTGACCTGCCTGACAACCCAGGCCGAAAGAAAAGAGAATTGCATTTGCTAGCACTGTATTTAACCCTGTAGGATGTGCATGATCCTGTTTGGTTCGGGAATTCGGGTAAGATAAAAAATTAGTCACTTTAGCAATTCGGGACTTCAGCAATTCAGTAAAATCTGTAGGGTTCCCTAACCCTATGTTAACCCTATCCCTATGCTGCTCCTCACCCTAACCCTACCCTACCCCTAACCCTTTTTTGGCAGTTGTAGATGCGTAACAGATTGTGGAGGTCAAAGGTGTGTTTTTTAAAAAAAATTCAGCATATTTTATCATTTTTTTTTAAAGTAAATTATATGATATGATCAAAATAATGGTATCTTTAGAAAGACCATTTAATGGTGAAAACAAACTGTATATAATATGTGTGGATACAGTAAATAAGTAAGAGGAAAATTACAGCTAAACACAAACACCGCAGAAATTTAAAAACAGCCCTGGTCCTTAAATTGAAAAATGGTCTCGTCACTAAGGGGTTAAAGTGTACTCATTCCAATTACAGGGCCTCGAAAGAGTCCTGTATTGTTATTTTTTCGTCACTGCCTCCATGCGCCGGGAGTGGGTAATTTGTGCGCCTGCTGTCTTCCTTGGCTGTGGTAGCCGTTTCTCAGGCTCCCTCTCCAGGATCCAACCCTAATTCTTTGTTACCCGTGGTCACCATGGTAGGTGCAGAAAGTACCATCCAAAGTTGATAGGGCAGACATCCAAAATACATTGTTGCCATCCAGGGCCAGATTAACAGCCGAGTGGGCCTGGTGCTGACAATTATGACAGGCCTAATTAAAGAATCATATCGACCAAAAACACTAAAACACTCCCAGGCGTCATGTATCTGATGGAGATGGTGCTGGAGAGAAAGAAAACAGCAACTATAAGAAAACACATACCCTAGGCTAATCTCCCTCTAATTTATGTTTTCATCTTTCAAGTAAATCCATAACCCCTAACAGCAGTGTCCAGTCAAGCAGGAAGTCAATGGGCACGGTAAAAGGGTGTGCCACTGACACAAATCACGTGACCTGCCAAAAGGGGCGAACATGCCCAAAAAGAGGGTATGTCTGCCCAAAGAATTAGAAGGCCAGTCTGGCATGAATGCATGTCAGGATGCTTGCCAATCATGCAGCTGGCCAACTAAGGGCATACTATGCAGACAGCACCCTGAGCTTGGCATAAATACATCTAATGATGGGCTTGCTCAACGCTTTCTAAGGACTGTCCCCTAGCACTCGCTGGTCCACTTGTCTCCTTACCTTCTTACTAGCAGGCAGAAGCTCCTGGTATATAGTCTGGGACAGAGAAAAGCTGTATGTAGTGAGTGTAGAAGAGAGGGAACATGCCACAGTGTTAGAGAGACCAAAGTCAGCATTACCTTAAAGGATCACTATAAGGTCAGGAACACAAACATGAATTCCTGTCCCTATAGTGTTAACACCACCATCTAACCCCCCTGGGCCCCTCATGCCTCCATAATATAGTAAAAATCTTACTGTATTCAAGCCTGAAGCTGTAACTCTGCATACTGTTAGACTCAGAAAAACAAGCAGTCTTTAGACTGCATTAGAAGTGGTGGCCTGATCCAATCACAGTGCTTCCCCATAGGATTGGCTGAGACTGACAAAACGGCAAATCAGGGACAGAGTCAGCATGATTCAAACACAGCACTGGCCAATCAGCATCTCCTTATAGAGATGAATTGAATTAATGAATCTCTATGAGGAAAGTTCAGTGTCTGCATGCAGAGGGAGGAGACACTGAATGTTTGGATGCATTTTAGGCAGCCATGACCCAGGAAGGATTTCTAACAGCCATGTAAGGAGTGGCCAGTGAAGTTATCACTAGGCTGTAATGTAAAGACTGCATTTTCTCTGAAAAGACAATGTTTACAGCAAAAAGCCTGAAGGTAATGATTCTACAAACCAGAACAAAGTCAATAAGCTGTAGTTGTTCTTGTGACTATAGTGTCCCTTTAACTATATTCATACCAGCCAGTCCACACAAGTTTTGTTCCCATACATCCCTCTTAAGTTTCCATACTTTTTTTCCAATTTGAAATTTTTATTATCTTCAAGAAAAGGTATGGGGTACAGAAAAGAAGAGGGAGCGTTAACATATCATGGGGATGACACAATCACATTTTGTACATCTTGGTAGCTTCATGTGTAAGTGGGGGGTATGTCAGCAGGTCGAGGGGGTGTTGCTGATTGCTCAACTTATACAGTGTCGTCATGTATCTATGACAATGTCGTCGTGTATCTATGCCAATATCAACCCTGTGGTCTTTCGTGGGGTATACATTATGGTAGGCGTGCTCCGCAATGCGAGTGTTGATTGCGTGCGCGTTAGTGGGTATGTTGGAGTTGTCTGCGTTTCCCCGGCTTTGCCTATAGGTTGCAGAGGCTTTCGCAAGCGTTCGAGGTTGAGGGTTGTTTTCTTAAGTGTGATTGCTTGGGGTAGGTAGTGGGGGGGCCAGGAAGGGGGGGGAGATTGGATGGGTGGAGTAGGGCAGGGGGTGTTGGTTGGAGTACCTAGCGGGGGACATCCTGTGTAGTGTAGTGACTGTAACAACAATATGTTTGAAGCTTTGTGTGTTGCCTTGTTGAGTGTTTGGGTGCTGGGTGGTTGTGTTCTCCGGCTGAGAGTAAGCCTGGTTCGGGAGATTTTGTCACTTTCGTGGGTGTTGGGGCTCAGGTCAGTCTTGTGTTTGTTCGTCGTAGGTAGTCCTCCCACATTGTGGCAGTGTGGGGGCTGAGTTTCCCAATTTTCGCCTGGTTCCACATTATTAGTTCATGTTCTACTGTTGAGGTCATTACTTTTTCTATGTCTTGGAGCGAGGGCAACGTAGTTGTTTTCCAGTTTCTGGCTATTAGTATGGATACTGTACTTAGGATGAGGTATATAGTTTTTCGAATCGGCTTCGGGATGTTTCCCTGTAACGAGCGTAGTAGGATCGTTTTGGGGTCGAGGGGTAGTTGGTGTTTCGTGACTCGTTTGATTAGTTTGGCTGTTTCTTTCCACAGTTGATTCACCTGCTTGCACGTCCACCACATGTGCAGCATGGTGCCTCTCGCTGTGTGGCAGCGCCAGCATTGGTAAGTTTCCATACTTAAGTAAGAGTATGTGAAAAGTAGTTAGGGTTGCCACCTTTCTTGGAAAAAACATACCGGCCTTACTAATTTGCATAATTAAATATGTATGGGTGATATCACATTATGTAGATCACAAGGAGTGACATAAGAGAAAATGCTGTAAATTCACCTAAAAATTATTTAGTTTGATTATGCTGTATAGATGGATTCCTCCCAGTGCCCCCATGTTTCCCAGTGCCCCCATGTGTTGATTACTCCAGGTCTCAGCGTTCCTATGTATCAGTGTCTCGGTGCCCCATGTCTCCCAGTGTCCCCTAGTGTCGTGTCCCCAGGTCTCCCAGTGACCCTATGTATCACAGTGTCCCTATGTATCACAGTGTCTCAATGCCCCATGTCTCCCTGTGTCCTCCAGTATTCCCATGTGTCTATGTCCCCATGTATGTGTCACTAGGACACTAGGAAGACGGGGAGACCTGGGGACACAGGGAGACCTAAGGACACAGAGACAGCAGTGACAGTGGGAAACTAGTGGACACTGGCTCGGACACATGGGGCCACTGGGAAAATAGGGGACACTTGAAGACATGGGGACACAGACACTAGAGACACTGGCTGGGGGACATTGAGACATGAGGGCACTGGGAGACATGGGGACACTGAGACACCAGGGCCACAGACACTAGGGACACCAGCTTGGAGACATGGGGACATTGAGACACTTGAGGCACTGGGAGACATGGAGGCACTAGGATACATGGGGACAGTGAGACACTGGGAGACTAGGGGTCACTAGGAGAATAGGGGGCACTGAGACACCAGGGACACTGGCAGGGGACATGGGGACACTGGGAGACATGGGGACACTGTGTCTGTGTCATAATGTCTCCCAATGTCCCTTAGTGTCTCAGTGTCTGCCATAATGTCTCCCAGTGTATGTCTCCTTGCAGCCTTCCCCCCATCCCTTACTTCCCTGAGCTGTAGGCTGTCTCTGCAGGGTGGGAGTTGCTGTCTGGACTCTCTGTAGCTGCACCCCTGCAGATCAGTGAGTATAGATAGACAGGGAGGGATTTGCTGGAACTTCCTATCCCTGCCTGTCTCCACACACAGCGACCCCTACTGGCCAGTGCTGGTATTGCATAGTAATCTCTTGTTTATACTGAGAAAAATACCAGCATTTGTATTGCCAGTATCACTGTAATATTGGCACCAGCCAGGCAGCCTCAAATACTGGCTGTGCCAATAAAATAAAAGCCAGGTGGAATCCCTAAGAGTAGTGTGTGAAAAAAAAAAATTAAATTTTTTTTTTTTTTTTTTTAAATCAATGGGCCTATTCCATGGGCCTGGGCCTGGGCCTGGAGCTGCAGCTCCATCAGCCCCTATGTTAATCCGGCCCTGTTGCCATCACAGGGACGTGTGATTGGACCAAGGTTATCTAGAATCACCAAAGCGGCGATGGGTTTTGGTCTGATAAATGCACGCATCCCTGGGGGTCAGCGCTCGTCGGCATGTATTAGCTCTAGAATTACCACAGTTACTACAGGTGCCTAGAGAGATATCAGCTATGCCTCACTGATGATGCCTAACAAGGCTGAAACGATCGTCTGGGGTTGCTGTATCTCTCGTGCAGAGAGAACTTGCTGGCATTTCGGATCTGGAATGCCCGTATGGGTGGGACCAGTCTTATATGCTTCAGATATGTTCTCTCTGTAATGGCACAAGATGAGCTAAAACCAGCTTGAGTTCTGAGTGGGGACCCACCGAAGGGCAGACTATTTTAGCTGCTGTCTGTTCTCAGAATACTCTTGCGACCCATTTTTGCTCTCCATTAGTTTAAAGGGTAATCCAGACGTGGACCCCTTGCTCACGGTGTCTAGAGAGATATCAGCTATGCCTCACTGACGATGCCTAACAAGGCTGAAACGATCGTCTGGGGTTGCTGTATCTCTTGTGCAGAGAGAACTTGCTGGCATTTCGGATCTGGACTGCCCGTATGGGTGGGACCAGTCTGATATGCTTCAGATATGTTCTCTCTGTAATGGCACAAGATGAGCTAAAACCAGCTTGAGTTCTGAGCGGGGACCCACCGAAGGGCAGCCTATTTTAGCTGCTGTCTGTTCTCAGAATACTCTTGCGACCCATTTTTTGCTCTCAATTACCACAGTTATCCAAGTAACAGATGGAGCGATCAAAGGAACCATAACTCGCAGTTTTACTGTAGTGGCCGTGCCTACTTACACATGCATGGCTTAATCTTTGTGTCAAGCATATGCTACTGGCATGATCAATCAGGTAGCCCTTTGAGGAGAAAAGGCGGGAGCTGGAGGAAGGCTGTGGACATTTGTGGCGTCAGGGTGGATACGGAGATGACAGCAGAGCCAGGGGGAAATGCATTGCTCTGCGCAGCCTTGGGGGAGCAAGATCAATCTGAGGAGGGGCGGGGTAGCCGGTAGCCCTTTCCCATTTTCGGCCACCGAGGGGCACCACTGGGTGACCCGGGGAAGGCCTTCTTTTGCCTGCCCTGGGTCCCTCCGGGGTGCCCCTTGGTGACTGGAAACAGGAGAGGGAGCCCCCATGAAGCTCAGGGCAAGGGGAGGTCGTAGAGCCCAAATACCGATCTAAGTCAGGCAAGGGGGAAAACCACCTGTCGGTTTGGAGCCCCAGCTGGGCATAAAAGAACCAGCTAGAGTACCCTGCCCACTGTGTGAAATTTTGACTCTTCGAGAATCTCCTGTGGTGCCTGGACGCTGCAGTGCAGATCCGACCCCATTTCTTTTTGAGGTTTGGAGCTGTCAGGAGAACTTGTCTTGCTGCCGTCGGAGACTTGGACGCCTCTGTCAGGCTAGCCTTCTGCAGGGATAACCGACTCGTCCCTCCCCCGACGCTTTCACCAGGTTCACTGAGGCAGGCGGACGGTAGAACTCGCCAGGGTTCCCTTTGCCTTGGGAGAACGTGTCCTTCCCCCAAATTTTCATCAGGTTTCCCCCTGGAAAGCAGCCACGAAAAAAAGACTGTGCTGCAACAGGCACGGACTTTGGTGGTTGGGCGGGGGGGGAGAAAGATATTTCTGCCCGCCACCTGCAGCCCGGAAAGCCTAAACTGCCATAAGCCAGGACTTGCGGTGGGGAATACAAGAATAAATGGATAAATGAGCAAATTAAATGTAAAAATGTAATTAAATAAATACCTTTTCGAATCTTCACACTCTTCAACCGGTAGAACTTGCCCCTTCCCAAGTGGGGACTTGCTAGGGACCGGCTCACACTGCGTACGCCTTTGCACCGAGCTATGGCAGGCAGCCTGCTGGGCACAAGCTTACACAGTGACATCACAGAGCCTGATGGAACAATGAGGGTGTCATCCAGCAGCCACAGCAGACAGGCAGGCTGCTGGGTACAAGTATTTACGGTGACATCACAGAGGCAGGGAGGGATTGGGGCTGAGGTGAGTGCAGTGAGGCTGTAGTGGGTAAGGTGAGTAGAGGGAGGGATAGGGGCTGTGGTCGGTGCAAGGTGACCGAGGTGGGTGAATAGGTGTTGTAGAAAATATTGACAAAGAGCATACCTGGTGTCTCTGTCTCTTCATTGTGCCAGCACTCTGCAGAACAGGAAAAGAGAAGAGGAGAGCACACAAAGTGATTCCACTTCCCCTCCCTCCGGCCCCACCTCTTCCCTTCACACACATTATTGCATGGAGGAGACCTGGTAAGAAGGTGCCAGGTCACACTCAGCAGATGGGGGGAGTTGTTTTCACTATGAGAGGTTGCCCTGCAACCTATTGCTGGAATATGGGAGGAATTATGTTTTTCTGGCTAGGATGATCTCTCCAGTCAGAGCATGAATGCCTTTGGCCCTCGGCCCGTGAATGATCTGCCCAAGTGGTCAGTCTGCCCCTGCTCTTGTGCATGATTAAAGATAAATTACGAGAGCAGGAGATATGAACTTCTAAAGTAAACATACTGTGCTGTGGGAAATAGACTAGTCCTTTGAGAGACTTCCAGTTCTGTTAAAGTCAGCAGCCAGTGTTCAGATGCAAAAAGCATTCGTTTTAATCTAAATGCATATATGGTAGATTGTTGCAGATTCGCATGGACCAACTGAATTCTCAGCAGATTTTGCTTTATAAATATGCGAATTGCCACTGCAGTCGGAATTCAGACATTTTCACAAGATTTTGTCCATTGGGACAAAATCTGATGTTTAGTGAATAGCCCTAACATAGTAATAATGTGCATGACTATAAACTGGATGTAATGACCTGTTATAATTCCGGTCTGCATATAGATTTTTTTCTTTTGCTTTGGGTTTTATCTACAGGATGTGTGGAATACTAGGTAATAATAAGATTAATCTAATAATAAGTATTTTAGAGAAGGTTTGATAGTTACAGAATTTTGGCTCACATAATGCGTTGGTTTATAATGTTTATTATCCAACTATTAAATTATCAAATATTACGTCTCAAGTTTAACACTTGCAATGTAGCATTCACATAATTAAAATGCAATGTATAACTTGTTTCTCGTAGATAAGTCCATGAAACAATCAAAAGAATCTGAAGAAACAACATCTGAACAAGACTGATCAGCCTAGAAGGAATTGTCTGACACCGAGAACCTAAGTGATGTATCGAAGATATATTGTGGGACATAATTTAAAAAGTCTGGTACATGAAATTATTTTAATGACAGAAACACATCAAAGTACACAGTGAGGAATAATACAAACTAATGTATAAGATTGTCATCTGAAAAAAAAATAAAAAAAGATTCCCGATCTAAGGTATGTTTTCTATATTTAAAGAGGTATAACATCTTTCCTGGATAAGGCGATTGTCCTATTCTCCCTGTTTGTGGCTGAGGATGAATGACAACAGAAGAAAATGTACTGCACAGAGGAACTCACAGTTAAATACATGGGATACACACATCCTCATAGGCATAATAATGATTCTATTTAATTTCTTTTGGGTTGTGGAAGACCATAACCTTAAACATTTGTTTTCTTTTTTGATTATGTCTTATTTCTTAATTCCACTAGTCAACCTCTAAAATGGATGGTGGTCACAGTTTCTAACAGGTTAATAGAATATTGTTAGTAATCCATTTATGCAATTGTGTGATTTATATTGATTTTAGCCCCATTACAATTATGTTTTAAATTTGTACCAGAGTGAAGACTCGGCCTGTGGGGTATCTGCGCATTGTGTATAACTTTGCAAACCACAAATTCCATTGCCTGTTCAAAGCGAAGTTAACATAACAATTTATTTTGTCATTTAGAGCAGATTTATTACAGAACACAAACAATATGTATAGTATGTATAGAATTATCACTTTTCACTGTTCTAAACTTGTACAGACTATATTTTATTTTTAAAAGAAAGTACAATTATGGTAATTGACTTAACATATACATATATATTAGTAATACTTCAGAATTTTAAAGGATTTTGAAATGACATCATTTTTAAAAGTATCTGGAGAGGTTTTATAATCAAGTTAAAAATATTAAAGAATAAGCAGATTTAGGAAGTGTTTATTGGTAATTTTTCATATATTGTACTGCTTACGTATCATACAAAATATTGTAAAACTGCATACTTAAAGCCAAGATAAAGTGGAACAGGCAATATATGGAATATGTGGGTGATGTATAAATAAAATAAATATTTCATTATGTCTATATGCAATTCACAGTTCATGAGTTATTTATCAATATCAATGTTAAATAAAAGTAATTTCTAAAGTTACTATTGACCTGTCTTTATGATACATCTTATGTTCCCCCATTTTAGGGTTCAACTCTAGCATGGACATTCATTGGAAGTTACACGTTGCAACAATTTCTGAGGATTACATGAATAAACACTACAATTAGGGTTTTAAGTGAAACAAAGTTGCAATCTTTAAAGTTTAATTCTCGGAATGTTGAGTCACACACTGAGTAAATATTTGGGGGAAGTTTTAACAATTTAAGAGTTTAACAATTTTTATTTTTACTTTATTTATTTTTTATATATTTATGAGTAGTATATATATATTTTTGTTTTTTACTTATTTACTGTCTGACATACATAATTGCCATTTATTTGTAACTTTCAGTCGGATCCCCCATTATTTCTGGGTGATTATTTAGGACTCTACTGAGGGGTTCTATATTGAAGTGAGTGAACCTTACTATTGCTACTGGGAGTTTGGGTAGTTCATTCATTTTTAATTGCTTCTTTTTGTTATACATAGTTTACAGGTTATTTTCCAAATGAATTTTGGAGCATGCTTGATGGCAAATCTATTATCTGGATTGTGTGATCTAAATCAATGGACACATTGGTCCCTAGGGGTTTATGCCATGACATACCACCTCTGGGGAAACAGCAAAAATAGGAACACATCAAACAATTAAACAACATCTTGTTAAGAGTGTTCCTTCAAATTAAATTAAATTGAGAAAGAAAATTTGGATATTTTAAGTAGGGATTTAGTAAAATAAATAGTCTGTCAAGAAGTGTTGCCATGATTCTGATTTTCTACAAATGGAAGTAAGGTTAAAGAAAAACATGGAACAAATTACAAGAACAATTAAGGTTAAATAAATATCCTTTTCACGGAAAGTTTCACGTATATTTTGCGGCCCGCATGTACGCCTGAAGCAGAAAGCAGAAAGAACTATCGGCAGGACCATAAGCCTTCCAAAATACTGCAGAGACCCGTGAGAAAACCTGGAGTCGATTATAGAGGAGACTTCGTACTCCTCCTGTCCAGAAACAACCAAAGGTGGGGTAGGGGCAGAAGGGGTGGTATACCTGTTACAGATTAGAGGCTTAAGTAGGTATTCATGAAATGTATTAGGAATAAGCAGAGAGGCAAGGAGAGCCAAAGAATAAGACACAGGATTAATCCTACGCATAATTGGAAAGGGACCAATAAACCTGGGTGAAAATTTCATGCTAGGGGCTTTCATTTCCATAGTCCTTGTGGAGAGCCATACCCGGTCACCCACCTGCTAAACAGGGTTGGTACCCCGCCTCTTATCAGCTTGCAGTTTGAAACGAGCCGTAGCTGTTTCCAAAGCCGTGTGGACCTTAGTCCAAGTCTCATGAATACATGTGAGATGGTCATCCAGAGTGGGAATATCAGTGTCATAGAACACCGCAGGGAGGACAGTAGGATGACGACCGTTGTTAACAAAAAATGGCCTATGTCCAGATGAGTCATGGGTAGCATTATTTCTGGAGAATTCGGCCCACGGTAACAAATCAGACCAGTTTTCCTAATTGCCATTAATAAAACATCTCAAATATTGTTCCAACGATTGATTGGCTTGCTCAGCCGCACCATTGTTTTGAGGATGGTATGAAGATGAAAACGATAATTCTATACCCAACTGTTTAGAAAATGCTCTCCAAAATCATGTCACAAATTGGGAACCCCTATCTGACACAATATTTAGCGTAATACCATGTAATCTGACTATTTCGCGTATAAATATATGAGCCAGCTCTTGGGAAGAAAAGATGGCCACCAAAATGATCTAGAGACAGCGGACACCGTTTTATTAATGCCTGGATGTCCAGCTGTCACATTATCGTGAAACACTCTTAGTACCTCCTTTCTTTCCAGTAACGGAATAAACAACCTATCTCGAGGTTTATCACTAGGTGCTTGGGTCTGGGCTGCCATTATAGCACAAAGGAGAGGAGAAGACAAGGAAAGAACCATGGAGGCAATGATACATTCAAGAAATATAATGGGAGAGGTCTCTTGTTCTTGTTCTGCCTCTAAGTCAAAATGCCTAGATAAGGCGTCAGCCTTAATGTTTTTAGGACCTGGTCTGTACATGATAATAAAGTTAAAGCGTGACAAGAACAACGACCATCTAGCTTGTCTAGAAGACAGTCTTTTAGCAATATATGCCAAGTTTTTGTGGTCCGTTATGATCAGCAGTGGATCCCTGAAAACTTCTAAAAGATGTCGCCATTCTTTCAGAGCTAGGATAATGGCTAACAATTCTCTGTTACCAATATCATAGTTACGTTCCGCTGGTGACAACTTTCTAGAAAAGAACACACAAGGATGCAAGGGGTATCCTGACTCTCCCTCTGAGAAAGGACATCCTCTACCAGTGGCGTACATACCAGGGTCGCAGGGGTCGCGGCTGCGACCGGGCCCGGCCCACCAGGGGGCCCGGCCGCCCCTGCGACCCGGTATGTAGCCACAGGGCCAGCCTCTTCCCCTGGGGGGCCCAGGAGCCGACCACCCCAGGGCCCCCCGAGGCTGGCCCTGCTGACCCCAGCGGGCAGGTGGCCAGTCGGGCAGGCAGGCGGGTGGCGAGCACTCAGGGCTTCCTCTTCAGCTCCCTCGCGCACGCACTGATGCGAGCGGGAAGGCCAGCCATCTTCCGGCCCGTATCAACAGCGAGCTGAAGAGGAAGCACTGAGTGCTCCCTCGCGCGCCCGCCTGCCTGCCCGACCGGCCACCCGCCCAGGAGCCCAGCAGCAGCACCACTGGACCCCAGGGAATCCCCCCAGCACTCCAAAATGTAAGGAGGCTGGGGGGATTAAATAAAAAAAAAAAAAATAGTGTTAGTGTTTGAGTGTGTGTGAGTGTTAGAGTGAGTGTTAGTGTGTGTGTCTGCTAGTGAGTGTTAGTGTGTGTGAGTGTTAGTGTGTGTGAGTGTTAGAGTGAGTGTTAGTGTGTGTGTCTGCTAGTGAGTGTTAGTGTGAGTGTTAGTGTGTGTGAGTGTTAGAGTGAGTGTGAGTGTGTGTGTGTGCTAGTGAGTGTTAGTGTGTGTGTCTGCTAGTGAGTGTTAGTGTGTGTCTGCTAGTGAGTGTTAGAGTGAGTGTTGGTGTGTGTGTCTGCTAGTGAGTGT
Organism: Pelobates cultripes; assembly: GCA_933207985.1. NCBI lineage: Eukaryota > Metazoa > Chordata > Amphibia > Anura > Pelobatidae > Pelobates > Pelobates cultripes. Next base: position 332,442,251 of record OW240912.1, on the reverse strand, counting down.
TGAGTGTGAGTGTTAGTGTGTGTGTCTGCTAGTGAGTGTTAGTGTGAGTGTTAGTGTGTGTGTCTGCTAGTGAGTGTTAGTGTGTGTGAGTGTTAGAGTGAGTGTTAGTGTGTGTGTCTGCTAGTGAGTGTTAGTGTGAGTGTTAGAGTGAGTGTCAGTGAATGTGTTACTGTGTCTCTGTCAGTAAATGTGTGTGTCTGTTAGCTAGTGTGTATGCGTCTGTAAGTGTGTGTGTGTGTGTCTTCAGCACTTACCTTTCTCCAGCGCCGGACTCCCTTGGTGCTGGGGATCCCTCAGCCTCTCAGCTCCGAATGCGACCGCGCACGCATTCAAACCGCCCATAGGAAAGCATTACTCAATGCTTTCCTATGGACGTTCAGTGTGCTCCTCTAGCGGCTGTCAGTGAGACAGCCACTATAGGCTGGATTAACCCTCAGTGAAACATAGCAGTTTCTCTGAAACTGCTATGTTTTCAGCTGCAGGGTTAAAACTAGAGGGACCTGACACCCAGACAACTTTATTGAGCTGATGTGATCTGGGTGTCTGTAGTGGTCCTTTAAAGGACCACTATAGTGCCAGGAAAACAATTGCCTGAGGAGGGTGCCCCCACCCTCAGGGGCCCCCTCCCACCCAGCTCTGGAAAGGGGAAAAGGGGTAAAACTTACCTTTTTCCAGCGCTGGGCGGAGAGCTCTCCTCCTCAGATCCTCCTCTTCTCCTCCCCGTCGGCTGTATGACCACGCGCGGCAAGAGCTGCGCGTGCATTCAGCCGGTCACATAGGAAAGCATTCATAATGCTTTCCTATGGACGCTGGCGTGCTCTCACTGTGAAAATCACAGTGAGAAGCACGCAAGCGCCTCTAGCGGCTGTCAATGAGACAGCGGCTAGAGGAAATAGGGGAAGGCTTAACCCATTCATAAACATAGCAGTTTCTCTGAAACTGCTATGTTTATGAAAAAATGAGTTAACCCTAGCTGGACCTGGCACCCAGACCACTTCATTAAGCTGAAGTGGTCTGGGTGCCTAGAGTGGTCCTTTAAGTGTGTGTGCATCTGCATGCACTGGCGTGCATACCGCGGTCGCAGGGGTCGCAGCCCTGTAACCCCTGCGACCAGGTGCCCCCGCCATGTGTTGCGGCCCGGCCCGCACGGGGGGGGGGGGGGCCCATGGATCAATTTTCGCACCGGGGCCCCATGGGTCATGTGTACGCCACTGTCCTCTACCCATGTCTCAGAGGCATCTACCTCTAGTATGAAGGGTTTTCTAGTGTCAGGGTGTACCAATATGTCAGCAGAAGTGAATAATTTCTTAAGTGGCTCAAAAGCTTCTTTAGACCATATATTACAGTTAACCCCCTTACGCGTCATATTGGTGATGGAGGCTATCACAGTAGAGAAACCTTTGATGACTCTCCTATAGTAATTTGCAAACCTTTGAATGGCTTTTAACCCATTGGGTAATGGCCAATGTAGAACGGCTTATAGTTTACGTGGGCCCATCTGAAAACCAGAGGACGAGATACTATAGCTCAAGAACTGAACTTCCATCTGGTCAAATGGACATTTGTCAAGTTTGCAATATAGCCCGTTTTTTAGCAAAGTTTGCAACACATGTTTAACATGCCCATAATGAGTCTGGATATCGGGGGAATAAATGGGTATATCATCTAGATAAATACAGTGTAAATCAGAGAATGGTGAGAGCACTCAATAAATAAAATAAAAAAAATTGTTATCAGGGCCGCCACCAGAAATTTTGGGGACCCTAACAAAGCACAAGGTCTGGACTTCCCCTGTGTGTTAGTGTAGTGAATGCAGAGTGTGTGTGTTAGTGTAGTGAATGCAGAGTGTGTGTTAGTGTAGTGTATGCAGAGTGTGTGTGTGTTAGTGTAATGAATGCAGAGTGTGTGTGTTAGTGTAGTGAATGCAGAGTGTGTGTTAGTGTAGTGTATGCAGAGTGTGTGTGTGTTAGTGTAGTGAATGCAGAGTGTGTGTTAGTATAGTGTATGCAGAGTGTGTGTGTGTTAGTGTAGTGAATGCAGAGTGTGTGTTAGTGTAGTGAATGCAGAGTGTGTGTGTTTTGGTGTAGTGAATGCAGAGTGTGTGTTAGTGTAGTGTATGCAGAGTGTGTGTGTTAGTGTTATGAATGCATAGTGTGTGTTACTGTAATGAATGCAGAGTGTGTGTGTTAGTGTAGTGAATGCAGAGTGTGTGTTAGTGTAGTGTATGCAGAGTGTGTGTGTGTGTTAGTGTGGTGAATGCAGAGTGTGTGTGTGTGTGTGTGTTAGTGTAGTGAATGCAGAGTGTGTGTTAGTGTAGTGTATGCAGAGTGTGTGTGAGTGTTAGTAGTGAATGCAGCGTGTGTGTGTTAGTGTAGTGAATGCAGAGTGTGTGTTAGTGTAGTGTATGCAGAGTGTGTGTGTGTTAGTGTAGTGGCCTTAGAGTGTGTGTGAGTTAGTGTAGTGAATACAGGGTGTGTGTTAGTGTAGTGTATGCAGAGTGTGTGTGTGTTAGTGTAGTGAATGCAGAGTGTGTGTGTGGTGTATGCAGGTGTGTGTTAGTATGAATGCAGAGTGTGTGTTAGTGTAATGAATGCAGAGTGTGTGTCAGTGTGTAGTGCCAAGTGTGTGTGTTAGTGTAGTGAAGAAGTGTGTGTGGTGGTGTGGTGCAGAGTGTGTGTTAGTGTAATGAATGCAGAGTGTCAGTATAGTGAATGCAGAGTGTGTGTCAGTGTAGTGAATGCAGTGTGTGTGTTAGTGTAATGAATGCAGAGTGTGTGTTAGTGTAGTGAATGCAGTGTGTGTGTGTTAGTGTAGTGAATGCAGTGTGTGTGTGTGTCAGTGTAGTGAATGCAGAGTGTGTGTTAGTGTAGTGAATGTAGTGTGTGTGTGTTAGTGTAGTGAATACAGTGTGTGTGTGTCAGCATAGTGAATGCAGAGGGTGTGTTAGTGTAGTGAATGCAGTGTGTGTGTGTGTCAGTGTAGTGAATGCAGAGTGTGTGTTAGTGTAGTGAATGCAGTGTGTGTGTTAGTGTAGTGAATGCAGTGTGTGTGTGTGTGTCAGTGTAGTGAATGCAGTGTGTGTGTTAGTGTAATGAATGCAGAGTGTGTGTCAGCATAGTGAATGCAGAGTGTGTGTGTGTTAGTGTAGTGAATACAGTGTGTATGTGTGTGAGTAAGTGTAGTGAATGCAGTGTGTGTGTGTGAGTATAGTGAATGCAGTGTGTGTGTGTTAGTATAGTGAATGCAGTGTGTGTGTGTTATGTAGTGTATGCATGTAATGTAAATGGAGCATTCCAAAAATGTTATTCCCCCTTCCCAGGTTCTTACCTGGTCCAGGGAGGGGGGAGATACCATGATCCCTGGTGGTCCCGTGGCATTGTGGGGCCCCCCGGTTCCCTGTACTTGCAGAGGGGGCCCAGCAGACTGCAGCTGCACTATACAGATCTTCCCACTCTCTAACTCCCGCGAGCACGGATTGTGTGCCGCGCGGAACGTTGCCATGGTAACCCGTGGCAATGCTCTGACGGCCGCAGGTCTCGCGGGAGTTACAGAGAGGGAAGAGCTTGTAAGTACACTTGCTGTCCGCTGGGCCCCCTCTGCAAGTACAGGAAGCCGGGGGCCCGCGGCTGCACACATAGATAGCGATATTCGCTATGTGTGCAGAGAGGGAATGTGGGGCCCAGGACTGCCAGAGCAGTCCGGGCCCCCCAGGACCGCCGGGGCCGTGACAACCATTATGGTTGTCACCCCCCGATGGCGGCCCTCATTGTTATCAATATTGATATAGACACATCCTAAAAATGAAGATAAAAGATAATAGGGTAATATTGTTTAGAAAGATAAATAAACATATATATATGGTCCCACTCACATGGTTCTGAGTCACTTAAAAATCTGACTCAGACTAAAGGTGTAAAGCAGAGATAGATTCTTCGTGTGTTGGACTCCTGTGTACTCAGATCAGATCTTGTTTGTTTCAGTAGAGGTTTTCTTGCCCAAAAGATCCAAAATTCAGGAACCGGGTAAAACACTCTTTATTATAACATAAATAAAAACAAATAAATGTAAAATACATGCTTAGTCCAATATAACTTGCCACTCTACGCGTTTCGGCTCAATGCCATTTCTGAAGAAGGTATTGAGCCAAAATGCGTTGAGTGGCAAGTTATATTGGACTAAGCCTGTATCAGTGTGACTTTTATTAAACACTTCAACCTCCCTATAATGCACAGGAATTTTGGTAGACTGAGGTGTAGGAGTAGGTAGATTAACGATGCCGACTCTTTTAGTAAAAGGTGACATACATCTCTCTTTATCCCATTCCAGTATTTCTCCTTTAGCCCAATCAACAATGGAGTTATGCTTAAGCCATGGGAATCCAAGTATAATAGGACAAGAAGGGGAAGCAATTATCTGAAATGTGATGAGTTCTTTGTGTAATACTCATATCGTGGTAGTGATAGGTGGTGTTTCGTGGCTAATTAAAGGCTGAGTGGTGTCTCATCAATGGCCTCAACGGCCAGGGGTGATGCTTTCTCCTTGATGGGTAGGAAGTGTTTACTGGCAAATTGTAAATCGATAAAGTTTTCTGCAGTGCCTGAATTAATCAGGGCGTTAAACGTAAAACTTAGCTCATAACAGCAACACTAAGGAGAAATCTACTTTGGGTAGTACCAGTGGACATATACATGACACCTAAGGCCGGTCCCCTAATGGTTCTTAGGTGCGTACGTTTTCCCGACGTATGGGACAAGAATTTCTTATGTGTCCTTTCTTGCCACAGTATAAGCAGAGGCCCTCTTTTCTCCTAAACTGTTTCTCTGCCTCTGACAGTCTCATAACCCCTTACTGCATTGGTACAGGTTCAGACGGTACAAAAGGGCCAGGGACAACAGGATTGGAGAATCAAGGTGCTAGTGACATATTCATATGTCTTGTTTCTATTTCTAGTTATCTCCCTGTTCCTAAATTGGTTATCGATGTGCATCACATAAGTGATGTATTCATTTGACCTCCCTGGTAGTTCTTTGGCTGCAATGTCGTCAAGGATAGCTTTGGATAATCCCTCTGCGAATGCATTGATTAATCTGTTATTAGTGCAGTCTACCTCAGAAGACAAGGTGCGGAATTCTATGGCATAATCTGAGATAGAACGGTTCCCTTGTTTGATACGCATTAGGGCAGTGGAAGCGTTGTTTTCCCTTTCCAATGGTTCAAACGTTAACTTGAATTCCGCAAGGAATTCTTGTTAATTATGGGCAATAGTCCTATCACTCTCCCATAATGGATTGGCCCAAGCTAAGGCTTTACCTTTCAGTTGGTTCATTAAGTACCCAATTTTAGCTCTGTCTGTGGGGAAGAACCCAGGTGAGGCTTAAAAATGGTAATCTGATGAGGAATCCCTGACATTCTTGAGTATTACCTTCAAAATGCAGGGGTGGAGATAGTAGGTGCCTTATCCACTATAGGTGTAGGTATAGTAGGCAGGGGTGTAACTGCTGGAGGAACTTCAGGCTGCAAATGAGCCGTACGAATTAGGAGCGTATTGAAAGCCTGGGCAAAATGATCCATATGATGATCATTTTCCTCTAGCTTTCTCTCGCAAGCTGCTACATGCTGACACAAATCTGCAGGATCTATGGCCATGTCGTAATTTTAGGATTATAGTTGATCCAGCACGCAGAATTGTATCACACCTAAATACTAAGGATAACGTCTAACCAGGCCTTAGAATGGCCGGACTTAATGTACCAGAGAATAGTCAAAATACTTGCCGAGGTCAGGAACACAAAATGAGACGCAACAATGAGGAAAGCCAGAAGTCAAGGATACCAGAAATCAGAGAAGTCAAAGTCAAATACCAGAAAAAACACGATCAGGAACACACTTTTTGATAACCAGTGGAAACCATGACAGGGCAGTGGCAAAAAGGTAATTTGGGTTTAAATAACCCTCTATAGGCTGTAATGGGCTGTCTCTGACCTCTGACCCCAAAACGTGCGTGCACATCTATGACGTGATGTTGCACGCACGTTGACACCATCTTTGATTTAGTCGAAGGTAAGTTTATTATAAAATCCTGATCGGCAGCGGCCAGCATTCCTAAGAAAGTCACACACGCTGGGGACCGGAACAGAGAGACACCGGGCAGCTGGCCACCGTGACCAAGGTAAGTTTGAAACCTTTCTGTCAGCGTGGCTGCCTAGTTTATGTGCAGCCACGCCGACAGAAGAGCCAATAGCCGTGACAGGATCCCGGTAACAGAGTCTTCGGACCTATTGATTGGGTGCTTGGTCCTTGGATTCCGAGAAAAGTCACAAAGAGCTAGCCTTGAGAGCCACAAGTGCCTCTGTAAAGACAGTAGATGATCACAGTACAGGCAGAGGTGTGGTTACCTGTCTGGGCAAGGAGCTGAAGAGACAAAGATAGAGGGGGCAATACCTGCCAGGAAGAAGAGAACTGTAGCCCGGTTGGGTTGAAGACTTCCTGAGAGACGAATACTTCAGGTTATGGTGTCTCAAAAGTGCCTTTAAAGGATTACGATAAGCACTATGACGACTTCAGTGATTTGAAGTAGTTATGGTGGTTGGAGTCTGCATGTGCAATGTTTCAGTTTGAAACAGTGCACATACAGAGAAAATACACATTACTGCAAGAAACTCCAAATCTGCGGGCACTATCATACGGGTTCCTTGGCCACACATCTGATATTAGCTAATGTAACCTTGGAATTTTTTGATCTTCTATATCTCTGCAATATATTTGACCAGTTTGTTTTTGTTATTGTTTGTCTTATTTATATAGGTTTTAAGGCTGCTCTTGGACCTTGATATTTTTTTTTTTAGTTTCAAAGCTGTTTATTAGTTGCAGCAATAAGATACCATGTACTGGGCACGCAGGTCCATACAAGATATGAGTTATCAACACATAACTGCGGCATTCAAACAAAATATAACGGACACGCAGGTCCTTGCGAAATTCCAGTGATCAACAATTAAACAATGTTATATTAGTAATCAGAAGCTTAGGGTAACTGTGTATTTCGAGCTGGTTTAGTCAATATGTTGCTAAGATTGCTATCATGAATTGGGATAATGATAGGTCGTGGACTGAGTTCGGCTTATTGGAGGTTTTTCATATCAACTGTCTGAGGCATTGGATTGTGCTTCGTGGGAGGTACAAGGGTGTTTAAAGGGCGTCCATGAGCATGTAATAGGTTATGCTCGGATATGCTGTCTTGTTAGTCGAGTGTGTCCTATTGTGTCCAGCAGGGCTATTAGAGGTTATCTCCTTTTTAGCTAATTAGGTAATAAGTGCATGTCCGATTTCTTCGGGGCGGTTTAGTATTGAGGTCTGTTTGTCCGGGGAGATCATCTTATGTCAGTAGGGCGGCCATCCCTATACCGTTCCCTAGGTAAGTCGACATCTGTAATGAGTCGGCTATATGGTTATCTTAGCTATCTCTTTATCTCCTGCAAGCCACAGCCCCAGTAAGATGTCGGAGGTCGTTGAGCCCATTTTGAAGGTCAGTAACCGTTTGTATAAATATCTACCCAGTTCATTTTCCCAGATATTGTGGTTGGAGTAGTTGCCCCTAGACAAACTATTGTGTGTAAATATGTAATGAATCTGTTGGTAACCTCAGAATGAGTTGTATTGCATCAGTTATTCAGTCAGTTTATGTATCCTCGTTGGATAATGAAAGATAATAGAGAACTAGGTAAAGTAGAGAAGGGGGATAAAGAGGGATGTGGAGGGAGGGGTGGGTATGGGAGGGTGTGATGGGTTAGGAGGTCCCATTGCCTGCGCCTGTGGTCACCGCGAGTATCGTATCGGGTCTCATTCTCCTTCCAGGAGAGGATGTGATAGTCTTTGGGTCCTCTGGGGTTCCTGTCTGTCCGCGTTTCGATCCGCTATGTAGAGCAGCCATGGGCGCCAACGCTCCGTATGTTTATCCTCAAGACCAAGAAGAGCAGCCTGTGTTGATTCTGCACTATATATCTCTTCCACCCGTTCCATCCATTGTGTTATTGTTGGAATAGCCGTCTGTTTCCAGTATAATGGGATTAGTGCTTTGGCAGCGTTCAACAGGTGCCTACGTATGCTCTTCCTATACGTCCCTATGGTATCAGGTGTGGCGTGTAGTAGGGCCGTCTCCACGTCAAGTCCATCTTCGATCCCTAGGATGTCCTCTGTTTTCTGTTTTATTTCGTCCCAAAATGGCGTAATGAGGGGGCAGTCCCACCATATGTGTAGTGGTGTACCTCGTGCTTCTCCGCATCTCCAGCATACGTCAGGTACGTTTGGAAAGATCCTGTGTAGGCTATCAGGTGTTCTGTACCAGAATGAGAGGAGTTTGTAGTTCATTTCTTGGTATTGGGAGCTGGATGAGCATTTATGGTGTAATATGAGGATCTTCTCCCATTGGGCCGTGGTGAAGGATGTGCCCAGCATATGTTCCCAGCGTCTGCGGAATTGATCATTGTTGGTGAGGTGTCCCACTAGCATGTGTTGGTATAGAGTGGATATCGTCTTATCCAGGGTGGTCTTGCGGTCACATAGCGTTTCGAACCACGATAGGTCCCTATGTAGGGCTTCCTTGTTCGGGAGTGTGCGATAGTAGGATTTGAGTTGCATATAACGGAGGGTTAGTAGGCTAGTAGGTTGGGTGCCCTCCAGCAGTTCCCTCAAAGGGGTCATGCCTGTGTTGTTTAGTACCCTATGGATGGGGAATGATTCCCCGTCCCCAAGAAATGTCCATGACGTCGGGGGCAGTCCCCCTCCTATCTGAGGGTTATGTTGTATTTGAATCATCGGGCTCGGTGATTGAGATATATGTGGGGTTCTTCGAATGGTTTCCCACGCTTTCAGTGTCTGTGCTACTGTAGAATTTGGTTCGAGTGACACCTGTGGTAATCTCCTCGAATTCCATACCGACGTCAGGAAGGGGGGGCCAATATGGCTTTTATCCAGGTCGATCCATTGTTTATGTTCCGGATGGGTATGCCACTCCAATACCCGTTGTAATACTGTCGCTTGATGGTATTTGCGCATATCGGGTAGCGCTAGACCACCCCAGGCTCGTGGTAAACAGAGAACCTCCTGGCAAAGTCTTGCCTGTTTCCCATTCCAGACGAACTTCACCATCGCGGATCTGAGTGATGTGAAGTATGCTGTCGGCAGAGCTTGTGGGATCGTCTGGTATAGGTATAATATCCGCGGTAAGATATTCATCTTGAGAATTGCAATCCGGCCGAACCACGAGATATGGGGGTACGCCCATTTCTTCAGATCTTGTTGTATTCGTTGCAGCGATGGTAAGAAGTTTGTTCGGTACATATCTCCAAGGTCGCTGGTGAGGGCTATTCCCAGGTATTGCATGTGATTCGAGCACCAGCGGAACGGGAATTGTTTTTTTAGTGCGTCTGCTTGGGTCGTCGGGACTGTGACATTGAGTACCTCGCATTTGCTCATATTCAATTTGAACCCCGAGATCTCGCCATAGGTGTCGAACATATCTATGAGATGGGGCATTGTTGTCTCCGGGTCCGTGATAAAGAATAAAAGGTCATCGGCATATGCCGCCACTTTGTGTGCTACATTACCGCTTTTGTAGCCCGGGATTTCATCCGAGGTGCGTACTGCCTCTAGGAACGGTTCGAGTACTAAAGCGAAGAGCATGGGAGATAGCGGACATCCCTGTCTCGTCCCATTGCGGATCGGGAAGGACTCTGTAAGCGCTCCGTTCACTTTCACTTTTGCATTAGGGCATTGGTACAACGCGCCGATCCACGATAACATATTGTCCCCGAAACCCAGTTCTCGAAGCGTGGCCGTGAGGAACGTCCAGTCCACCCTGTCAAACGCTTTCTCCGCGTCCGTCGATAATAGTAGGAGTTTATCGTTTGACCGTTTTGCTAGGTGATGGATGGATAGCGCCCTAAGAGTGCTGTCCCTTGCTTCCCTCCCAGGGATGAATCCCGTCTGGTCAGGATGGACCAATTTCGGTAGTATTGCACCAATTCTGGTGGGTAGAATCTTGGTGAGAAGCTTCACGTCCACATTCAGCAGTGAGATTGGTCTGTAGCTGCTGCATAATTCGGGATCCTTCCCCGGTTTCGGGAGGACTGTTATGGTTGCCGCCAGGAACTCATGATGGAGTTGGGCGCCGCCCACTAGCGCATTGGATGCGTTGGTGAGTTTCGGGAGAAGTATGGCTTGAAATTTTTTATAGTAATCTAGAGTAAAGCCATCAGGTCCCGGTGCGCGGCCCGTTTTGGAGACCTTTATGGCTCCCGCTACCTCTGCTTCGGTGATCGGTGTATCTAGGTTCTCCGACTCCCCATTGGGTAGTCGTGTCCCTACATGGGATGCAATGTAGCTTCGTATCTTATCATATCTGACAGCCGTCTCTTCCGGGAGTGTCGGGCCCGGAATGTTATACAGCGAAGTGTAAAACGAGCGGAACTCCGCCGCTATCTTGTCTGGGAACTGTGTTACCGTGCCATCCGAAGTTCGTATCTTATGGACCTGTGTCATACCTTGGGGGCCTCTGATCATCCTGGCCAGTAGTTTCCCTCCCTTGTTGGCATGTTGATAGAAAAAGGCCCGCGAGCGCTGTAAAGAGCTATAGTGTCGGGCCGTTATGTGAGCTTGCAGTGATCTTCGGGCTTCCAGTAATTCCTTATAGGTCTCTTCAAGTAGGGATCGTTTGTGTTGCATTTCAAGGGTAGTTATGCGTATCAAGAGATCCTGCATCTGTCTTTGGGATTCTTTTTTCTTTTTAGAGGCTAAGTGCATTAGTGTGCCCCTGAGTACACATTTGTGGGCTTCCCATACTGTTGTCGCCGGTAGTTCATCCGTTGCGTTTAGTGTGAAGTAAGACGTGAGTTCCTCAGTGACCCGTTCCCTCACCGCTGGGTCTAAGAGTAGAGAGTCTCGGAGCCTCCACGTCCAGGTGGATGGGCGTATCCGAGGAGAGTCCATTTGTAGAGTCACCGGTCCGTGGTCCGACCAGCTTGCAGGTCCAATTTCAACTCTCTGAATTGCGTTAAGTTGCTCTTGTTGGAGGAAGATATAGTCAATTCTCGCATATCGCCTATGTATCCTGGAGTAATGGGTGTACTCCCTGTCCGCTGGGTGCATAGCGCGCCAGCAGTCTACTAGTCGAAGGTTCTTAAGTGACTTCTGTATGCTGCGGAGGGCTCCCTGGGCAACGCTGCTGTGTCCAGTGGATGAGTCCGTTAGGGGGATGAGGGGTACGTTAAGGTCTCCACCTAAGATCAGTGTGCCCTCCGTGAATGAGGAAAGTTTGAGAAGGGTTTTGCGGATATAGTGCGATTGATTATTATTTGGCACATAGATCGTCGCGAATGTATACCTACGGTCTTGTATATCTCCTTTGAGGAATATATATCTGCCATTAGGGTCGGACATTCGGTCATTTTCTTGGAACTGTAGCTTAGCATGGAGGAGGATCGCCACCCCTGCCTTGCGGGCGGTCGGGTGGTTACTACAGAGCGCGTTGGGGTAGTGTTTGCCTTTCAGCATCGGGGCATTTCCTTCCTTAAAATGCGTTTCCTGGAGGAAGGCAACGGATATGTGTCTAGAGGATAGATCCCGTATGAGCTGTGACCTACGCTCCGGAATATTGAGGCCCCGGCAATTCATGGTCGTAATGCGTAAAGGATCTGGTTCGTAGGCCATTTATGTTGATCGTGAGTGGGTCACTATGGACTTTAGCGGTTTGTTGGTACTTCAAAAAGAAGTCTATTGCCCACGAGTATCCCCTCTCCGTGGTGTGTCCGCAATTGCTGTGACAATGGGAGGGGGGTAGTAAGGGTGGGGGGGAGGCTGAGGGGTTGGGTCAGAGGAGTGGATGAGGTGAGGCAGGAAAGTAAAGTGGAGTAGACGTGGGGTACAGATAAGCCCCTGCCTGCCCGTAGGGACAAGCTGGGGTATGAAAGAGAAGATGAGTTCTCCACCTCCAGAGGGAGGTGATATCAGCACCTACGGATAGGTGTCAAGAGTCCCTCCAAGGAGGGTTGGTTCGCGTGACCACGGCAGCAGTCGGCAGCTGGGCCTGTCAGACAAAGTCTCACGGCTTCCAACTGCCAATTCCCCGTGGAGTGGGTTTGTTCACGCGAACTTGTCGGGGGTTAGTGTTTGTGTCCTTGCGTTTTATATGTGTTAGGATGTGTCTTCTATAGGTTGTATTAGATACAGGAGTCCGAGGTTACCTAACAGGTGTGCCACCTCTTTGAAAGTGTTTGAATGTCGTCTTTGCCCGTCTTAGTATAGCTTGGGTTGCCAGCCGCAATCAATATTATCGCCATATGCAGTCTACAAAGGGCTATGGTGTGGAGGCAGGGATCCATGTCTCGTTCTAGCATGTCTCAAAAGTGTGCCCCCGTCTCCCAGGGTAACGTGGGTCAGTTTTGGGTTGTGGAGCTGTGCGATGTTGGTCGGGGGGGTCACACAGTGTTGTGTATCCGAGTGGGTGAGTGTTCGGTCGTATTATGGTCCTACACCAGCGATTAGCAATGGCCGAGGCCAGTATCTATGATATATCAAATCCGGGTATGGGGTTGGGAGCGTATGTAAGGTATCGCCTCGTCATATTGCTCGTATCATGAGGCTCTCGAGTGTGGGGTGGGAGAAAGGGCGGGGTTGCTTCCTTATAGCCCAGAAGTGACATCTTTGTAAGAGGGGTAAAGGGCCGTCCAGCTCTAATGCGTGTCATACATTAAGGTATACTTCTTTTCCACATGGAGCATGTGATATATATACAATTGGGTACATTAGCGGAACCCCTCCATCCAACATAACATATATACAATTGGGTACATTAGTGGAACTCCACCATTCAATATAACATATATACACACTTCGGTACATTAGCGGAACCCCACCATCCGATTAACATGTGTGCCTGCACCTCATCCCATCCTTACATGTCCTTATGTGGTTTTGCCTAAATGTGGGGGAGTGAAGGGTAATAGCTCAGTTGTCTCCCCCGCACCTATATGTTAATGGTACCGGATACTAATATGAGTGTCCCACAGTCCCCCCATTCCCCTCCCCCTAATTCCATGTTCCCCGGTCTAGAGTCCCGGCTCCCTAGACCCTATCAGCTTCGTGTTACCCATTATGTGTGTGTATACGTTTGTATATGTTCCGTCCTTGAGCTTAACTTCCCCCCACAGACTCCCTATGTTCTGACCCTCACCCAATTACCGACCCCCCTTGAACCTGTGAGTATGAGTCCTCCATCATATGGAAACAGCGTTGGCTTGAATGTGTGAGGAGCTGGAACAGGCTTCTGCTTTGGCACGGTAAAGGCCCGTTGTCATCTTGGCGGGCCAAGTTGTATCCCTTTAGCCTTGCAACACTCCTCCACGGTGTTTTCCACTTGCCTACCCACCACTGAAGATAGTCCAGTAGCGGTGTTTCCCTTGCAAGCCTCACGTTGTGGGAAGATGGTGGGGGGTGAGTGAGGCTGCCAATAAGCATGACTAGTCAGGCCCCCCAAGAGTAGTGTCCAACTTTTCCCCTCCCCTGTGGACAATGGTATGCTGTGTCTCTCCCGTTCCCCACCCAAATTGCGTAAGTTATATCGGGTGCGTTTATCCCATCCGTCCAGGGAGGAGGGCACTCGGGTTCCGGGTCTGGGCAGTGGGTATGAGTAGCTGTGTATCCATGTCAGCTCGTATATTTAGGTCTCAGGATCGTAGTCGAGCTGATGTAGGTATCAAGCGGGGTACGGCTATTCTTCTGGGTTGGACGGGTGTGGGGGTATATCAGGTGTTCGGTTCTCTCTGGGGCCTCTCCGCGGATTCCGAGGTTGTCTCTGGGGTCGGGGTTCCCGGTCAAGCGGTTCCAGTATCCAGTCCGGGACTGCTATGGACGGTAGTTCTAACCTTTGGAGAAAGCGCGGTATTTCTTCTGGCCAGCGTGCCGCAATCCACTCGTTATGATGTCTCACCTGGATGCTGAATGGGAAGCCCCACTTGTATGGGATATTGCGTTCCCTTAGTGCTGTAGTGATGGGTCTGAGGGCACGCCTAGCCTCTAATGTGGTAGGGGAAAGGTCATTGTACAAGGAGACCTCTGCCTCTTGATATCGCCATGTGGGTCGGGTCCTGGCCCGCTGCATTATGCGTTCCTTGAGGGGAAATGAGTGTAGGCAGCAGATAATGTCTCGGGGGTCCCCATCCCTGTTCCTGGGTCTCAAGGCCCTATGCGCCCGCTCGAAGCGGATGTCTGGTGGCGCCTGGTTCCCCAGAATCTGGCAGAAAAGTGCGGTCAGTAATTCCACAACATTCTCTGTCTCCTCTCCCTCCGGCATCCCCCTTACCCTGATGTTGGAGCGGCGACTGCGATTGTCTAGGTCCTCGACCTGTCTGCGCAGGGCTAGTAGCATGTTGCCCTGCCTTGTCAGGGCTGTGTCCGCGGCTGAGGCCTGGCGTTGGGCGGCTTGGGCCTGGGTTTCCAGGGCTTGGATGCGGCCATCCTGTGCCTCCATGTCTGTGCGTAGTGCAGTGACAGCGGACGTGAGGGATGCCGTGAGGGTGGTGGTCAGGGACTGTAGGTCTGATTTAGTGACCATGTTGGCTGCCAGCCTCCTGATTTCTGCTCCAATATCAGCCAGTGTAGGCTGTTCCGGCTCCGAACAGGAGGAGGCAGGGGAGACGGGCGCCATCTTGGAGCTGTGCGCCTCGCGGCTCTGTCCCGGCGGGGTTTGTAAAAAGCCGTCCATCGGTCCCGATGGAGTTGCCGGCGGTGCTGCCCTGGGGGTCTGCTGGCTCTCCGGTTTCCTGGTGCGTCCCATTAGGGTGAGTTAGGGGGCTAAAAAACGGCTAATATTAGCTTGGTGGCGAGGAGCTCGGGACTCACACTTCCATACAGGTCGGACTTCAGGCCACGCCCCCCTGGACCTTGATATTACCTTTTTGGGATATTATTGTTAGTATATCAATTTGTACCAGAAGGCTTATCTCTGCTGTAATTTGAAATAGGTCAATATACCTATGTATGTCTATTGGGGATAGGAGTCCTTATTTTTTTGTATGGTTCCTACCCCCCGATGTTGTTCTGTCTGTTAATATTGCTATAAAAATGTAATTAAAATAAAGATTGAGGAAAAAAAAAAAACTCCAAATCTGCAAGCATTAATTGCCTGACTGGACTTAGAGTTCTTGGCTGGCTAATGTTAAATATGTGCATATTGGGAATTTGTTGTCAACAAGCATAGAATGCTGGTGACCAGGGCCAGTGCGTCCATAATGCGGCACACGCGGCCACCTTAGGGTGCAAGATTAGCCTGACCAGCAGGAGATGGGCGCACAGTGCGCCCTTCTGCCAGTCACTTAGTGTAGCGTGGCCGAGCATAGTGAACAACGGTACGGGAACATCTCTTTCCTGTACCCGGCCGGACTAACAGGAAATACTCACTGAGAGTACTTCCTGTCAGTCCGGCCGGGTACAGGAACTGAAGCTCCTGTACTGCGGTCTGCCTGGCTCGACCACACTACAAGAAAGGTAGGAGACACACCGGAGACGGTGGGGGGTGGGGGGCACAGGGGCTCCAAGGACGACGGGAAGGAACACTATGGGGTGGTGGAGAACACTATGGAACAGGGGAGAGGGGGAAAGAACACTATGGGACGGGGGGGAGAACACCATGAGATAGGGGAGGTGGTAAGAAAACTATAAGACAGGAGAGGGGGGAAGAAACACTATGGGACAGGGGAGGGGGGGTAAAGTACACTATGGGACAGGGGAGGAAGAACACTATAGGACAGGGGAGGAAGAACACTATAGGACAGGGGAGGAAGAACACTATAGGACAGGGGAGGGGGGGAAAGAACACTATGGGACAGGGCGGAGAACACTATGAGATGGGGAGGGGTAATAAAAGTATAAGACAGGAGAGGGGGGAAGAAACACTATGGGACAGGGGGAAGAACACTATGGAACAGGGGAGGAAGAACACTATGGGACAGGGGAGGTGGGAGAGAACACTAAGATGGGGTGGGGGGTGGGAGGAACGCATTTCACCATTCTTTACATGGCTTCCTTAGGGGCTCATATACAGTTTAGTGATAAGCCATGATATGAATAAAAAGGTCTTAATAAAACTCCCGTTAGACACCGTCACAAAAGACCATCGGTTCCCTGTAAGATCTGTAAGCTGGGGACTTTAGAACCCGAAGAACTTGATGTGGACATAGATTCTGCCTGTTATTTTTATCTCATAGGGGGGATGGTTCAGACTTTCAAGAAAGATTTTTATTTACATTACTGCTTATCGCCTATATGAGAGCACCTGAAAAAGTTGTATCGAGTTAGACAAAAACACGTTAAGGCTGGCGGAAAAAGGCACCTATGTTTCATTGACACACTTTGTTGGTGATATTAGGGTATACCTATTTGTTTTAAAAGTTGAGTCCAATACATTTTCAATTGTTTGGTGTTCTGCAGTATTGTATCTGTTCGGAGGTTTATTGCAAAGCTCATCCTGGAGAGGGCTGATCTGCTGACACAAGGAGAGACAATTGGTAGATTGTATCCAGATACAACTACACATCTTTCCTATGGATTTTATTTAAGGCTCTTTACTACTGATCGCCCTGGTATGCAAAATATAACTCTGCTATAACCGATCTTTTATGGTGGTGTACTATGTTTTTTCCCCTCGGTTTTCTTAGGATTGGCTGTACCTTGCTTGTTTTGTTATTTCTACTGGATATATGAAACATTGGTCAAGGTCTTAGGAGCAGCCATCCTATTTATTTTGAGTATTGTTTATATTTCACTTTGGTGAGGAACTGGTTATACCATTACAGTCCAAATATTTATCCGAACCTGCAAAGTTTTGGGAACAGCATCCATGCACAAAAACAACATAGAGGGGGGCGGGGCCGGGCCGCCGAGCCGAGCGGCTGCAACCCACGCCGGCTCCGGCAGAGAAAAGCATAAAACAGCCTGAAACACTCAGAAAACCCACGGGGCCTGCCGAAAACCGAAACCGGGGAGGTGATCGGGCGGAGAGGAACCGGGGAGTGCAAAGCTAAAGCACACATTGAACACCCGGCTCGCGAAACGATGCCTGAGGCCTCAACCACGCTACATGAGACGGACCCACGGCGCGCAAGTAAGGCGCGGGGGGCCCGGCCCCGCTCCCCCCCCACCTGGCCGGGGGGGTGATCCCGGCCCAAAGTCTGAACTTCGGAGGCTGGAGGAGGAGGCACGCCAGGAGCATGACGCTCCGGTATACGGAGCTACAATGGCCGACGGATACACCGTGCTAACGCTCCGGGACGGCGGACCCACGACTGGACCCCCATGGGCGGCAGACGTGCCGATGGAGAACCAGCCCTGAACCCCGGATTGGGTGGTGGTCCGGGGGAAAACAGCCCCCAACACTGTGAGCCCGATGGAGCTGTGAAGCGCGGGCCTACCGGCGGACCGGTGGCCGGGGGGCACGCGCCGGCAACATGTAAGTGGCCGGAGGAGGATGTGGCAAGTCAGGGCAGGGGCCCTGGGGAGGCACCGCCGAAGCTGGGGAGGTGCAGGGGGCAGGAGCCCAGTGGACTCTAAGGTGGGGAGGCCACCGGACAGCTCCGGTTTCCGAGTGCCCACAGCGGGGGTGGTGCCCCCTAAAGACATGGAAGCATACCCTGGGGAGGAAAAGGGATGGGACTGTCACACCCGGGGGATCTGGAGAGACTCAGGGGGGTACAACTGACCCAACAGGTGCAGTACCATTTGGAGGTAACCATGGGGAGGTCCTACCAGAGAGAACAAAAGCCACGAAGAAGGCTTTCAATTTCGCTTCAGAATGCTTCATCGTGCCAGGCGCCACTACGCCCCTCCAGCGAAGTGACTCATATGCTAAAAGCGTACATTCGTATTGTTAGGGCTAACCACGCCAATGTCTTCCTGTGCATAAGCAGCGGTACATAGAATACACACCAGGCAACAATTACCTAAGATTGTGAATGCATTATGTACTGAATACCTACGGGGCTAAACTCAGGCACCACAGATGCAGATCAGTATATAACATGTTGCTGAAATAATAATCATTTCTACTATCAATACACTTGATTTATAGCAGGCCTATTTCGCAATTAACTAGACGCTGCTATAATGTTAAAGATATGATGTATCTTTGCCTCACGGTGCCTGACTAATATGCTATTTCTGCCATATATGGTTACCGTACCATGCGTATAGGCGGTTATTTGAGCCTAACGAAGCCCTTCATACTGACCACGCACAGAGCTTAGTATTAACATCTGTTTGCTCCTATATTCTTTCACCAGTAGACTCTAAACAATGTTTTTTGCATATATCCATTTTTAATTCTGTTTAAAACTGAATGTAAGGTTAATGTCACAGTGCCTCAAAGGGCTAAAATACATTGTCGTAGATCGTTGCCTACTCAATAGATACAGACAGGATCCATACCACGTAAAACCCTTTGGTTTTTTACATAGGTACCCGACCGCATGGACGTAGTGCCTAAGACAGCTGATCCGAGGACCCTTAATTACGCCCAGATCACTTTTCTCGATAATATGGGAACCCATGTACACGTAATATAATTTGTTTGTTTATGCATCCCTCTACCAGTATCGCATCAATAGCTAAGGCATACATCAGCACTTGTATTATAGGATGGTCATTTCTTTTAACACTGCATTAGTTTGCCTATATACTTCATTACATGTATTGCATGATCAGCTAAAGTTTACTTCAGATGGACGCATTATAGGATGTTGTTACCTTTTATGCTGTAATGCTTAGAAATGTATTCCAGCAAAGTTCAAGTACGCCTATATGTTCTGATCATTACGCCTCTGCGCAGGCGATAATCTGCATTTATTCTTATGTGCTAACATTTAAGCCTCTATGTAGGTGACCGTTCATCATAATGAATGCTATAACTTACTGCTTAAGCCCCTGCGTGGGCAACCTCTGGCTTTATTACGAACCAGTTCGCAATATGCACTTATATTGTGAAAACAATAAAAAATATTCAAAACAAAAACAACATAGCTGTAGATATAGTAGTGGTGGTACTTAGTGTTTCCCTTTAATTACTCATAATGTTTTGTCCATCAATATGAATAATTTATAGAATCCTGGAAAACAGATCTGGAGATCCTCTCAATTCTCAGCAATCCACACTTTACCCTTATACAGTCCCTGTCCATCCAGCACACAGATACACTGGGCACAGTGGGTCAGTACATGCTTTATTCGGGGAATGTGCTCCATGAGTGATTTAGCCATTGTAGCCCGTGGCAGTGATAGAGACAGACCGGGTTACACTGAGAATAGGACCATAACTGTGTAATACTGCCAGCTGTGTATTGTGCTGGTCACCAGTCAGATAAAGCAGGCGTTTCAGATGGAAAAGTGAACAAGCAGCGAGATATGAAATCCCACAGCTTGGTATTTTTCCATAACAAACGCAGATGTGACGGTTAAGGACAAGAACACACACACACAATAAACACACTGCGACATTGGGAAGGACGGACTACGAATCCCGGCATGCTCCTCGGTTTCCGCAGGACACCAGGGGCGTCAACGTCTGAAGTGATCTCACGGAAAACGTCACCAGGGGTTGCCATGGCAACCGAATGACGTAGAAGCCTGTGACAGTGGTGATCCGAACCGGCATCCTCTCCGAGGTCAGACCTGAGGAGTCCGGCCTGAGCAACGGGCTCCTCCTCCCAACCAGCGGGACCGCACCACGTCCACACCGGCCTCATACTCCTTCCTTCCTTCGGCGGTCAGACCCAACCCTGCTCCTCTATGGCGGCGACCTGCGCGAGCCGCCTCACTGGTTTTGGCGCGCGCTCCCTCAGCGACTTCGTCGGGCTCGCGACATTCCAGGGTCTCCGGGGCTGCCGGTCGCGAGCGCACCGCCACCCAATCAGGTGAGAGGAATCCCAAGGTGGAGCGCGGCGGCAGGGGCGTGGCTTCACCAGGGTCATGTGTTAGTTGTATTTCTAATTTTCTGTATTTATCACCCAGCACCTTATATAATCCATATGGGTGTGGGTTTGTAATGTAATGCAGGTCTCTCAGTAGTAAAGACATTTTATTTTCTTAAAATCAACAGATAACTGCCTGACTCTTACTTCCTATGTTTTGTAATTAAACACTGCCTCAAGGCTTTGGCTTTACTGGATATAGAGTGCAAGAAGCAGGAGTGCCCAGGGTTAGCCACTGCTCCCCTAGGACAGTAAGACATATATGTAAAATGATAGGACAGGTACAGGAGCTGCATGTATAGAGGTGTATTTTTAACACTGTATGTGTTTTGGATTTAGTTTTTTAGTTTTTATTGGGTTGCCAGGCCTCCTTGTTCTGTCCATAGAATGAGTCTCTAAAAAGCATTATCACAGCTTTATAAGGTCAAAGTGGAATGTTGGTGACAAAATGTAATCATTGCTGCTTATCATAAACATTGGTGATTTGCATTGTCCAAGTAAATGGGCAGCAGCAATGCACCAAAACCACTACTTTAAGCCATAGCATTTTGGTGTTTAGAGAGTTCCTTTAAGCCAAATAACTAGGGTGGAAAATATTTGGTTTTTTTTATTTTTTATTATAAACTTTAAAGTCTTCATTCCTCTTGTCATTCTCAACAATCTCTGGTTTAGTGAATAACCCAAACGCATGTGATAGATTAATCTAGCTATCAGTCCACTGTATGAATGGTAGTGCTTGCTCTCTCTCCTCCGTGCTGGGGGTTGTATTGTTTCCCTGTTTAATGGAGAACTCTAGTGGGTTTTCTATTGTTAATTTTATTTCTATTACCTGCGTGTTCTGAAAGTGATATTCTAGAATTATATATTGTACAATTAAGCATATCATCTGCTGGAGATTATGCTGTAAGTAACTATTTTTAATTGAAACCTGAGTATGCAATATTTAGGCCTACATATATGATTTGGAAATGTTGCTGTGGTTCACAGATTTATACAATTCCACTAATGTTGCAAATTCAGTTTTTAAAGGGACACTATAGTCACCAGAACAACTACAGCTATTTGCATTTGTTCTGGTGAGTAGCATCATCCCCTTAAGGCTTTTTGCTGTAAACACTGTCTTTTCAGAGAAAATGCAGTGTTTACATTACAGCCTAATGATAACTTCACGGGCCACAGATGGCTGCTAGAGCTGCTTCCTTAAGCTGTCTTGCCTAATGTGCATCACAACATATCAATGTCACCACCCTCTGCATGCAGACACCGAACTTTCCTCATAGAGATTCATTCAATTCATCTCTATGAGGAGATGCTGATTGGCCAGGGCTGTGTTTGACTTGTGCTGGCTCTGTCTCCTCCATGGCAATCAAAGGGTTAAAAACCAGTTTAAATACTTACCGGATTCTGGAGTGGAGGTCCCTCAGCACAGGCTTCATCTCCACCACCTCTGATGCCAGAGCGAAGGGGAGCCTAATATGCCTGTTCGGCTAGTGCATTTGGCCTTCCCTTAGGAAACCATTGAATCAATACTTCCCTAAGCATGAGGAAGTCTTAAAGGATCACTAAATTGTCAGGAAAACAAACTCGTATATAACCCTTAGGTCCCCCTCCCGGTGGGCTGAAGTGGTTTTAAAACCCCTTCAGCCACTTACATTTATCCAGCGCTGGGCTCCCTCCGCGCTGGTGACCTCTCCTACCCCGCCGACGTCAGCTCCCAAGTGGAGCATAATGCTCATGCACGGCAAGAGCCACACACGCATTCAAACAGTCCTTAGGAAAGCATTTCACAATGTTTTCCTATGCACGTTCTGCACGCTGAATGCGATTTTCGCATTCCAGCGTCGCAGAAGCGCCTCTAGCGGCCGTCAGGAAGACAGCCACTAGAGGTTGGATTAACCCTGCATTCTCTGAAACTATGTTTACATCTGAAGGGTTAAAACCTGGGGGATCTGGCACCCAGACCACTTCATTGAGCGGAAGTGATCTGGGTGACTTTAGTGTCTCTTTAACCCTGAAATGTAAATATTGCAGTTTCTATAAATCTGTAATGTTTTACATTGTAGGTTTAAGGGAACAGGAACACTGCACCCTGACCACTTTAGTTGCAGACTCCAAAACTGCAGTGGTAAAAAGGTATATATTTACATAATAAATAAATAAACCCTCCAGTGTATTTAATAAATACTTTTTATTTAACCTTTGCCAAACTCGTGTATAAATATATCTATTTATATATTTCTTTTGTTTTACAGTTTTTTTTTTTTTCTTTTTCATGGGGATTTCACAAACTGTGTGTGTCCCACTACCGTAAAGCCCCCTAGTTTGTATTCTGCTATTGCACCTGAATATAGCAGTAGCCCACAAGTCACCTTTACCGGATTGTGCCCATGTCACTATTGGGACAAAATAGAATCCAGCTGGAGTTTTTCCACATTATGACATACCATTTGTGGGGAAAAATTTTTAATAAATGTGGAGGAGGGGGGCACCATAGTGTTACATTTGTATTCCTAACTCTATAGAATCTATTTAATTCCCCAGACAGGGCCGGGGGGGGGACCAACTGCACTGTACGTTCTATTATATGAAAGACCCCCTGCAGGCAGGTCAACATTGTTGTGTATAAATAGCTATGTGCTGTACAATAAAGATCATCCTACCCGCTACATTCAGACTTGTCTACTGTGTGGGGAATAGGCTATAATCACTGTAGCCTGGTCCCTTGGAAGAGGTTCTCAGAGACCCCAGTCATGCTTCGACGACTGGTTCTGAAGTGTTCCAGAATCCCTGGTAGCAGCTAGGAAGCTGACCTGGCAGAGGTACTCGGAGTACAAGAGCTCTGTCACACTACCTTTTAGTATATGATGTGATCTTCTATTCATATACATGCACAATAAAGTATATAGAAAAGTTGAATATCTGTGAGAAAACAACTATGCTTTAACACTCCAAGAACAATACTGTAAATAAAGTAACAATTACGGGAATTAAAGTGACTGTCACTGTCTGGGGTCTTTCAACATTTTACACAAAACCCCCATTGTGATTGCTCCAATTGGTGTCCAGAGGCTTCAGGGTGCAGGGCAAGGTGAGTTTTACTAAGCTGAGCCAGTCCCTGACAGCCATCACCATCTTCATCCATCTTCAGATTCATCATCCATCTTTAGCTCCTGGCGTTTTATCTGTCAGGAGCCCATGGCAGTGTGGTATTCTCGCACATGCTCGAAAGTGTAACATTGAGGTCTATGTAGGATCCAATGAGATCCTGAATAGACAATGCCTCTTTCCCTACAGCTGTCAAAAGTGATGGCTGGGGGAAATGTCAGAAATTGACGTCTATAGCTCCACCTTTTGTCAAGTTTTGTTAAGGGCAGGGAATATGCCAAGATAAAGTAGCCCCTTCTCAGAATATCTTTTGACTGTATTGGAATTTCACTGAAACACAGTCAATGTAGATCTATACACTTAGGGAAGAGATCTCTCATCTTTCTTCTTCCTCTTACAATACATCCCCTAACATCACTCCCTCTGCTGTTCTATTTTCATTTGAAACCGCTACAGCGGAAGAGGTTTCTGCTCTGCTCCAGTTCTCCCGCCCCACCACCTGCTCCCTAGATCCAATTCCCTTGCATCTCATCCGTACTGTCTTCTTCTCGTTCTCTACCTCTCACTAAAATTCTCAATCTCTCTCTCCTCTGGCATATTTCCTTCGCCCTTCAAACATACAACTGTAACCCCAATTCTAAAGAAGCCCAACCTTGACACTAACTCGCCGTCCAACTACCGTCCTATCTCGCTACTGACTTTTGCATCCGAGATCCTTGAAAGAGTTGTGTATGCAAGATTGACAGACTTCCTTGAGTCCAATTCTCTGCTAGATCTGCTTCAGTCTGGTTTCCGCGCTAAGCACTCTGTAGAAACGGCAATGACCAGTATCCAATGATCTACTCGCTGCAAAATCTTGTTGTCACTACTCTATCCTAATTCTTTTCGACCTTTCTGCAGCTTTTGACACTGTTGATAATCAACAGCTTCTTCTCATCCTCCGCAATATCGGTCTACATATCTGGTGCTCCTCCTACCTCTCCCAGCGCTCTTTCAGTGTTTCTCTTTCTCTGGCTCTACTTCTTTTCCCCAACTCTTCTCTGTTGATGTCCCCCAAGGTTCAGTCCTTTGTCCCCTACTGTTCTCCATCTGTACTGCCTCCCTTGGTAAACTCATCAGCTCCTTTGGCTTCCAATATCATTTCTTTGCGGATGGCACGCTACCTCTGTGTGTCCTGTCTTGATCTCTCCCCGTCCCTCTTGATTAGTGTCTCTGTCTGCCTTTCTGCTATTTCTAACTGGATGGCTGCTTACTTCCTTAAACTTAACTTGACCTTCCTCAAGTGTTGTTACTCCTGTGTCTGTCTCCCTCCAAGTCAACGGTGCTACCATCCGCTCCACCACGCAAGTTCGCTGCCTAGGTGTTCTCTTTGACTCCAACCTCTCCTTCACGCCTCATGTTCAGTCTATCGCCAAATCCTGCCGCTTCCATCTCAAAAACATTGGGCATATCTGACCCTACTTAAAGCCAGATGCGACTAAGCTGCTGGTCCATTCCACTGTCCTTTCTCGCCTTGACTGCTGTAATCCGCTTCTCAGTGGTCTTACGTGCTCCCAACTTGCACCGTTACAGTCCATAATTAATGCGGCGACGAGGCTCATCTTGTCCGCCCGCACCGCCCACGCCTCACCCTTCTCTCATTGGCTTCCTGTAAGATATAGGGCTCAATTTAAAATTCGGGTTTCTTGCTTTCAAATCTCTACATAATGCTGCTCCCACCTATCTATCCCTCCCTAATACACAAGTATGTCCTGTCTAGGCCCTTACGCTCTACTGAAGACCGTACTCCCACCTCTGATGCTCGCCTTTACGACTTCTCGAGGGCTGCACTGTTCCTGTGGAACTCACTTCAGTCTTCCATTAGATGCTCACCCAGTCTCCACGCCTTTAAAAAAAAAATCATTAAACCCCACTTCTTTATAAAAGCGTATCAATTAAACTGTTAAAGGACCACTATAGTGCCAGAAAAACATACTCGTTTTCCTGGCACTATAGTGCCCTGAGGGTGCCCCCACCCTCAGGGACCCCCTCCCGCCCGGCTCTGGAAGGGGAAAAGGGGTAAAAACTTACCTTTTTCCAGCGCTGGGCGGAGAGCTCTCCTCCTCCTCTCCGCCTCCGTTACGCCCCGCCGGCTGAATGCGCACGCGCTGCAAGAGCTGCGCGCGCATTCAGCCGGTCTCATAGGAAAGCATTTACAATGCTTTCCTATGGACGCTGGCGTGCTCTCACTGTGATTTTCACAGTGAGAAGCACGCAAGCGCCTCTAGTGGCTGTCAATGAGACAGCCACTAGAGGGAATAGGGGGAAGGCTTAACCCATTAATAAACATAGCAGTTTCTCTGAAACTGCTATGTTTATGAAAAAATGGGTTAACCCTAGCTGGACCAGGCATCCAGACCATTTCATTAAGCTGAAGTGGTCTGGGTACCTAGAGTGGTCCTTTAATATCTCCCAACTAATTCCTCTCTTGCGACTGTAATTAGTTTAATAATATCCTTACCTTTTATGTCACTTTACCCCACTCCCTCTAGCATGTAAGCTCATTGAGCAGGGCCCTCAACCCCGCTGTTCCTGTGTGTCCAGCATGTCTGGTTACAACTACATGTTTGTTCGTCCACCCAGTGTAAAGCGCTGCGGAATTTGTTGGCGCTATATAAATAATAACATAAAATGTGAGTATTTCATAAAGATGATATATTTATGAAATACTCATTTGGTAGAAGGGAGGTGACAGAGCCACTTTAAATTTAAAAAAATTGCTTCAAAAAAGAATGTGTCAGATGACATGATGCACTTGACGAAAGCTAAAAATTGCAATGCCCTTCAAGGCTAGCTGAGGCTGGATATAGTAATTTGTCACAGTTAATTCTCACTGTAGCTCTATATCTTTCCCAATCTTATTCCAATGCCAAAAAGTTTTACTTTACAGTATGCAATTTTGTTTTTAAAAATGTATTTACTTTTTTAAAAATTTTTTTTGTCAATTTAAAAAAAAAAAGTTTACATTTTTATTGAGCGGGGATAGCACAGCACAAGTAAAAACATAGTACATTATGTATATAGTAAGAATAAAAACTCAAATCGAAAAAGCTATTTGTATGTATATAGCAACCACTCCTTTTTTTGTTTTTGCTATATTATGGCATGTACAACTATATGCATGTCATTACATGTATAACAAAAGGAGTTATACTGGTATTTATGAACCACAGGATAGTTGACTAATTTATGTCAGACACATGTATGAAAATAAAATGTGTGACATGAAACAAAATATATAACTGATGTGAAATCCACATGGAGCCCATTCAACAGATCAAAACAGCACTGTAGAGACACAAATCATAAAAATATAAAATTGAAAAAAACAAGTAAGAAATAAGGCTGGACTGCAAGCCATATATATAACTTACCCAGATGGGCAAGGCATAGAAAATCTTGCTAGCAACCCTGGTTGGCTTCCAGCAACCATGGCAGAGGTGAGACCAGAACTTCTAACACAATTGGTCGGATCTTGTCATAATCTCCTCCTAGATGTATGCCTGTTTATTGTACTACAAGGTCGCATTGTCATCTTGTTACCTATATACATCATCAGTCCTCTTTCAAACATTCGACAGTCTCCAATGTTGGGAGCAGGATAACACCATCGGATCTGCAGGCAGAGGGGCAGGAGACTCAATGGCTTTCGAGCATAAACTATTTCTACTGCATAGGCAGCAGTTATCACCACAAGCTCCCATCTTGAGTAAAACTCAGTCAACAAACTTCCACTTGGTAGCAGGTGACTACAGTCATTGTGCTTGTATGTGGTTACCCTAACTGGTTGATTATACAGCAGTTATTTAACGATTATTATGATTTCTCTCTGAAGAATTCGCTTGAGAACCTGCTAGCCAGCATGGCGGTCAGGCCCACCCACCCATACAATATTTTTGTATGAAGTTTGTTGTTTGTGCATGTCCATAATTATATTATGGTTGGTCAAACTAGTAAATGATCAAGTAGCAAATTGCCGTGCTGCACCAATCATTACGAGGATTCTGAACGTTGGTCTTGTGAGCTTCGCAGGACTGAACCCAGGAAGCCCCTCCAGTGGTTGTCCGAGGTGGATTAAGCAGCAGTGAAAATACTACTTTTCTCAAAAAAGCCAGCATTTACACTGCTTAGGATATATGTCCCTCAACCACTAGATTAAGCTGTAGTGGTTCAATGGCTATAGTGTCCCCTTAATAGAATATACAAATAAATGCAAAGTGAAGCTACAGCTGGCGTTTAATAATTTAAAAAAAATTTTTTTTTTTTTTTTTATTATTATTTTTTATTTTTGTCGTGCGCGTAGGTACGTTGCAAGGTCAGACGCCACAACAGCGTACACATTGTATACAGGTTAAACATTGGCATGAGTATGTGCACATTTTTTGTTTTTGTGATACTTGAACAGGTTTAGTGTAGCTTATGAGTTTTCATAATAAGGTGTAGTACACATGTAACGTTAAGAGTGAAATACACAAACGTTATGCAAGTTAAGTCCAGCTGGACATAAAGTAATAGTGAGTAGCATATCCAGGTGATACTCGAAAAATTTGAATATCGCGCAAAAGTTCATTTATTTCAGTAATGCAATATAAAAGGGTAAACTAATATAGATGCATTACATGCAAAGCAAGATAGTTCAAGCCGTGATTTGTCATAAGTGCAATGATTATGGCTTACAGTTATTGAAAACCCCAAATCCACGATCTCAGTAAGTTAGAATATTGTGAAAAGGTGCAATATTCTAGGCTCACAGTGTCCCACTCGAATCAGCTAAGTAAGCTATAAGCACCTGCAAAAGGTTTCTGAGCCTTTAAATGGTCTCTGTCTGGTTCAGTAGGAATCACAATCATGGGGAAGACTGCTGACCTGACAGTTGTGCAGAAAACCATCATTGACACCCTCCTTAAGGAAGGAAAGCCTCAAAAGGTAATTGTGAAGGAAGTTGAATGTTCCCAAAGGGCTGTATCAAAGCACATTAATAGAAAGTTGTGTGGAAGAAACAGGTGCACAAGCAGCAGGGATGACCGCAGCCTGGAGAGGATTGTCAGGAAAAGGCCATTCAAAAGTGTTGGGGACTTTCACAAGGAGTGGATTAAGGCTGGAGTCAGTGCATCAAGAGTCACCACACACAGACGGATCCTGGACATGGGCTTCAGATGTCGTATTCCTCTTGTCAAGCCGCTCCTGAACAACAAACTACGTCAAAAGCGTCTTACCTGGGCTAAAGAAAAACAGACTTGGTCTGTTGCTCAGTAGTCCAAAGTCCTCTTTTCTGATGAGAGCAACTTTTGCATCTCATTTGGAAACCAAGGACCCAGAGTCTGGAGGAAGAATGGAGAGGCACACACTGCAAGATGCTTGAAGTCCAGTGTGAAGATTCCACAGTCTGTGTTGATTTGGGGAACCATGTCATCTGCTGGTGTTGGTCCACTGTGCTTCATTAAGTCCAGGGTCAACGCAGCCGTCTACCAGGAGATTTTGGGGCACTTCATGCTTCCTTCTGCAGACGAGCTTTATGGGGATGCTGACTTCATTTTCCAGCAGGACTTGGCACCTGCCCACACTGCCAAAAGCAGCAAAGCCTGGTTCAATGACCGTGGGATTATTGTGCTTGATTGGCCAACAAACTCACCTAACCTAAACCCTATAGAGAATCAATAGGGCATTGCCAAGAGAAAGATGCGAGACATGAGACCGAACAATGCAGAAGAGCTGAAGGCCGCTATTGAAGCATCCTGGTCTTCCATAACACCTCAACAGTGCCACAGCCTGATAGCTTCCATGCCACACCGCATTGAGGCAGTAATTGCTGCAAAAGCGGCCCAAACCAAGTAGTGAGTCCATATGCATGCTTATACTTTTTATAGGTCTGATATTGTTCTATGTACACTCCTTGTTTTATCGATTGCATGTAATATTCTAATTTACGGAGATTATAGATTTGGGGTTTTCATGAGCTGTAAGCCATAATCAACGCACTTATGACAAATCACGGCTTGAACTATCTTGCTTTGCATGTAATGCGTCTATCTCCTATATTAGTTTCCCTTTTTACATTGCATTACTGAAATAAATGAACTTTTGTGCGATATTCTAATTTTTTTTAGTATCACCTGTAAGGTTAACTTTGAGCTCAGGCAATAATAGAACATCCTGTATGCTTTGCGTGTGATAGTTTAAACTTGATGTATGGCCCTAAGACTAAAACTATATTTGAAGGAAATTAAGAAATAAAAATCTAACTTGCGTGAATGTGAGCTATGCTATGCATATGTATACTCCATAATTGGTCGATTGACTTCGAGTGATACCGCTCCCCATGGTCCCCTGTATGATCAAGGAAATATAATAAGTGCAATCAAACGTGTGTGAGTGTTCAACTAGGGCATTGAACGTTAAGAGACGGAGGGCACTTTGCCTGGCATTAAGTCCCAGTCTTGTTTGGATCAGCCGATGCCTTGCTTGAGCTGGATGCATTCTGTCTGCGCTGTTTGTTGCGGCAGCGGTGTGCTCGTCGCTCTCCGTGGTCCGGTACTGTGGGAAAGGAGTGTCTCAGTGCGAGTAGGTGGCCCTCTTGGTAAGTAGAGTATAGTCCCGGTTGTGGTGTGCCATCGGGCTGGTTCACCGATTCTGGGGGCCACGTGTGCATCTCCAGCTTCTCCCAGAAGGAGCAGAATATGTTAAGTCAAGTCGGAGCTCTGTGTCCCTCCAGGCTTTGCTTAGTGCTGCGGCGTGTGCATAGTAGGAGAGCTTCAAGACCTGTAAGTACTTGGCAAAATGCTGTCAAGGAATTTAAAAGGACATTAAAGGACCACTATAGGAACCCAGACCTTCAGCTTAATGACGTGGTCTGGGTGCCAGGTCCATCTAGGGTTAACCCTGCCAGCTGTAAACATAGCAGTTTCAGAGAAACTGCAATGTTTACATTAGGGTTAATCCAGCCTCTAGTGGCTGTCTCATTGACAGCCGATAGAGGCGCTTCTCACTGTGATTTTCACAGTGCGAAGACGCCAGCGTCCATAGGAAAGCATTGAGATATGCACGCATGTGCATTCAGCGGATGACGTCGGAAGAGGGAGGAGAGTCCCCAGCGCCGAGGGAGCCCGGCGCTGGAGAAAGGTAAGAATTTAACCCCTTACTCCCCTTTCAGCCCGACGGGAGGGGGGACCCAAAAATCCTATAGATCCAGGAAAACGAGTTTGTTTTCCTGGCACTATAGTGGTCCTTTAAGCCCATGCCTAAAGTACTTTTGAAAGTGCTCTGCCTATGTTCTATCCTGAGTGCTGCTGATCTCATAGGTTCTGTTAACCTGCAGTACATTTTCACATGGCTAATATTTCTCTTCTTTAGAACTGCCCATTCTAGGTGTTGCTAGGTGAAGCAAGTGGCATCATTGGCATACCCACATAGGCCCACCCACCACCTATCCTAATTTCCTACCACAGGAATGTTGGACGGTATAATAATGAAAGCTATTCCTTTGTCAGTAAGCTATAAGGAATGCTAGTGTGAGTTTTGAGCACTTTGTTCTTAATGTGTATTAAAATGCTACTATTTCTGATTTTTACACAATGCCTTCTTATTTGATTTATTCCTTTACAGGGGTAAACC
This sequence comes from Pelobates cultripes, assembly GCA_933207985.1. Lineage (NCBI taxonomy): Eukaryota > Metazoa > Chordata > Amphibia > Anura > Pelobatidae > Pelobates > Pelobates cultripes. Next base: position 332,411,484 of record OW240912.1, on the reverse strand, counting down.
ACTTTCAGCAATCCAGATGTTTTGCCCCTTTTATGGCTGTAAGGCCATGGAAGATGTAGTCCACATCAGTATCTGGCGTGTCGAAGGTTGCCTACCACAATCTAGGACAACATTGTATTTAGAACATCTTTTGAAATGCATTTTACGATCACATTCTTTGTGTTGTCTCATGCAAAAATAGCTGTGCTTACATTCCATAAAATATATTTAAAATATATTATAAGATTTTCATGGCGAGCACACTCCTCCGTTGCCAGGCTTCGCTCAGAGCAGGAACTTCCGCTTGGAGTTTCGGCAGACCTCAGATAAATTACTGTTCTCAAACTGTGTGACTACTTGGCACTCTTGAGACCCTCTTAGCACCATAACCATTACAGCAGGTGGTAGTAACAGTGCCCGGAGTGTTGGCTACTCTTGGTACCAGAACATTTCCTTTAAACTATATAAAAGTATATTTCAGTTTTGTTGCAGGCCTATTTTATTACAGTTCTATGTTTGCAGAAGTTGTGAAATTGAAACTATGTCTGGCTTCATGGTGTGCTAAACTCAACATGTCACAACACTTACTGAACAAAAAGTCATAAGCTGTGGAGCATTGGTGAAGTATCGGAGTGTATGCTAGTACATACAGTACTGCCAGACTTGCCTGAGGCTGGTAATGCAGGTTAGAAGTAGAAAAAGTAGGAGTGGCTTTAGGCCTCTAGTTGGTTATAATTTGATCAGCTATAGACTATACGTGGAGTAAAACTTCTGTTGCGACAAATAACATTGCAGTTTATATATTTAGGCATACTACTTCTTCTATAAATTGCCAAACTCTTAGCTTTTTTACTTCATGCACATATATTTAGGTATAAAGATGTACATCATTGTACATAGTTTTCTTATGTGTGCACGTCTGAGCGTGCACTATGTTTTCAGAGGGTTAGACAGAACAAAACCACAAAGTAATTTGTGTTTTGTTTTATTTAATTTTGGTCAAGTTAAACCAGTCATAGCTAACTTGAAACAGTTGTAGGACCCTCTTTGTGATCAGTATTATAGAACTTTAAAAAGGGACTCTATAGTCACCAGAACAACTACAACTTATTGCATTTGTTCTGGTGAGTAGAATCATTCACTTCAGGCTTTTTGCTGTAAACACAGTCTTTTCAGAGAAAATGCAGTGTTTACATTACAGCCTAATGATAACTTCACTAGCCACTCCTTAGGTGGCTGCTAGAGCTGCTTCCCATCCTTGTCTTTCCTAGTTTGAATCACAGCATTCAGTATCACCTCCGTCTGCATGCAGACATTGAACTTTCTTCATAGAGATTCGTTGATTCAATTCATCTCTATGAGAAGATGCTGATTGGCCAGGGCTGTGTTTGACTTGTGCTGGCTTTGCCCCTGATCTGCCTCCTTTACAGTCTCAGCCAATCCTATGGGGAAGCAATGTGAATGGCTTAAAACACTTCTGGTGATGTCAGCAGGCAGCTTGCTGTTCTAAGGCAACCCGGGGCAAAACCAGCAACTGCAGACTTGAATACAAGTACGATTTTACTATAGGGAGGCAAGAGGGGGCCAGGGGGATTAGATGGTGGTTTTAACACTATAGGGTCAGAAATATGTTTGTGTTCCTGACCCTATAGTGCTCCTTTAAGGGTTGCTACAACCACCATGACCACTCCAGGGATTTGAAACACAACACACACAGATGTTAATTGTTTCCTGGTGGCTGATTGCACTCTCAGCACACCTGACTTAGGCAGCCCAGAATTCGGTGCATAAAATAGGTCTGTGGTCAGCACGCACTGCATGCTATCAACAGACATGAAAATCTTTCCCTTGCAGGTAGACTACCTCTGAAATCCCTCCCGCCTTCCTCCATGCACATTGGCTGTGCATGCGCTCTGAGATGGCGTAACGGTCCAATCACAGGCTTCTCTATGAGAAACCTGAGATTGGACTGCACGTGGTCCCAGTCATGTCAGGGGGATTCAAGGAGAGTAAAACTGTTTTTTTTTTATTTTATTTTTTTAAGGTTTTAGTACAAATTGAAATTGAGAGGGGGACCCTCCTCATACTGCCCAGTAAGGCATATTATAACAAAACGGTCCCTTCTCCCAAAAGGGTTATAGTAACCCTTTAATATGAAATATTACAGAGCATGCTCACAAAAGCAGTCATGCACAGATTGGCCAAGATACATTCTTACTAAAGTTGTGACATACAAAATGTGCCTGGACTAGAACTCTCTCTAGCATGTAAGCTCATTGAGCAGGGCCCTCAACCCCTCTCTGTTCCTGTGTGTCCAACTTGTCTGGTTACAACTACATGTCTGTTCGTCCACCCATTGTAAAGCGCTGCAGAATTTGACGGCGCTCTATAAATATCATAATAATAATAATAACTCTCTGCAAACAAGGGATATATGCTTATTGCAACATTTGTGTCTTGGCAGCTAGTCACCTTGCTCTGCATCAATCTTTGGTATAAAAAGCTACATGTCTGATTTTGTGTCATAAACATATTACAAGAAAATATAGCGTGTTCAGCATGTAAAATACTATCACAAACACAGGCACTTTACATGTGTAAATGCCAAAAAGGGGAAAAACAAACATCATAATAAATAATAAAGTACCCCATAACCAAATAAAAAATATAAATATACCTGCAGTCACTTATGGAAATGTCATCAAAATAAATGTACCATAAAAGTATTTTGAATATATCAATATAAAGTATGTATATAAGAAGTGATTCAGCTAACTGTACACCTAGAACCACTCAAACGGAAAACATGTTTTTGTAATTGAAAAATAAACGAAAACAGTGGAACCTCAGAACCGAATCAACATTTCCCATAAGCATTAATGTAAATTTGATTAATCCGTCCCAGACCCCCAAAATTACAGCATTTTAATACAAATATTAGTTTAATAATGCCTTACGTGCATAAAATCATACAGGAAATAAATTTAAAAACAATGTACAGTAAATGAAAATGTAACTTCATTTAAACTGTAATGATGAAAGTTGATGGCGTAAGTGGAAAGGAGAAGAGCTATTATTGTTTAAATTGGGATAGGTAACTGTTCTTCTGGCATAGAAAATGTATCTGAAGTGTTTCTAATTAAAATGTTTGTGGCATGATTTGTTCGGGTACTGAGGATCATTCGGGTACCAAGACATTTTTTACTCAAAATTTTTGTTCGACTTCCGAATTGTTTGAGAAATCGACCGTTCGCGTTCCGAGGTTCGACTGTACAAGAAATATCTTCCTGTATTATTTTGTGAAATGCACAACTTGCTACTTGCCATGATTTTTTATTTTTATGATTTACTTATACACTGCATGTAACAAATATGCAATAACGGTAGTAATCCACACTTCTTGATTCTTGAATGGGGCACCTTCAAATTGACTCCCTGTTAATCATTTCTGCAAGGTCTGTCCTTTGTTCTGTCATGAAGACCACATATAGAGAAGAGGAAACCTTTAATAATGTTTCTACTTCTCTGTCAGGATTACTGTTGATCCAGCACGCAGAATAGTATCAAACCTAGAACTAAGGATAACGTTTAACCGGACTTAACGTACCTGAGAATAGTCAAAATACTTGCCGAGGTCAGGGACACAGAATGAGACACAACAATGAGGAAAGCCAATAGTCAGGGATACCATAATAAAGGAAAGTCAAAACAAAGCCAAAGTCAAATACCAGAAAAAACACGTTCAGGAACACACTCTCGGATAACCAGCTAGTGGAAACCACGACAGGGCACTTGTAAAAATGTAATTTTGGTTTAAATAACCCTCCTTAGGCTGTAATTGGCTGTCTCTGACCTCTGACCCCAAAACGTGTGCGCGCGTCTATGACGTGACGTTGCACGCACATTGGTAAGTTTCTTTTAAAAGCCCGAACTGCAGCGGACGGCGTTCCTAAGAACATTGCACCCGCTGGGGACCGGAAAGGAGGGAGGCAGCTGCCTGCCGGGGGCAAAGGTAAGTCTGAAATATCTGTGTCGGTGTGGCTGCTTAGTTTGTGTGCAGCCACGCTGGCAGAGGGACTGGAAGCCGTGACATTCTCATCCTCATTTGCAATGTGTGCCCTGGCTGTGCCTAGATGAAATTGTATTGTAATTTTCTACACGTTTACTATAACTCTAAAAGAAATTATCACGTGACAAAAGGTTAACTTGGGTCATGGGTGATTTTCACAGTTATATTTTTAGAAAAAAGACAGCGATCCTTTAATATCTTGTTGCTAGTGAGGACAGCCATCTTTAAAGGGACACTCCACTTCAATTCCCAAATGGTCAAAAAACTAGAAATTCCTATTTAGTAGATCTAGTCCAATGAATACATGCACATATGGTGGGGATAAATCTTAAAAGAACTTGCAATAGCTGCAGTTCTTATGGGAAATAATCTAAAAGAGACTTCTCATTGAGAAGCCTCTAAAGCTCTCTCTCCTGTTTTAAAGCCAGTGGAGGTGGTGGGGGGGGGGGGTTCATAGAAGTCAGCACTCTTTCTAAACGGTCATTATAATAGGATGCTCCTCACTTTAAAGCACTACAGCAAGTTGAAGTGTTTTATGGGGGTGAAGTGGTTCTTTAAGACTTTTTAAGGCATCAGTTGTATGCCAAAACCATGGGCAATTTAAACTTGAACTCAGCTGAGAGTGCATATATGAAATGCTGGTACTCTTACTTTTGCATAATGTCAGGCTTTGTGAATATGAACTAGCTTTTCATTACCTGATTCATAAACAGTGCTTCATGCCAAAGATAATTTAGACAGCCACCCCATGGATGCAGTTTAAGCCAAAATTTGCACTTGAGAGGTAATTGCTTGTCAAATGTCATCATCAGTTACCAATTGTAATGTACTTTAACAAAAAAGCTAAATAAAGATATGGTAATCCCTTGTATATGGGCATTGCAAAATACATGAAATCTTTTACCTTAAATCTAAAGTTAAAACATATATTTTCCTTCAAGATCATATATTTTACATATATCAGTGATCAAATTGTGGCAGTAAAAGTGTCAGTAGACTTTAAAAGTAACCTTAAAGGGGGGGGGGCGGAGCTTGACCATCAACCTGAATAGACTCCATTCTTGCATGCTCCTCTGCAAAACCTACTATCCAAGGAAAATCCCATTACCCCAAGCCAATCCAGCTCCAAACAATTGCCAGCAAGACTCTTTAACTCCTCCTGTGGCGATAGATGCCATTCTTTGCGGCCTCCATCCAGCCGAGGTGGAGGCGGAAAATCAGGGCCTACCCCACGCTGACACTTCAAGGCCTGGAGGCAATATTCACCCGTAATGTGGCGAGACAACAGTGGGACAAAGCCTCCCCAATGAGGTCAGACCAGCCCGCTCATAAGCCAGCCATGGGCCGCCGCTCACAGCGACCACGGCAGACAGAAGGGATATCTGGGCCATGTCCAGCATAGCCTATCCCCTACTGTCCCAACATGGCACTAGCCACACATAGATGAACAAACTAAACCTGGACCAGGTACTTCACCAAACGAATAGAAGGGTGACACGCACACTCTTCCTAACCCCTGGACTGCAAAAATAAAGAGTTGTAAAAAATAACAAAAATTTACCTTAAAGGGACACTATAGTTACCAGAACAACTACAGCTTAATGTAGTTGTTCTGGTGAGTATAATCATTTCCGGCAGGCATTTTAATGCAAACACTGCCTTTTCAGTGAAAAGGCAGTGTTTACTCGCACCCTAGGGACACCTCCAGTGGCCATCCTTAGATGGCCACTGTATGTGCTTCCTGGCGCAGTGCTGCACAGTAGGCAGCACTGCAGTTCAGCGTCTCGACGCTCAGCATAGAAATACTAATTTTCCGCAGAATTTGATTCACTTCATCTCTGAGGAGGTGCTGATTGGCCATTCCACCTCCCTGCCGATTACAGCCGATCCAATGCTTTCACTTTATGTATTCCTGAAATTAAAAACACTATTTAGTCTCCCCACCCCCCTCCTGTATATATAATTTCCAGCGCCACGTAGGTCCAGCAGTGCTGGCCCCGCCTCTTTGGCTGACCTCATCAGAATTGATTATGTCAGCCAATCACAATGCTTTCCCATAGGAGGCGGTCAGTGTGGAGTCAAAAGCCGCCCTGGCCAATCAGCATCTCCTCATAAAGATGCATTAAATCAGTGCGTCTCTATGGGAATGTTCAGCATCTCCATGCAGAGTGTGGAGACGCTGAACATCGGTACTGCACACTGTACAGCACTAACCCAGGTAGCATCTCTCGTGGCTGTCTGCAATGTAAAGACTGCATTTTCTCTGAAAAGGCGGTGTTTACAGCAAAAAGACAGCAGGGACAGGCTATAGACACCAGAACAACTACAATAAGCTGTAGTTGTTCTAAATACCATAGTGTCCCTTTAAAATCTGCTTGTAATCTTACTCTCTTAAAGGCTGAGTAAATAAAAAAAAATAATATGGCTTTTAGAACCTCTTTTTTGTCCTTTTGTTTGATTGTTTGTTTATTTAGATGTTCATAGAAAATTTATTCTGCATATGCTACTGTAATTTATTCTTTCTGAACAGGATGTATTTGTCATAAGCATCTGTAATAATGTTTACTTAATCCTTCCTTTTAATTCTCTACTACAAAAACTATTTTGAATCAACTTTCAGATTTTGCAAAGTACACATTTTTCTTTCTTGTTCCATGTTCTTGCTACTTACATATATAAATTGCAGGGATCTGTGCATGTGATGTTATATTTCAATTTTTGTGGAATCAGATTACCAAATGTAGTGTAAGACAATCTTGGCAAATGCAGTCTTCAGTACCTGTGATGTAAGAACTTAGCTATAGAAACAAAATGGTGTAATGTATTCAATCATAAAAGAAAAAAACCTGAGGTCAGTTCAAGGTGAGATAAGCCATGTTGGTTAAAATCCATATTGTGCAATGCCCTTCTTTAATGTTTCTTTATGACAATACAGTCAGTGTTTCTTTGTGTTTTTTGGACTTAACCTTTCTCTTTGTTCCATTGTTTGTTGTTACGCACATCTAATATTTGCCTGTATTAATACTGTTGGACAAATAGATACAGTGTTAAGAAATGAGTTGGTTGCTTTGGTCTGATAATGTCACTTTTTGCCTGGGTAATAGAAAGGACTACCTGATAGTTTTTCCATAATAATGGATTGAGGACTGCAATATGGTAACCTACAGTTTGGATACACTGCATTATGGTTGAATTGCAACTCTTTGATCTTCTGATACATGTCGTTTGGATCCATTTCTGAGAAACTTCTAGCTCCATCATAGCTTTAAAGCATTTTAATATGTAAGCACTACCTTCCCACATATCAACCGCTAATAGTTTCTTTCTTTCTTTCTTCCAGACATCTGTCATCCTGTGGTATTCTCATGACAAGAAACTCTAAAGGAATCTTGCAAGATGCCAGCAGTCCTTGTGTTCAGCACTGTCGGAGCTTCCTGGGCTTTGGTGGGCCACTGACCAATAAACGGAAGGAATATTCAGAGAGGAGGATTATTGGGTAAGGGGGAAATCTCTATATTCTAACCATATGTGGACACACTCCTACAGTATTAAATATATCTTTCTCCCTTCAACTACTCCTAGAATGCAAAATATTATTATTCCCTTTTTACATTCTAGGTTACAATGTGGACATGTAATCTGCAATGATATTTATTTAGTAAACTTTCTACATTTTCTCTTTTTTAAGTTTTGTGTGTCATAAATATGATAAAGTATAGTCTAACTATCAGGATTATTCACTAAAGTTTGAATTGTTGGCAATTCAAATTAAATTAAAACTGACCAAAATAACCAAATTGGAGGGAAAAGTCTCCAAGTGGCCTTATCAAATCTTCAGTAAAGATTGCCATAGGCAGAAATGCTTCTAAGAAGAGCAGAGTTGAGCTTTGGAATTTCCAACTCTCAGTTGCTTGTAGTGCAGGCAGGGAGCACAAACTGGCAGTCCCCAGGGTAGAAGAGGGGCGGTTTAATCCCTTAAAGCAGGGGTTCCCAACCCAGTCCTCAAGTACCCCCTACCAGTCCAGGATTTAGAGATTACCCTGTTGTGTATAAAGTGTTTTTTCTTTTTTTCCTAAAACACCTTAGATACAATTGGGTAATCCCTAAATCCTGGACTGGTAGGGGGTACTTGAGGACTGGGTTGGGAACCACTGCCTTAAAGGAAGGCTGAGGTGGGGTCTCTTGCGCCGAGGAGAGCGGCCGCCTCCCCCCTGCTTCAGCCCCAGTAGGCCGCATTTGGTTCTCAGCGTTCCCTGCTCCGACAGGCCCCCGGATGGTATCGTTGGGTTCAGTGGGGCAACCCCGCCGCTTTTTGCCCCGGATTCCGCTCCGCCCCATGTTTTTTTGTTTGTTTTGTTTTTGTTTTTTATGGGTTATCAGGACAATCACATTGGATGCTCCAACAGTAGTCTGCCATCCTGTGTCTGTCCCATCTGCTTTTTAAAAGTTGACATTTTTCCTTTGTCCATTTTTCCACTGTCGTAGGCACTCTACACAGGTCTTGTAAATGTTGTGGGAAATCAATACTTATCTTGTTCCCCAAACTTTACTCCAGGGGGGCGGGGCCGGGCCGCCAAGCAGCATGGCAGCAAAGTAACATGGCTCCGGGACAGAATCCTGAAAAATGCCACACAACTCACACACAAGCTGCCCCAAAGCAGAAAAACATACAGTAGTGATACGGGCACCACCCAAGCTACCTTACCATACCAAACCGCAGCCACAATCGCATCAGGAACACCGAAACGGACGAACCCGGCCTACACACCAGCTTGAGCCTAAACATGGGCAACCGCAGGCTGGGAACTGCCACTTAAGAGCTGGACAGGAGGAACAGACATACAGGTCGAGGGGACCTCCACAGGGATCTACGCGGCGAGAGCTGCGGCCCCGCTCCGCCCCCCCCTCCCTTCCCCGGCCGGTGGGGGTAATCCTGGCCACATGGAGGCCACACAACCCGGGCTGGACGCCACCACCGGGGGAACGCACGGCCCTCCTGTACAGGCACAGGCTGCCTAACCGTGGCCCGCCAGATAACAACACCTGAAATCAAGGGACGTTTATTACCCAACTGCTTATTTCAGGTCAGACTGCTGGCATTACCTTGAGAAGCTGCCCCATGGATGTGACACCCACAGGCGGAGATGGGCACTAGGGGTGATGCACGTGGGCGGAGGAGGCCAGGCGGGACGCGGCCGCGACATCCTTGGGACCCGCTGGCTGGATGCTGCGACCCTGGGATTGTGCCTTGCTGAGAGCGGATCGCCGTCACCTCTGGGTTTTGTGGAGGGCCAGGAGGTGGCTGTCCCCGACACTGTGTGCCCTTGTGGAGTGGAGCGCGGCGGCCCCCGGCGGACCGGTGGCTAAGGGGAAGTCGGCGCCTGCCCTAAGAGGCCGGAGAAGGGTGAGACACAAGACGGCCTTCGCCTCATCCGGCTGGGGCTCCGGAGGCGCGGTGGGGGTGCAGGGGATGACTGGCGCACGGACTCTAGGTGGGGGGGTCTTGTGGGCTAGTGGGTCCCCGGGTGCCCGCTGCGCTGAAGATCCCCTGGTCGGAAGCCCGGCATGACCTGGGGGGGCGCGGCGAAAGGCCGGCGCCCCGGGGACTGGCTGCGGATGGGTCTGCAGTCGGCTCCCTCTGCTCGGAATGTGTTGTACCTGCAGCCCGCCCGCTGTCGGGGGACTAAGATGAATACGCAGCTTATGACAAGGGACTCAGCTACACAGCAGAAGCATTCGAGACTGACCTTATAAGCTGACTGCCATGCTTGTCTGAAAGTTTCAGAAGTTCTATAATAGTACTCTTCTGTACGAGCTGAATATTTAGGGATTCTGGCTCATGTTATTAGATAATTAGGATGTTTTAATATGAATAAGTTTATGGGTTCTTGCTTTGCATTGCCACCGGAGGCGCTTGTTCCCTGATGTCTCTCAATACACTTGATCCATGACATGCTTATTTTGCAATTAGCTAGACACTGCTATACTGTTACAGATATGATGTAATGTTGATGACATTATCTCTACTATCAATACACTTGAATCCTGACATGCTTATTTTGCAATTAGCTAGACACTGTGGGGCCATTACAGATAGGATGCATCATTGCCTCACGGTGCCTGACTAATATACCATTTCCACCACATATGTTCACCGCACCATACTTATTGGCGGTTATTTAAGCTTAACGAAGCCCTTCATGCTGAACATGCACTGAGCTTAGCATCAGCATCTGTTCGCTCCTATATTCACTCATCAGTTGATTCCAAACAAGTTAAGCATTATCGAATAAGGCTCACAGCTACGTGCATACTAATGTTTAATAGTTAAAAGCCAAGTTTTAAACACAGCGGTAGCGTACGTCTAGAGCGCTAACCAGATAGTTGAAAAAGTTTTTATATCTTAGATTACTGCTTAATGTCGGACTCCAATTAGCCAGCTGATTCACCTGCCTCTGCACAGGCGAGAATTTGCATTTACCAACTAGCAAACACGTAGCTCTGGCACATGCCAGTTAACTTAAAACAATTAATTAATGCTATAACCGAACTAAAAAGGTAACACAGTACAACACAAAGCAACCCACTGTGCACGAAAAACACAAGCTAGGACAAATCCGCCTCTACGCAGACAACCAAATGTATATGCAGTGTTAAACCAATGCCTAAGCCCCTGCGTGGGCAATCACTTTCTTTATTACAAATCAATTTGATGTATGACTTTATATTATGCACACAATAAAAATATTTAAAACAAACTTTACTCCAAATTAAGCCGATATACTTGTCTTAAAGGACCACTATAGTGCCGGAAAACAAACTCGTTTTCCTGGCACTATAATATTAATAGTTCCCCCCCACCCTCAGGGGCCCCCCTCCCTCCCGCCCGGCTGAAAAACTGTAAACTGGGCTGGCTGGAGGTAGGTAGATAGCAGATGCCATATGACTTCAATCTGCTTATTGAACAGTTTAATTTAACCTATGTAATAAATGGAATCACAGCCTTGGGGTAAATGACATATCATATAAAACCACTGCTGTGCGCAAGGGGTTCTATTTTAGTAATTGTATACATGATTTATTGTTGTGCATTATGAGTTTATCAAAATGAGAGAAATTCCTGTGGATCTAGTCACTTCACAGCTATTTTTGCCCTCAAGGTGGCTAAATGATTTGGTTTTATTTGTTAAAATCATAATAGATGTAGATTTGACTTTAAACAATTTTTTGGGGAAAGTGAAAGTCATTTAATCTATATTTGCAGTGGACCTGTGCTTTTGTACTGATAAGAAGTCTTAGTGTACACATTTCCAGTATAAAATACATTTCTATATCTTCAATTACTAGAATCCATGTAACAGAACATATTAGTCATATAACAGCTGCAAGAGGCCTCCTTGCTTAATGTGGGACAGTACTGATTTTGGGTACCTTTCATACCGTCCCAGGTTTGTTCCCTGGTGTCCTGGTTTTTGGGTGAACAGGAAACTGTCTAGAATAAGTGTAGTATGAGAACATCATTAGAGGCACTTACACTTTGCTAAGGTTGTCAGGCAATAAGCAGAGTCCTATAACCGTGCCCTGTGCATTGTTCAACCTTAACGGGGCCAGACAACGTGGGCCTCAATTTAATATTTTTGGATACACTTTTAAATGATTTAAAAAAAAATTAAGATATGTATAAATATTTTTTTTTAAATCATATATAAAATATATATATACCAATACATCAAAAGCAATTTTTTTCAAAATATTAAATAATTTTAAACGTTTATCTGAAACAGTTCAATTATTTTAAAAGCTAACCAAAAAAAATTAATTGAGGTTGTGATTGGCAGACATGACAGGCTGACATGTCCTTTATTCGGGTGGGCCTGCTCCCTTTCAATTACTTGCTTTCCCACCCACATACTGCTTTACATAACTCCCTACAATATAAGTAAAGAACATCTCTATAAACTACATTCCATTACTGTTTGTATATTCAAACAATACTTATGTCATCTTATTCTGCGTAACTGAAAACCGGAGGGATTACCAAAATTGTCTCTCAGCTGATACAAACTATTACTGGCAATACAAACTCTAATGGTGGGTGAGGAATTTCTCATTTATCTCCCAGAAAGAGTATATAAGTCCTTTATGTTTAGATTTTACATAGACAGGGAGAGAACTGTTGGTCCTGTGGGTTTTCTTTTATTAACAGTTTTTGTATGAGTAATTTATTATATAATTATTTATTTAGTGAGAACTCTGCAATATAAACTCTTCAATAAGATTAAGTTTTCTGGGTGCCTATAGTGTCCCTTTAACAGGACAGGCATGCATTTAACTTGAAACTAATTTACTCTAAATATTTTCCCTAAATAAAAATGCAGGTTTTTTGTGAAACATTACACAAAGTACACATCTATGCTGAATAAAAAAATATTACAGTGTGCTTTGGTTTAAAACTTTTCCTTTCTCCTCAGATACTCCATGCAGGAGATGTATGAGGTGGTGTCCAATGTGGAAGAATACAAACAGTTTGTACCTTGGTGTAAAACGTCGACCATAATCTCAAAACGCACAGGATATGCTAAAGCACAGCTGGAAATCGGCTTCCCACCCATCATGGAGCGCTATACATCCATTCTCACATTAGTGCGTCCCCACCTGGTTAAGGTAAGGTTGTTGGTTTATTCATGTTTTTTATAATGTAATAAAGATAGTCTTGCACATATTTATCAAGCAAGGATCTTTATGATGATCAGTATTGATCATCTTTTTTATCTAGGGTTAGCCATATACTTTTGAAGTACAACTGTCATCTCAAAACAATTTTTTTAATATAAAAGTTTCATACATTTTTGAAAAGCTATTTATTTTGTTATATGAAGTAAATGTAAAAAAAAAAAAAAAAAAAAATAAAAGTATATAACAGGATCCTTCAGCTATTTATTTACACTGACATCTTCAGTGATTCCCCCGCCCCACTACCATTGTATTTGCATTGTAAAGACTTCTGGTAAGTGTGTTAGATAGAAGCATGTTTTTGTCACGACTACTGTGTGACCCAACACGCAAAACTAGAACATAAACAACGTATACTTAGAATGGCTGGACTTAACGTTAAAGAGAGAGGTCAGGGATACAGAATGCAAAAATACTAGCCCAAGGTCAGGATACTAGAAGTAGGGAAAGTCAAAATACAAGCCAATGTCAAAAAACAGAAAATATAACCAAGAACGCGCTTTCTGACAACCAACAAGTGGAAACCACGAAAGGGCACTGAAAAAGCAATTACAGGGTTTAAATATGCCTCTCAGTGCTGAGATTGGTCAGTACATGGCCTTTGACCCCAAAACTTGCATGTGACGTCACAAACACACCAGTGCCATCTTTAGTGTGGGAACTGTTTCATTTACTATTAAGAATGGGACCGCAGCAGCCAGCGTCCCTTAGAATGCCACGCCAGCCAGGATCTGTCTTACTAGAGGATCGGGCGGCAATCCGTGAGTAACTTTCTCCCATCAGGGCGCAATCGCCCTGCTCATGTGCGGCAGCACCGACCGGGGACTCATTTGCGGCTAAAGTATCTGCGTGACTGCACAGTTCAGATGCGGCCATGCCGATACAATCCCCCAGCGCCGTGGCTGTTTTACATTTTCCCCCTATTGATGACTAGCGATGCAGCTGGTTTTGAACAGGGCATGACTCTTGGGTGGGTAGAGCCCAGCAGGTTGGGAAGGGGGGGAGGGGGAAGTGCCCACATCATTAAACTTCACCAGTTGCCACTGATAACATTCAGCCGTACCATGATAAATCCATTTTCAGAACACCGCCATAAAAAATATAATCTTGTGACGGAGCTCCTGTACTCTGACCTAGTACCTCCGACCAGTCTAATTCCTAGCCGCTTGCAGGAACCCTGGAACACTTCCGCCACAGCTTGACTGGGGTCCTTCTTGAGCTCTTCCACCTGACCAGGCTGCAGCTCTCCTTCCAGGCAGTTATCGCCCCCTCTGCCTATTTCACTGTAATCCTCCGCTCTACCAGCTGAGCTGTTGAAGGAAATGTGTCCTTTTTCCAGGCAGGTATCCACATCCACCTGCAATGTTACAGCTCTTGTCTTTAAAAAGACACTTGCAGCTCTCAGGCTGAAGTAAACTTTACTCGCTAGTTGCAGTAAACCTGGAATTAATTATTATATTAATAACTAAAAATAATAACCTAAAAACCGAGTCCCCACTCCTTGCTTTCGGCAATTCATTAATATTTATTAATAGAGGCTAATTAAACAAATAAACAATACATATACATTTGAAATAGGCTAGTATATGTTGCTACCAAAACTAGTCATTGTAAACTAGTAAACTAAATTAACATATTAAAACATGCATAGACACATGATACAGTTACCACTCCATTGATCATCTGCTGAGAGTAAGAGAGGAGAGAGCATGTGGTATTCACAGGGCTTTTATCAGGATAGCCCTTCCTTATTTTGGACACGCCTCCCTCAGCCTATCCATTAGGATATAACAGAACCAGAGTGACTTCTGGGGGAAAAGGGATTGCACTGGATGGGAATGGAGGAAGAGTTTATCAACAACCAAACTGGTTTTGCTTCGTGAAAGGCCATGTGCTCACAGAGGACTCCATTATTCCCTATGGGTAGGATGTGGTTTGAATCCCTGTATACAATAACATTTCATTGGCATACAGCTTGGCTTTTAATCAGTCCCCCCACTTATTACACAGGCATAGCTTTCTTCCTTAATCACAGGGGTAGAGGGATCGTTCAGCGAGCAAACAGGTCAGAAGACTCTATCACTGGGATCCCTAGAAATACACACAGAACACAAGTTCCAAAAGGAACTAACATACAAAACTTTTTCTTTTCCCTCTGGACTAGCCCATAGACTCATTGCATGTAGAATGCTGTAACAACTTAAATAAAATACACATAACCAAATCATAGCAGACAACATACAGCAACTTATTCACATTGACATAGTTATAAGGCGGTGGGGAAGTCCATAATTAACACAAAATATCTCTCCTGCCTGCAGAATTAGGTGTTGTGTCCTTCATTATCCAGGGATCTGAAACACTTCTTTGATAATCACTGAAATCAGAGAATGATTGGAAGCTCGATATCTGTGTCCTGGTTCACTGCGGGCACACTAAAAGCATTTGTGACTGTGTAACATTACATACACACGTGATTTTTATATAAAAAAAATTTTTTTTAATACTTACACCAGTTGTCATATGCCTCAAGCAGACATGAACTAGTCTTCCAAAAATACTATAATTATAGTGTAAATGTTGACATTTTCTGGGTATATAAAAAATAAGTATGCACAGGAGTTAACTTTGAGTTACTACCAAAACTAAAAAAAAATTTTGTTTTAATTTTATTTTTTGTACATGTTTGCAGTGATATTTCCCTTTATTTTATAAGTTGTAAAACTAAAACATAGTTTTACAAGGATACCAGTCTGATTTACTCCTTGATATTGTGTGCGTGTGAACTAGAATCCAAATTGGTCTCTGCCAGTTTGGAAACTTTCCAAATGTTTTTCTTGCCCTTTATAAGTCCTAGATAGATTGCAAAGTCACAAGACATTGGCCGAGAACAAAATTGGAGATTGCTTCAAGCCAGGGGGGTGTAAACCAGGGACAAACTTGTATCCTATTTTTTTTATTTTTTGAAAAAAAAATATTTGCTTGTGCAGAAGTATATGCCTATATCTGTAATGTTAACTGTTCATGTCTCCAGGCAATTTGTACCGATGGACGCCTTTTCAACCATCTGGAGACCAACTGGCGCTTTAGTCCTGGCATCCCTGGATACCCTCGTACATGCACTGTAGATTTCTCGGTAGGTTAAATTTTGGATTATACCACCTGCATTGATATTGGAGCACCTGCATATTAACAATGTAATTGTTAGATCATTTTGTTAGTGATCCTATTCGATTGGAACAATATCCTTTTCTAGAACTGATTTCAAGAGCTGAAATTAAGACCGTTGTTTAGGATGCTTTATTACCTGTTGCTAAGTTTTTCTATTTTTGGTTGTTGCTTTTTTAATGTATATTTCGAGGTAAGTACCTAGTTTACACGATCAACCAGTCTTCAAAAATAGTTTGGAGTCTCCAGTGTCATATATGATACTTGTATATGGGAGAGATTATAATTGAGCTTATGATATCTAGGTGAGTATGAAGTAGGAACATGTTGGGTGAACAATAGCCAGATGTAATATGTTGTCTCCTACAGCATCAAACTCTTTGGACAGCAAACATTGTTTATTTGAGTACTACCTGAATGGGGGAATGCAGGTTTTTGCAGAAAAGCATTAAATACATAGTTCACGTTGACTTTTGAGCCCTCTGATGGATGGACACACTAATAATAAACACGAGGCCCTCTGTTCTTCATGATTTTAAATGTCTAAAAGTAGTAGTTCCTGAGCAGTAATGTCTTTCAGATCCATTTCAGCCGTGTAAGTAGCAGTTTTATGTCCTGATAAACTGTAACTACTATAAGTTGTAACTACTGGCAGTTATGCTATTTTTCTTTCCACTTTTTTTTTTTTTTTTAAATAATCGTATAACGTTTATTAAACAGTCGCAATAAAGAACAAAATATTCAAAGTGTCGGTAAAATATACTTAGCAGGGATGCATACAAGGGAAAAGTATATAAAACAAAATGTAGCGTAGAGTTGGCAAATCAGGGACAAAGATCCAATAATAATCCATTGTAAGTGGGGAAAATGGTACCAAGAGCCGTTGACTGCTCGAAATAAAAAGAATAGATAGAAAGAAAGGCATGACGAAAGAGGAGGGGGGGGAAAGGTGAGATGAGGAAAATACAGGAGGAGGCACATATTGTAAAGGGGAAACGACTCCAAGCCTAAACTCCAGTGCCCAATTCAGAAGAGGTGTGTCTAAAATTACCAAGGTAAGGAAATATAGAATTCACCATCCGTTTCCCTAGAGCCCGACAACTTTTTGGACATTCTTTGAAACCAATAAAACCAGTTGAAAGTATAGCTTTGGTGCCTTTTGTGTGTGGGGGGTGGAGAAATTATTTGTTCATAGGAATGTGAACATTCTGAGAATCTGGACTTGGATTGTAGGTACCACTATCTGTTTTGTTTTTTTTTTGGGGGGGGGGAGTGGGAGGGTTGTGTTTTTTTTGTTTTCTAGAGCCTTTGGATGAGGCTGCGTGTGGCTTTTAATTAAGTGTGTGATTACTGATAGATTAGAATGGTAACTTTTATGAGATGCAATAGCATACTACCCCAACATTGGCGTTCTGAGAGACTGGACTCTGCTAGGATGAGATAAAAGGGGCCAGTGACTCAATTGTGCCACTGATTTTGCCTAAAGGGGAAGGCAGGACTTGCCGGGAGAACTAGGGATGGTTTGGAGGCATGCAATAGGTATGTTCCCATTGTGAATTGAAGAGAAGAATCCACCATCCAGGAGACCACCTAATAGATCTATTGCCAGAAAGGTGTTATCAGAGGTAACCCCACCAACATTCCAGGTCAGCTTTAAAATAAATTAGATAAAATCTCAGGGGTGCAGTGCCAGTGTGTGATCAGTTTATATCCTTCCTCATGATATTAGGTGCTAATGGACTATTAATGTGTGAGTAAGAAAATTAGATCCTATTGAGTTCTGTCCAGGGAGATTAGTAAATCTCACAATTCACTACTAGGGGAGGGAGGAATTCAGCTAATGGGGTTATTAGTAATTTGTACAGAAAGGAAATTCAATGAGGTTGGGGTCCTGAATGTAAACAGAGGTCCTCATTGTAGGAGAGTGTGCACGTGGTTTGCGCATTGTGGAGAATGGGATGGACTTAATGGTACCGGACCATCAGGGAGGGTGCAAGAAGGCCCAGTAGGCAACCTAAAGAGGTAAAAAGCCCCACTAACACAAGCTTTTATAGTGTTAGAGGGGAGGAAACGACATTTGGAAAGAGGGGGTGGTGAGCAGGAGGCATAGGTGGATTGTCTGAAAGTGGAATCATGCATAAGGGGAAAGAAGCGAGAGAGTATTAAAGAGTCAGGTGTATAGTGTAGACAGAATGGTCATGTGGCAGGCATAGAGGAGTTTGGGATGGAAGGATGAAGTAAAGGAGAAATTATGATAGCTCATTCTTGGTGACCGCCACTACAGGGTCCTTTACATTCATGACAGAGTTTGGCTTGGGTATGTGATGTTTGACGTCCTCACAAATTGAATGATGATGCTGATGTCTTCAAATGCTGCTCATATGAAACCGTCGGATTCAATTCTTTGCTATGTAAAACATTTGAGTCGATGTGCTCATCATGCATGCACATCATTGAAAAATTTACCTCTCCAGTAGGTGGAGGAGGAGCAGGTGGCAGCACCAAGTGAAATTTTGCTCTGGAAAAATAGTCAAAAAGTGTTTGTGTTTTTAATGCTAAAATGTTTCTTTAAGCACCAATGACATTAATCTCACATAAGTACTAAAGTATAAATATCACTTCAGCCTTTCTTGAAGATTAAGCCTTCATATCCATTTATAAGCTCATTGTTAATTAACCCTGATGTATTGTTTTAAAAGATGTAGAAATACATATATAGCTAATTTATTGTTAGGAAAAAATAAAAATTCAAGAGAAACCTTGCAACAGGAATCATGCTCTTGTGCTCCGGTGGTGCATTTTTTTGTTGTTCACTGACTGGTTCTTTTAGCAAATGTTCAATCCGAAAAAAATATGTTGCTCCACATTTCTGCACAAGGCAGTGAGCTCTCACATCACCCATGCTACCATGCTTGTGCCAATTGTTTGGCTCAGTTGCAAAAATAAATACTTCTGCTGCATTCACAAATGGTGTGCATTTATAAATGTTATTGGGTATGCATATGATTTTTTTTTCCTGAAGCACTCTTATTTGTACTTCTGTCTCCGTTATAGATATCCTTTGAGTTTCGGTCCCTCCTGCATTCCCAGTTGGCTACTGTCTTCTTTGATGAGGTGGTAAAGCAGATGGTTGCTGCCTTTGAGAGGCGAGCAGGAAAGAACTTTGGCCCTGAGACAGTAATTCCTCGTGAGCTTATGTTCCATGAAATACACCAGACGTGATGACCACTGGAGGGCCGCTTGGTACCGGGAGAGAATGCAAGAAGACATCAGCGCAAACCAACCCAGAAGTCCACACATCCACTATTGAAGATGTGCCCCTCACCTCCCCTCCACAGCTTTGTGCACTCACTGGGACATCAAGCCTTTGAACCACACTTTTTTTTTTTTATATATATATATAAGCAAAATATTTATTTAAAGTCACATCAAATATATATCATCAATAGTCTTCAATGACGGGACAGAGGTTGGCATGCTTCACCCCACCAAAACTGGTGCCTCCTGCATGGCTGAAGCTACTTTTTTTTTTTTTGTAGAGTGTGTTCTTATAGTAGTTGGTTTTAAGGTGTATAACAGAGGATGATAAACGGTAGGGAAGTCTTTAGAACTGTGATTATTTTCATATCACAGTGGAAAGAGGACTTAGCAGCACTGATAGATTATTGTGCTTGAATCTACCTTCTAATTTTCTGCCCATTTTTAATATGATAACCCATACCTTGGTTAAGCTCACCCAATTGTGAAAAAAAAATAGTACACTATTCATCCCAGATTCCTCCTCTGCACAATTTATAGTTTTCAAATAGAAAAAGTCTTGTTTCCATACATCTCAAATAACAAAATCTGAAACCGTAACACCAGTGACAAGATTATTTTGTAGACGGGGCTGATCTGCCTGATGATCAATTGGCTACCATTTTGCACTAACGTTACTTTCCAAAACAAGACCAGATTAGGTATTATTAAAGTCAAACTTTTCAGGTTACATCTAGTTAGGTGAGCTATTGTGACTTATGAGGCTAGAAGCAAAACTGGAATTAGACCATCATCAGAATAATTGACAATTTTCATTTTACTGTCACATTTAGCAATATGCTGTTCTATGCAATGTTTGTGCTTGTTCTACTGCGTGCTAGTAGATGATCAGTAGGAAGCTACTTGTATATTACCAAATTAGCCTGGGAGACTTTGTCTGATTGTGAGGAAAGCAGGAAAATGCATAAAAGGACCTGCCACAGTCAAAGGTGGCCTACACCCTTAACTTTTCCTTTTTTTTTGGTTTAGATTTCTTACACAGACCTCTTGAAGGAAGGATGTAACTTGTACTGTCAAGAAACAAAAAGCCAAATTGGAGTGTTTGTAATTTTTCTTGGACCCCCCGAGATCCTGTATATGAATATAGAGGAATAGTGTATATTCTAACAACACATTCTTGTGCAAAAGTAAAAATATATTTATATACATATATTAAACAAAAAAACTAAACAAGCACTCTAGCCCTTTAGTGAAGGGATGGGAATTTTGCTGGCTGCCTGCCAAGCTAAAACTGTTTACGGACAATAAAGTGCAATACCATCCCGTCCTTTATATTGCTGCTGTATGACTAGCCAAGAGCTCACAGAAAGGAAATGAACTCGACCTTATAGAGTCTTGGGTGTTTGTGCTGATATTGAGCTGGAGAACATCAATACCTTTGGTGCTCTGGAGATGCATCTAGTGGAAAACCTGTTAATTCCCATCAGCATGTGCGGCTAAAAGCAATTGCAGTTATTTTCTTATAGGTGGGAGGAGAGTCCGGGACCACTTGTTATTAAACTTCTCCTCGTTACTAATGCAGGTGGATTTGTTATGCTCTGCAACAAAGGTTGGGGAAGAATTATTGGGAAAACCAACAGATCTTCTTAAAAACATGTTGTCTCTCTACCTCCTGCCGTTGTATCTGTCCAGTTTTTTTTTTTTTTTTTTTTAATGTAGAGCTGTCAAAACAAACACAAGGGACTCCTTTCAATAAAACAACAAACATTTGTAAAGGTGCTAAATGATAATGTGATCACGATTATTTTATTTTTTTCTAATCTACTTTTGCAGTAGACTCCCTACAGTGATGACTCCCTAGAAATATGGTTGATATTTAGTGCTGTTCCATAAATGTTATCTGTTAAAAGGGTGGCAACCTGTGAAGACTCAGCATGGGCTTCTATTGTATGCATAAGTGAGACAATGAAATCTGAAAACCAGTGAAAAGATAAATATCTATTGACAGGCTAGAATTTCCAAACACAAACCGTTGTTACACCAAGGCTGGCTGGATTGTGCTAGACAATTTAGATAAAATGAACATATTTATTTAAACCCAGTATATTTACAGACATAAAATCAAATATATACCTAGCAGAGGATTAAAGCAGTCCAATCAATCACATTACGATTACTGCAATCATGGTGGAGTATAAATCGTCTGAATTTATTGGGCTGGCAGCAGTATCTCATGTAAGTGCTTATAGTGCATAAAGTCCTCTGGCAACATCCCTCCATCCAGTGTTAAACCATTTTCTAATATGTTAAAAGTAAATTAGAGTTCAAGGGCCCCTGCTTTTAGCCTATCACTGCAGCATATAAGGGGCCAGCCCTTATGTGCTGCAATGATAGACTAAGAGCGCTGGCTGACCATTCTCCATTTATCATACCCACCTACTACTGGTATTAGACGGTATGGCTAATTGGCACAATTGATACTTGGAGGCCTCATAACTTCCAAGTGTATTTCAGAATCTTTAGAACCCAAATCAATCTGTCCTGCTTTTCTCTCCAGTTGTCCCTCTGGTTTTTTTGGGGTTGTTTTTCTAGGAGATCAGCATTGTTGGTGTCAGGATATTGCAGGACTGTGCAGCAACAAAATTTGCACTCATTTTCTTTCAAATATAGTAAATATGTTCAGTACGTATTGTGTGTAAATAAAATACTTTATGTTATAAGTGGCTATAAACATTTAATGAAGTATCTGAAATGTTCTGGAATGGCTTTGTCCTTAAGAACAATCAGAAGCTCTGGTCGTTCAGAGTGTTTGGAAGCATAACCCTGGCATTCCCATTACAATTTTGTTCTCTGGTGTCTATCATCCGTGGTCACTAAGGAACTGTCCCAAACGGCAGAGTCTGAGCGCATTAGACAAGTTTATGCTGTAGGATCATTCAGAGAGCTCTTCAGAGCATGGTCTTCATGATTTGCCTTGAGTGGCAAGCCCCTCAAGAACCGCTTACTTCCTGTATGGAGTGCAGAGGTATGCCTATAGTATTCTATAATTATGGGGAAGGGAACTGTATTTTCTGCCAAGTGTACCTAATGTTCCTTTCATCTGAGGAATGACCACTGGAGGTAGCCCTAGGCTGTAATGCAAACACTGCATATTCTCTGAAAAAAAGCATAAAGGGAACGATTATATTCACCAGAACAAATACAATAAGCTGTAGTTGT
This sequence comes from Pelobates cultripes, assembly GCA_933207985.1. Lineage (NCBI taxonomy): Eukaryota > Metazoa > Chordata > Amphibia > Anura > Pelobatidae > Pelobates > Pelobates cultripes. Next base: position 332,389,058 of record OW240912.1, on the reverse strand, counting down.
TCTGGTGATTATAGTGTCGCTTTAACTTGCAGGGTTCGTTACTAAAGTGAAAATTCAAAGTTAATTCAAATCTAAGACCAAATAGGAAACCTTCACCCAGTCAACTTTGCTTCCAGTTTGCCTACTGTGACTCTAGTAAATAACCATGTATTGTATTTTTTACTTGGTAATTTTGATGCACATATTTCATCTCAATGAATTGGTAATAGTGCTTCTATCCTGTGTTTTTTTTTGTTTTGTTTTTTTTTCAAGTGGGTTAAATCTGCATGAGGATCCCTGGCCACTACTGTGAGCACATGTCTAAAGTAGTGATTACACACGTCTTTCTAGCCATTCCCATTCATATCTGCAATGGGCACTGTGATAAGCAGTCAGCTGCCAATCACAGCCTCCTATTGCTGCTCAAGCTAATACTTCCTCATTAACCTGAACAGCACAGAGGGAATAAGTTTCAGGGGACTCTTGTGTGGCATTACAACCAGTTTAGCTCTGACTGAAAAGATGGTGTAAATGGATGGCAGACACTACAATCACGTCAATGAAATAAAGAAGTTACAGTGCCTACAGTGTCCCTTTAAAAACAACCAACAAACTGGAGAATACAGCTGTATATCTACAAAAAGAAAATAGAAAACAACAATAGTGTGACACTGTGAAGACAAATATAAATTGCGCAAATAAAATTGCACTCACAGGATGGGGAATGGTATATCGCCTTAGGGTGCCTCCCCTGATGTAGGTGGGGGGCTAATCCAAATCACTTCCTTTCAACAGCACTGCAGTATAAAGAGCCGGGCACAAATTGAAAAGATAAAATAACCACTACTTTATTATTAAAATCAATGTGTAAAGACACACTAATATTTTATTATTTATATAGCGCCATCAGATTCCGTAGTGCTGTATAAAGGACATATAAAAAATATATATTAAAAAATGGTTGCTGAGTATGGACCTACATGTTTCGTCCCAAGGGACTTCCTCAGGGATCCTCAAAGGTTTACAACAACAAGAATTAATCAAAATAAAAGTAAATAAGCAAAGTGACAAATCACACAAACAAATTGTAGTATAAAAAGTAGGGATCAACCGATATTGATTTTTTTAGAGCCGATACCGTTAATCTGTGAAATTTCAGGCCGATAGTTTACCGATATTCTGTACATTTGCCGTATTTTAATTTTTAAATTTTTTTTTTGCAAATCTTTTTTTTTTTTTAAGTGGTAAATGCACAAAATATACATGCCAGTCAGATTTTTTTTTTTATGTTTTCAAGAATATTTATATGTGTGTGGTGAATGCAGTGTGTGTGTGTGTGTTTGTGTAGTTGATGCAGTATGGGTAGTGGATGCAGTGTGTTTGTGTGTAAATATGTGTGGTACCCCTACTCCCCACCCCTTACCTGTTTCTTAGTGCCCCCCCTCCATTCCCCTGTTCCTCTCACTTCTCTTTTAGTGGTCCCCTCCACCTCAGTGTTGTTCACCCCCTGTCCCATAGTGTTCTTCACCCCCACTTCCCTGTTCCATAGTGTTCTTTCTCCCCCTCCCCTGTCCCATAGTGTTCCTTTCCATCCCCTCTCTCCATAGTGTTCCTTACCACCCTCCCTATCCCATAGTGTGTCCCCCCCCCAACCCTTAGTGCCCCTCCCTCTCTCCCCTCCTTGGTCCCCGCTCCCTGGTGTGTCTCCTGGTAGCGTGGCCGAGCGGACCTGTGCGCACCGCGGTACAGGAGATGCAGTCTCCTGTACCGGGCCAGACTGACAGGAAGTGCATCTTCTGTACAGTGGTGCGTACTGCTCTGCTTGGCCATGCTACACAGAGTGCCTGGCAGGAGGGAGCGCTGTGAGCCCACCTCCTGCTGGTCACTCTGATCTAGTGCCCCCCGGGCCAGTGCGCCCTAAGGCAGCCGCTTGTGTGCCTTATAGACGCGCCAGCCCACTCATTCATTATCGGTATAGCTTTGCCAATGATATACGGCAGGTTGCTTCCACACTGTCATTCTCTGAAGTTCTGCCTGTGCATAACACTCAGAACGACAGGCGGATGCGTATTAGGGACTTTAATTTGTGGCTTGGTGAATGGTGTCGGGAGCAAGGATTTGGCTTTATTTCTCATGGTAGCTCTGTTTGGAATGGAGATAAGCTGTACAAAAAAGATGGTTTGCATCTTTCTCAAAAGGGAACAAATGTTCTCAGTGAGCAGTTCAGAGGTTTTGCTAGGATGTATTTAAACTAGGAGGGGGGGGCAAAAGGGTGATAAAACATCAATCCAATTGTCCCCCAAAACAAGGACAGAAGGTGCCTGTAGCAAGTGTGTTAAAAAATGATAAGCTTAGAGTCATGTCTACAAATGCTCGCAGTTTAGGGAATAAGATCCATGAACTTGTGGCAATAATGGCAACTGATAGTGTAGATTTAGTCGCTGTTACTGAGACATGGTACAATGAGAAAAATGACTGGGACATAGCAATACCAGGGTACTCTTTATATAGGAAAGATAGGGAAGGCAAGAAAGGGGGAGGGGTGGCCTTGTATGTGAAGGATAGCATAAAATCTAGCCTAATAAAAGTTAGTGAGGCAAACATAGAGTCCGTTTGGGCTACGTTAGAATTTGGTAATCACACAGTAACTCGTGTAGGTGTGATTTATAGGCCCCCAGGACAAATTGAAGAGTTAGATAATCTACTAGTTGAGGAAATAGCTAAAATGACAATGAAGGGGAAGTTATCATCATGGGTGACTTTAATCTTCCTGATGTAAATTGGAAAACAAAATTAGCTACTTGTGCCAGGAGCACACATATTCTAAACTCCCTACTGGGATTGTCTCTAAAACAAGTTGTTGAGGAGCCAACTCGTAAAGAGGCCATACTAGATTTAGTGTTAACAAATGGAGATTTGGTATCAGATGTTACTGTAGGTGAAAGTTTAGGATCCAGTGATCATCAGTCAGTGTGGTTTAATATAAGAACAGTGACTGAGTCACACCACACAAAAACAAAAGTTTTAGACTTTAGAAAAACAGACTTTTCTAAAATTAGAATATGGGTAGAGGAGTCATTATCAGACTGGAGCAATTTAAATGGAGTCCAAGAAAAATGGGATTATTTAAAAGTTGCACTATTGAAGGCAACAGAAAATTGCATTAGGCTTGTCAGTAAAAGCAAAAAATTCAAGAAACCACTGTGGTACTCCGCAGATGTGGCCAAAATAGTTAAAAACAAAAAGTTAGCATTTAGGAATTATAAAAAAACCCAGAGTGAGGGAGACAAAATGATCTATAAGATTAGGCAGAAAGAGGCTAAGCAAGTTATAAGAGCTTCCAAATCACACACAGAAGAGAAAATAGCACAGTCAGTAAAAAAGGGGGATAAAACATTTTTTAGATACATAAATGAGAAAAGAAAAGTAAAACAAGGATTAGTTAGATTAAAAACAAAAGAAGGAAGGTATGTAGAAGAGGATAAAGGTCAGGCTGACTGCCTCAATGAATATTTTTGTTCTGTATTTACAGAAGAAAATGAAGGAAAGGGACCTCAGTTGAGAAAAAGGATAAATGAGTCATTTATTACACGTGAGTTTACAGAGGAAGAGGTTCTATTTCAACTGTCAAAAGTAAAGACAAATAAGTCAATGGGACCTGATGGAATACACCCTAAGCTATTAAAAGAGCTTAGTGGTGTACTAGCAAAACCATTAACAGATTTATTTAACCAATCATTGTTAACAGGAGTAGTCCCAGAAGATTGGAAGTTAGCGAATGTTGTGCCCATTTACAAGAAAGGTAATAGGGAGGAGTCGGGCAACTATAGGCCAGTAAGCCTTACTTCAGTAGTGGGGAAAGTGATGGAAACCATGTTAAAGGATAGGATTGATGAACATCTAAAAACACATGGATTTCAAGATCAGAGACAACATGGGTTTACTTCAGGGAGATCATGCCAAACTAATCTTATTGATTTTTTTGATTGGGTAACTAAAATTATAGATCAGGGTGGTGCAGTAGACATTGCTTACCTAGATTTCAGTAAGGCTTTTGACACTGTTGCACATAGAAGGCTTATCAATAAACTGCAATCTTTAAGTTTGGATTCAAATATTGTTGAATGGGTAAGGCAGTGGCTGAGTGACAGGCAACAGAGGGTTGTAGTTAATGGAATATATTCGAAGCTTGGACTTGTCACCAGTGGGGTACCTCAGGGATCTGTACTTGGACCCATTCTGTTTAATATTTTTATTAGTGATATTGCAGAAGGTCTTGATGGTAAGGTATGTCTTTTGCTGATGATACTAAGATATGTAACAGGGTTGATGTTCCAGGAGGGATAAGCCAAATGACAAATGATTTAGGTAAACTAGAAAAATGGTCAGAATTGTGGCAACTGACATTTAATGTGGATAAGTGCAAGATAATGCATCTTGGACGTAAAAACCCAAGGGCAGAGTACAGAATATTTGATAGAGTTCTAACCTCAACATATGAGGAAAGGGATTTAGGGGTGATTATTTCTGATGACTTAAAGGTAGGCAGACAATGTAATAGAGCAGCAGGAAATGCTAGCAGAATGCTTGGTTGTATAGGGAGAGGTATTAGCAGTAGAAAGAGGGAAGTGCTCATGCCATTGTACAGAACACTGGTGAGACCTCACTTGGAGTATTGTACACAGTACTGGAGACCGTATCTTCAGAAGGATATTGATACCTTAGAGAGGGTTCAGAGAAGGGCTACTAAACTGGTTCATGGATTGCGGGATAAAACTTACCAGGAAAGGTTAAAGGATCTTAACATGTATAGCTTGGAGGAAAGACGAGACAGGGGGGATATGATAGAAACATTTAAATATATAAAGGGAATCAACACAGTAAAGGAGGAGACTATATTTAAAAGAAGAAAAACTACCACAACAAGAGGACATAGTCTTAAATTAGAGGGACAAAGGTTTAAAAATAATATCAGGAAGTATTACTTTACTGAGAGGGTAGTGGATGCATGGAATAGCCTTCCAGCTGAAGTGGTAGAGGTTAACACAGTAAAGGAGTTTAAGCATGCATGGGATAGGCATAAGGCTATCCTAACTATAAGATAAGGCTAGGGACTAATGAAAGTTTTTAGAAAATTGGGCAGACTAGATGGGCCGAATGGTTCTTATCTGCCGTCACATTCTATGTTTCTATGTTTCTATTATCAGCCGATACCGATACTTACAAAAAAATCGGAATATCGGCCGATAATATAGGCAAAACCGATAATCGGTCGATCCCCAATAAAAAGCAGTATACAACCCTCCCCCTTGAGTCTCTCCTTATATATGGCTCTTGAATCTTCTTATTGGAGGTCCAGGCGCTGTTCTCTCATGTTCCCAGCTGTTGGTCGTCTTCAGTATTTTTTTTTTCCCGGTCTTCTGTATTCACCTCGCTTCTTCTGATGTCACTTCCGGTGAGCCGATCATCATTGGCGCATCATGATGACATCTGTGTTCCACTTAACAGCTGGCATGCGCTCCATCTCCTCCCCTTGTTAGTTCTCTATATTGGAAGCCTAATAGGCTCATAAGTCAAAGAAAGAAATATATGTACTTGCAAGCAAATAGTAATGTGTATATCCAAAAACAAAATACATATACAATTGGAGAGTGTTCTTGGACATTTTTCCCCCTATGATAAAAACAACTAATCCTCTTTTAGTAATTATAAGGAATTGAAAAAAATCTATTAAAGAATTTGTCATTGTGTCTATTAAAGAAGTTGTCATTACGATCCTTGGCTTCGTGGAATTGCTAGAAGTCAATTCACGAGAGTCCATCATAACTGCTCTAGTCTAAAAGATTTCCAACAACAGGCAGGTGTGGTAAAAAAGAAACTCCTCTTGAATGGGTATAACAAAAACCACCTAGAGAAAGAAATAGGAAGAGTTTCTAAACTTGATAAGAATCATTTACTCATGGATAAACCCAAAGAAATAGATGTTAAGAATAATGCATAAAAGATTTGAACATGCCTTTATTTACAAAATGTAATACTGATCATCACAAAATCCAAAAAGCTTTATTAAAATATTGGCCCATTTTGCGGGAAGATAAGATCTTGGGTCTATTTCTCCCTGAGCAGCCCTCCAATAATTTTTAAGAAAAATTTAAATCTAAAAAACTCTTTGGCCCCTAGTTATAGTATAAAACCAAGCTTATACTATAAAGCCTGTAAAGCCTGTAAAACGACTGGTAATAAATTAAGAATCAAAATAGATTTTTCCATTACAGTAAACGGTAGAAAGTATCGGATAAAATAGGTAATAAATTGCCACACAGACTATGTGGTATATTTACTAGAGTGTCAGTGTGGCAAACAATATGTTGGTGAAACTAAAAGAAAGTTAAAAATTAGAATTCTCGAACATCAGAATAACATAAGAAAAAAAAAAAAAAATTAACCATACAGTTCCAGTGCACTGTAACAACTGCCCTCTTTTCAAATGGAAAGAATTAAGTTGCATTGGTATTAAACATATAAAGCCCCATTGGAGAGGAGGAAATAGGGATGATAAATTAGCACAGCGAGAGACTTTTTGGAAACATCATCTGGGTACTCTCGAACCCGGGGGTTTCAATGATGATATAGACATTATATGTTTTTTATAATGTAAATGGAAACAGTCCACCAATATACCTTTCATAGCCCTATTTTTATTTATTTATTGTTTTTTATATATATATTTTATTTTTTACTTTAGTTCCATTTCCATGTTTATTATTATTATATTTATATATATATATATATATATATATATATTTATTTCATTTTATTTAAAATTTATTTATATATGTATAGTTTTTTCATTTTACTTTTGACTTACAGTTTATTTATAGATGCAAAGTGAATACAGAAGACCGGGAAAAAGAAAATACTGATGAGACCAGACGACCAACATTTGGGTAAGTAAGAGAACACCGCCTGGACCTCCAATAAAAATATTTGAGAGCCATAAATAAGGAGAGTCTCAAGGGGGAGGATTATATACTGCTTTTTATACTATGATTTCTTCTGAGATTTGTCACTTTGCTTATTTACTTTTATTTTGATTCGTTTTTGTTGCTGTAAACCTTTGAGGGTCCCCAAGGAAGTCCCTTGGGATGAAACATGTAGGACTATAACCATTTTTTAATATTTTTTTTATATATCTTTTATATTATTGTACCTTTACACATTGATTTTAATAATAAAGCAGCGGTTATTTTATCTTTTCAACTTTAGTCCTGCTCTTTATACTGCAGTGCTGCTGAAAGAAGAGGAGGTGATTTGGATTAGCTCCCCACCTACATCAGGGGAGGCACCCTAAGGCAATATACTATTCTCCATCCTGTGAGTGCAACTTTATTTGCCTAATTTATACTTACTTCACAGTGTCACACTATTGTTGTTTTCTGTTTTCTTTTTGTAGTTATACAGTTGTATTCTAATATTCTTTCTTTGTGAGTGTCCCTTTAAATTTGAAGTTTACAGTGAATTCTCACTTGAGCTAGTGTGCTCCGGTGCGCCAAAATTTACACACATATATATACATTTATATATATATATATCTATATATATATATATTTATATAAAATACACAAGATGCAGCGCACTCAAAGTTCACAGATTTTATTAGTTATTTTAGTTTTTTTTTGTTTTTTTTTTAAACTCCTAATTTTGGCAAAAATAATGGGGGTTTAATTAAAGTATATGATTATACATTGCATGCAATGTATGATCATTAGTGATGTCGCGAACATAAAATTTTTGGTTCGCGAACGACGATCGCGAACTTCCGCAAATGTTCGCGAACCGGGCGAACCGCCATAGACTTCAATAGGCAGGCGAATTTTAAAACCCACAGGGACTCTTTCTGGCCACAATAGTGATGTAATAGTGATGTAATAGTGACGTTGTTTCAAGGGAACTAACACCTGGACTGTGGCATCTCGGAGGGGGATCCATGGCAAAACTCCCATGGAAAATTACATAGTTGATGCAGAGTCTGGTTTTAATCCATAAAGGGCATAAATCACCTAACATTCCTAAATTGTTTGGAATAACGTGCTTTAAAACATCAGGTCATCAACATGATGTTGTATCGATCAGGTAGTGTAAGGGTTACGCCCGCTTCACAGTGACAGACCAAACTCCCCGTTTAACGCACCGCAAACAGTCCATTTGCACAACCGCAAACTCCCCATTTGCACAAGGTTGGATACCAAGCTAGCCATGTCCCGTTCCTTGTCCTCACTGATGTCATTGAATGTCTCTTTCTCCACCCAGCCACGTACAACACCAAGGGTCCCCAAAAGGTGACAACAAGTCACCTGGGACGCCTGCTGTGTTTGGTCTTCCACCTCCTCAAAGCCACCTTCCTCCTCTGACTCCTCTTCTTCAGACTCCTCTCTCTGCATTGCCTCTCTCTGCATTATTATAAGGTATGTTAAGTAGTACTATTCCTATCAGTTTAATCCCTGATACGTCCCCTATCAGGAGACGTGTATATGGCATCGATTTTAGGAACCGGGAGATGAAAAAAGATGCTTGGTCGGTCCTCCTTCTTCAAATTTGGGGCACTGCGCGTGCAATCTAATGTGCCACCAGATAGGAGTGGTGTGTTAAGTAGTACTATTCTTATCAGTTTAATCCCAATGTCACGACTACTAGTGTGGTCCAGCACGCAGAAACTATGTAAACATATACATAGGCAAGAAAATAAACTAAAAGGAAAGAGCGTAAACCGGACCTTAGAATGGCCAGACTAATACGCTAGAGACAGAGAATGGTCAAAGGGAAAGCCGAGGTCAAGGAAGCCAGAAAATACACAATACCATTTACACAAGCCATGTCAGGGAAACCAGAATTCAGAATAACCAGGGAAAAGCCAAGATCAGGATACCAGGAAATCAGATTCACAATGATAAAGCACTCTCAGGAAACCAGGAACAGGAACCCACAACAGGGCAAGGTACTGGGGTGAGCTAGGGATTTAAATATCACGCGGCGGGCCGGCAGCCGCGACACCCTGTTACGTCCCCCTCATCATGCCTTTTTTAGTCGAATGTATCGCCCACTGTCAGTCCCTTCGGGATCCATCCCTCATTCATCTTAATAAAGGTGAGGTAATCTAGACTTTTTTGACCTAGGCGACTTCTCTTCTCAGTAACAATACCTCCTGCTGCACTGAAGGTCCTTTCTGACAGGACACTTGAAGTGGGGCAGGCCAGAAGTTCTATCGCAAATTGGGATAGCTCAGGCCACAGGTCAAGCCTGCACAGTAGTCAAGGGGTTCATCGCTCCTCAGAGTGTCGATATCTGCAGTTAAGGCGAGGTAGTCTGCTACCTGTCGGTCGAGTCGTTCTCCGAGGGTGGACCCCGAAGGTCTGTGGCGATGCGTAGGACTTAAAAAGCTCTGCATGGGGGGGCGGGGCCTGGCTGCTGACTGAACAGGACGCAGGGTGAGGGAGCTCCTCAACCCTAAAGCATATTTATGCTAAAAACACGACAATCTGCCCCACAATCTCACCCAACAAGGATATACCTTGATACAGAAGCAACCAGACAGCATTGGTGTGAAAACCCGATGGCAAAACACGCCCGCGGTGAAGAGGGCGCCTTGCGGCCTACTAATAGACACCGGGCGGGAGACGCGGCCGGTCTCCTGTCCACTACTCGACTCACGGGCAGCTTGGGTCTCGCTTTCCCCCCCTCTGGGCCGGTGGGGGTCATCCCGGTCCCCGCTGGGCCACATGCTAAGGTCCTCCCGGGTCACTATGGGCTGCCCACACGACAAACAAAATGCCGTGCAGAGAAACCCAAGATGGCGGAAGCGTCTGTGACTCAGACGTGGGAGCACCATCCGGCCGACCTTACTGAAGCACTAGATCAATTTGAAGCACGACTAGATGCGACCTAATTGAGCTGATGAACCGAGGGGGAGACAGCAGACACTAAATGAGAAGAGACAAGTGAGACCCCCCAAAGACATACCGACCGCACTAAACACACACCTCGCTACATTACGCCTTCCTGGGCCTAGAGTCACCAGGGGAATACCCCCAAAGCACAGACCACGCATGCAGGAGGGAACAACGAGCCGAAGCCAACGTGGTACAGCTCCCGGTAACTTCCCGGCTGGGAACAACTTGGACTCTAAGAGGACCCAAGTTCGTGGCAACAAGGTGCAGGCCCTGGAACAGGCCCGGGGCCTGGGGAGTACTTTGCTCTCGACCAACAGCGTGGCTTGCTGCAGGGGACATTGCACGTATGTAAGGAAGATGCCCAACCAGGGAATCGGCTAACTTCATGACTCTGGGAGATGGCTGCAGGCCAAGATCAGCCCCCAGACAGGGACTCTGACTCAAGACTGCTGACCCAGCGGTATCAAAGCGTATAAAAGCGTATATGTTTTATTTTATTTTGTTTTATTTTATTTTAGGCTTGTTGCCACCTATGCTACCTATCTCTTAAATGCCATAACTAGTAGCCAACTAGCAAGCTAACGTATTGACAGTAAATACTCGAGTCTTAAAAACAAAAAATGTGCTGATACCACATGCCACAGAATGTTTAAAATGTGTACTTCTCTTTGCCTGTGCTTAATTGGTCTGCCGTGTTTAAACTCTATAATGCATCTCTGTACGCTGTATCACGTTACTCATCTGATGACTACTCATGCATATCCAATCTAAACCGTTGCCCCCTGATGCATTGGTACCATTCTTGTCATACTACCCACCATGTTATTTTACTGTTGGGGTACCCTGCAATACTACCTTATGTTATTAAGCCCAATTAGCTCTAACATACTTCCAGCTATAGATTCAATCTTGTATTAATCGTAAAAAATCCATAAAATGTGCAATGTATGAGAAGCCAAACCATTGTTATTGATTGTTTGTTATTCTGCTAGCACTAGCTGTTGTGGCTGTGCGAATTTTGTCTGTTATCTAATGCACGACCAAAATAAAGAATTTTAAAAAAAAAGCTCTGCATGTCCTCCATCAACAACACGTCTGTAAAGCGTCCTGTCCTTGCCGGCGTGGTCGTGGGAGGAGGAGGATTACTTTCACCTCTCCCCCTGTTAGATTCCCGTTGTGCTGTGACATCACCCTTATACGCTGTGTAAAGCATACTTTTTAATTGATTTTGGAAATGCTGCATCCTTTCCGACTTGCCGTAATTCGGTAACATTTCAGGCACTTTCTGCTTATACCGGGGGTCTAGTACCGTGGACACCCAGTACAGGTCGTTCTCCTTCAGCCTTTTTATACGAGGGTCCCTCAACGGCACGACAGCATGAAAGACCCCATTTGCACAAGGTTGGATGCCGAGCTACTCATGTCCTGTTCCTCGTCCTCAGTGATCTCACTGAAGGTATGTTCTTCCCCCCAGCCACGTACAACACCACGGGTACCAGATAGGTGACAACGAGCACCCTGGGATGCCTGTTGTGGTTGGTCTTCCTCCTCCTCCTCAAAGCCACATTCCTCCTCTGACTCCTCTTCCTCACAATCCTCTTCCAGCATTGCCGCAGGTCCAGCAAGCGATGCTGATAAGGCTGGTTCTGGTGGTGATGGTGACCACAACTCTTCCTCTTCACGCTCATCTACGGCCTGATCCAGCACTCTTCGCAGGGCACGCTCCAGGAAGAAAACAAATGGTATGATGTCGCTGATGGTGCCTTCGGTGCGACTGACTAGGTTTGTCACCTCCTCAAAAGGACGCATGAGCCTACAGGCATTGCGCATGAGCGTCCAGTAACGTGGCAAAAAAATTCCCAGCTCCCCAGAGGCTGTCCTAGCACCCCGGTCATACAAATACTCGTTAACGGCTTTTTCTTGTTGGAGCAGGCGGTCGAACATTAGGAGTGTTGAATTCCAACATGTCGGGCTGTCGCAAATCAAGCGCCTCACTGGCATGTTTTTTCGCCGCTGGATATCTGAAAAGTGCGCCATGGCCGTGTAGGAACGCCTGAAATGGCCACACACCTTCCTGGCCTGCTTCAGGACGTCCTGTAAGCCTGGGTACTTATGCACAAAGCGTTGTACGATCAGATTACACACATGTGCCATGCACGGCACATGTGTCAACTTGCCCAAATGCAATGCTGCCAACAAATTTCTTCCGTTGTCACAAACCACTTTGCCGATCTCCAGTTGGTGCGGAGTCAGCCACTGATCCACCTGTGCATTCAGGGCAGACAGGAGTGCTGGTCCGGTGTGACTCTCTGCTTTCAGGCAAGTCAACCCCAAGAGGGCGTGACACTGCCGTATCCGGGATGTGGAATAGTACCTGGGGAGCTGGGGGGGTGCCGTTGATGTGGAGCAAGACGCAGCAGCAGAAGAGGACTCAGCCGAGGAGGTTATGGAAGAGGATGGAGTAGGAGGAGTAGAGGAGGTGGCAGCAGGCCTGCCTGCAAGTCGTGGCGGTGTCACCAACTCCTCTGCAGAGCCACGCATTCCATGCTTGGCAGCCGTCAGCAGGTTTACCCAATGTGCAGTGTAGGTGATATACCTGCCCTGACCATGCTTTGCAGACCAGGTATCAGTGGTCAGATGGACCCTTGCCCCAACACTGTGTGCCAGACATGCCATTACTTCCTTTTGCACAATCGAGTACAGGTTGGGGATTGCCTTTTGTGCAAAGAAATTTCGGCCGGGTACCTTCCACTGCGGTGTCCCAATAGCTACAAATTTTTTGAACGCCTCAGACTCCACCAGCTTGTATGGTAAAAGCTGGCGGGCTAAGAGTTCAGTCAAGCCAGCTGTCAGACGCCGGGCAAGGGGGTGACTTTGTGACATTGGCTTCTTACGCTCAAACATGTCCTTGACAGACACCTGACTGTGGGCAGATGAGCAGGAACTGCTCAAGGCGAGAGACGGAGGGGCGGATGGTTGAGAGGGGGCAAGGAGGACAGCAGTGGTTAACGTGGCTGAAGATGCTGGACCAGGAGGAGGATGGCGGCTTTGAGTTTGTGTGCTGCTTGTACTCATGTGTTGATCCCATAGGCGTTTGTGATGTGCGATCATGTGCCTACGCAAAGCAGTTGTACCTAGGTAGGTGTTGGACTTCCCACGACTCAGTTTCTTTTGGCACAGGTTGCAAATGGCATCGCTGTTGTCAGAGGCAGACACACAAAAAAAATGCCACACTGCTGAGCTCTGCAATGACGGCATTCTGGTGGTGGCAACAGCATGCGTTGATTGGCGTGCTGTCTGGCTGACCCCGGGTGCCGATGCATGCTGTCTGACTGTGCCACTAGCTCCTTGCGACGACCTCCCCCTGCTTCCAACTCGTCTCCTCCTCCTCCTCTCTGTCTCCCCATCTGAACTTTCCCCCTGTTCTTCTTCTCTTCTAGCGGGCACCCACGTGACATCCACGGACGCATCGTCATCATCAACCGCTTCACTTGTATCTGACAACTCAGCAAAGGAAGCAGCAGCGGGTACAACATCATCATCATCACACCGTACGTCCATGTGTGTAATGCTGCCTGACTGAGACATATCCCTGTTATCTACATCCTCTGGCAATAATGGTTGCGCATCACTCATTTCTTCCAACTGATGTGTAAATAACTCCTCTGACATACCAAGTGAAGCTGCTGTGGTGCTAGCATTGGTGGTGGCAGCAGGCGGGCGAGTGGTAACTTGAGAGTTGCCCGAAGCTAAGCTGGAGGAGGATGGTGCGTCAAGGTTCCGAGCGGAAGCTGTAGAAGATTGGGTGTTCTGTGTTAGCCAGTCAACTATGTCCTCAGAACTTTTCGAGTTCAGGGTACATGGCCTCTGAACACTGGGCATTATTCTAGGGCCAAAGGGAATCACAGCACCATGACCATGACGGCCCCTGCGGGGTGGCCTGCCTCTGCCTGTCATTTTTTTTTCCGATTAGTGGTACTATGCGTGCAAGCTACTGTGACAACAGATATGAGTGGCACTGTGCAGTGGCAGAAGTTGGCAGAGTAGACGCTGTAGGCCTGACACACACGCTTGCAGACAACTAACTGCTATTCAATCTATTACAGTCAAAAAATGTTTTATTTTTTTTAAATGTACACTACTGTTACACCAGATATGAGTTGCACTGGTGTGACACTGTGCCCTGGCAGGCCCTGAAACGCACACGTGTGAAGGAAACTGACTGCTATTATATTACAGTCCAAAAAGTTTTTTTTTTGTTAAATGCAAGCTATTGTGACACCGGATATGAGTGGTGGCACTGGGCAAGTGGGCACAGTATACGCTGTGAGCCTGACACACACGCTGGCAGACAACTAACTGCTATTCAATCTATTACAGTCAAAATTGTATTTTTTTTTTTTAAATGTACACTACTGTTACACCAGATATGAGTTGCACTGGTGTGACACTGTGCCCTGGCAGGCCCTGAAACGCACACGCGTGAAGGAAACTGACTGCTATTATATTACAGTCCAAAAAAGTTTTTGTTTTTTTTAAATGCAAGCTATTGGGACACCAGTGAGTGAGTGGTGGCACTGGGCAAGCCCTGAAACGCACACTCGTGAAGGAAACTGACTGCTATTATATTACAGTCAAAAAAGTTTTTTGTTTTTTTAAATGCAAGCTTTTGTGACACAAGTGAGTGAGTGGTGGCACTGGGCAGGCCCTGAAACGCACACTAGTGAAGAAAACTGACTGCTATTATATTACAGTCGAAAAAGGTTTGTTTTTTTTTAAATGCAAGCTATTGTGACAGCGGTGAGTGAGTGGTGGCACTGGGCAAGTGGGCACAGTATATGCTGTGAGCCTGACACACAGGCTGGCAGGCAGGCAGGCAACTGCAATTACATTACACAGAAAAAAAAAAGCAGACTGATGTTCTAGCCCTAAAAAGGGCTTTTTGGGGTGCTGTCCTTACAGCAGAGATCAGATGAGTCCTTCAGAACTGTAGTGGACACTGAATGCACTAGCATAGCTATCAATTTCCCTATCAAATCAGCAGCAGCTACACTGTCCCTACTCTCACTAAGAATGCAGCTTCACAATGAATGTAAACTGGATGCTGTCCAGGAGGTGGGAGGGTCTGGGAGGGAGGGTCTGCTGCTGATTGGCTGGAATGTGTCTGCTGACTGTGAGGTACAGGGTGAAAGTTTACTCAATGATGACGAATAGGGGGCGGACCGAACAGTGCATATGTTCGCCATCCATGGCGAACGCGAACAAGCGATGTTCGCCGGGAACTATTCGCCGGCGAACCGTTAGGGACATCACTGATGATCATATACTGTAACTAAACCCCCATTATGTTTGCCAAAATTAGGTGTTTTAAAAAGAACTAAAATAACAAATAAAATCTGTGAACTTTGAAGTTGCTGTTTAGTGGATGAGCGAATGCGCTGAATCTTGTGTATTGTATGAATTGGCCCAGCAGCACTCCATTTATGCAAGTTCAGGTGAGTGCAGCCCCCTGCAAAATGAAAAAGCATGAAAGGAAAAGAACATTCGAACATAAAACATAGCACTAGTAGAGAAAAGCTCTATCAGCAGGTGTAATTGGATTACAGTTCCAAGTTCCGTCATCCCGAGGTATGGCAAGAACAGGAACACTATCCAGTGTAGTCAGGTAGCAGGGGTGGATGATGTTTCAGCCCTTGAAGTGAAAGGAACAATATTAGCTGGATCCCATGTCACTGAAGGAGTGTGGGTTGATGGGCAGTCGGCGGGCATCATCAGTTCTATTGCTGCAAGCAGTGCAAGTGCTTCGTCTTTAGACTGAATTACATGCGTAGTGCCATTCCAAGTCACTATAAGTGAGCATGGGGTACCCTACCTGTAGAAAACTCAGTTAGCCCTTTGAGAGATCTTGGTAAAATCATAAAAGAGAGCCTCAAATTATAGTGGTGTTTTATTATGTAAAGGCTGCCATGATTCGGTTCCTATCCGATGAACAAGAACATCGTAGGATAACATCCCGTGTGGTTGAGACTGACAGCTCGGCATTTCATGCAACTTTGTAGACCCTGACCGGGATCATTTTCTTGGCCACGGTGTGGTAAAATGGAGGCCACCAACCTCCCAATGTAATGAGACAATTCATCCACCTGAATAGCAGAGTGGATTTTAACGTGATTGCAGAGGTGTCGATTCTCAAGAGAAGTCATTTCCAAAGATAGAGATTGCTGGTCGGTCTGTAATTGTTGGACTCTCGTTCAATGTAGCCACAGTGGCCTGAAAGTCCATATCATCTTCTAATGCTTGAACTCAGCCTGTGACCACCTGGACCTCTGTCTGGATGAGAACAAGATCCGCCGCCATCATTTTGTGCAGGTCGGTAAGAAGGACCTTAAGGTCTTCATTAATTGAAGGTGCTGAGCCATCAGTCTATTCCAAGTGAAGCTGCATACCCAGTTCATGAACCGGCGTAGTCGCAAGTTCTCAGGCATCCGAAGCCTGCTTCTGTATGTCCGCAGGTTGCGGGCCATCTGCAGGGATCAACATAGGTTGTGCTGGCTTCCAGAGCATAGCTCGTATGTCTCTTCAATCAGGTTTTTGGAATCTGTGTCCCATGGTCGGAGACTTTGGAAGGACGACACCCTATATTTACGCATGCATAGCACAAGATTTTGTATAAACAAAATATTAATGGGAATTGAATGTAAAAAAAATAAATTGGGAAGGGTGGAGGGCTAGGCAGAGCCTACAGCACACTGGAGCAGATGCCATCTTTCACAGCTCCAAGTTGGCAGATGCTAAACATGTGAATATCTCTGGCATCATGCACTATTTGGCAGCAATATACCCGGACTCGGCATAATGACAGTGCAGAACCCACTGATGCATGAAAACACAGAGCCGAGGCCTTAAGGCATCCCGGCTGAGTTGTCCTCTCAACATTGACTGAGAGCTCCGAGCATTAAGTGAAGCTGTATTTACACACCAGCATTCCAGCACATCGCCAAGTTAGGAGATGGGGCGAAACTTGCGTTACAACTTAAGGGTACAAAGTTGCGACGTTTGGTTGTAATACAAAATCACTACACAATACTATTTATTTATAGGATACTTATTTAGAGCATTTTCACGCTTTTCATATAAATATTTTATCACCAACTGTAAAGGCAAAGCACCGGAATAAACACCTACACCAAGCATGTCAAACTTGTGGCCAGCAAAGAATATATTTGCGGCCCATCTTCCCTGGGGCCACTTTATGCTGTGGCTGCAACCAGCCGCAAGACAGGAAAGATATTTCCTGTCTGATTCTTTTCTTCCCTCCCACGGCCCCCAGAGGAGCGTCTGGCCTGCTTGAACAGAGAAGAGCAGAGCTGGAACTGGAGGATGGGCGTTTCATCTTAAGGTAGGGGAAGAGGGGCCTTCCTGTGTAGTGTGTTAAATTGGGGAGGGAGGGCACTGTATTAATTTGGGGAGAGGGGACAGTGTATTAAATTGGGGGAGGGAGTGGGGAAGTATATTAGAGTGGTGAGAGGGGGAGGCAGTGAATTATATTTGGGGCAATGTATTGGATTTGTGGGCAGTGGAGGAGGGGGCAATGTATTAAATTAGGTCTGTATGGAGCTGCTGAATGCTCCCCATGGAGATGTTGATTGTCCGCGCAGCTTTTTGCTGTGGATGGGCGTGTCATCTTAAGGTAGGGGAAGAGGGGCTTGAGGGACCTTCCTGTGTAGTGTGTTAAATTGGGTATGGGAGGCACTGTATTAATTTGAGGGAGGGAGGGGGCAGTGTTTTAAATTGGGGGAGGGATGGTGCACTGTATTCATTTGGGGGAGGAAAGTGTATAAAATTGAGGAGGGGGCAGTGTATTAATTTGGAGGAGGGAGTGCAGGGGTGTATTAGAGTGGTGGGAGGGGAGGCAGTGTGTTAAATTGGGGTAGGGCAATGTATTAATTTGGGGAGGGAGGTAGTGTATTAAATTGGGGAGGGAGGCAGTGTATTAGAGTGGTGGGAGGGGGGGCAGTGTATTAGAGTGGTGGGAAGGGGGAGGTGTTAAATTGGGGGGAGAACAATGTATTAATTTGGGGAGGGAGGGGCAGTGTATTAAATTGGGGGAAGGGTGGGTCAGTGTATTAGAGTGGTGGGAGGAGGTGACAGTGTATTAGCGTGGTGGGAGGGGTGGCAGTGTGTCAAATTAGGGGGGAGGGCAATGTATTAATTTGGGGGAGGGATGGGGAAAGTGTATTAAATTGGGGGAGCAGTGGGGCAGTATATTAGAGTGGAGGGAGGTGGAGGCAGTGCATTGGATTTGTGGGCAGTGAATTAGAATGGGGGAGGGGGCAATGTAATAGACTGGGTCTGTATGGAGGCACTGAACGCTTCCCAGGGCCGCCATCAGAAATTGTGGGGGCCCCTAACACAGCTCAAGGTCTGGGCCCCCAGGTGCCCGCCTCCAAATCCCGCCCACAGGAATACACACACATGGACAAAAAAGGACACAGACACACACACAGAAAGATACACACAAATACTGAAACAGACGTACATACATACTCACATACTGACACACACAGATACAAACGGACATACATACAGACAAACAGACATACATACATAAATATATACTGACATACATACATACATACATAGATAATGGCATACATACACATACATACTGATATACATACATACATACTGACATACACAGACATACATGCATACTGACATACATACTGATAGATATATACATACATACCCACATACATACTGACATACACACACACAGACATACATACATAGAGACATATATACATACTGACATACAGATAGACACATACACACAGACATACAGACATACATACACACATACATACTGACACACACACAGACATATACATACTGACATACATGTATACTGACATACACATACACAAACATACATACATATACACATACTGACATACACACATACATACATGCATACTGACATACATACACACAGACATACATGCACACATACATACTGACATACATGCATACTGACATACACACACACACAGACATACATACTTGCAGACACATACACAGACATACATACAGACATACAGACACACATACATACATACATGCATACTGACATACATACACACAGACATACAAGCATACTGACATACACACACACAGACATACAAACATACTTGCAGACACATACACAGACATACATACTGACAAACAGACATACATACAGACATATATACATACTGACATACACACAGACATACATGTATACTGACATATACACACACACATACATACTGACACACACCTCATTTATAAGCCACCCTCCTCTTACCTTTAAGTTGCAGGAGGGTGGCTGGGGATGATGCCTTTGGTGTCCTCTCCTGTCCTCCGCTCTCCCGCTGCTCTCCCCCCGCATGGAGTAAGCTGGGAGGAAGTGACCGGCCGTCACTTCCTCACAGCAGCACTTGCGGTGCAACCGCAATTTTTTTTTAAGTGGCCCGGTCGCGCAATTACACGGCCGCAGCGCTGAAGATATTGGTCCCATGAAGATATTGGGCCCATTGAGTGGCCCTAAATGCTTGGGCCACCTGATGGGCCACCGGGCCTGTGATAACAGTTATGGTTGTCACCCCCTGATGGCGGCCCTGACGCTCCCCATGGAGATGCTGCTTGGCCGCGCAGCTTTTTGCCACACAATAGCCTCCAAATGATTTCCTTTGGGAAAGCATTGGATTGGCTGAGATCTTTAAGTTTATGATCTCAGTCAAAGTGAAGAACACACTCATAGAACTTCAAAATCAACAAGATAACGTCATTGTATTTTACAGGTGTGCAACAGTATATATTCACCATTTCAGTCCCATTACCAAACTTTTCTTAATATGTCAAGGTAGTTGGACTGAAACATTGGTTATATGCAAATTCACATCTCTTTGAAATAAATTAGCTCTTTTGTTTACTTTAAAGCCCTACGAGCATGAAGACATCCAGTGTCAGTTAGGCAACTTTTTTTAAACTGTACTTTTCTAAATAAACCTACGCTACTATGAAAACTGAAGTTTTTGTTTTTTTGCGGCCCAAATGAACTTTAACCTTGTTTATTTGGCCTGTGTTAGCCTTGGAGTTTGACATGCTTGACCTAGACTGTTGTTGCTAATCTGGAGGATAAGGATCCTTTCAAAAGATCCCCAGCCTACGACTTAGAAGTCATAGACAAGTATGGTGCAGGGTATTCAAATGAGGAATTTTACCCCCGTGACCAAGATAGGGATAACATGTCCTTTCAATTTGTCAAGGAGACAGTGTTCATGAAGTTCACCTCCCCTACCTCTGGAGAAGAGCTCAGATCAGTTGCTAGACACATGGTTCCAACCCAGTTTATTGCCTAACTCCTTAGAATATGGCTCTATAAACCACTTGAGAAACAGATTTGCGCTACCAACATGAGTTATCAACATGGGATTAAATTCAGGGAATAGTGGGATGGACGGGGAGAATGCCCCGTCCATCCCACTATTTCCTAAATTTGATTCCATGTTAGTAACTTTTTCAGGAAACACTGTGAAAGGTCTCTGTAAGTGTTTAGAACAGGGCCTGAAAACAGCCCAAGGTAAACTGCTTAATGCAGCTGTTCTGCTTAAATGGACACTCCAGTGCCAGGAAAACAATCCGTTTTCCTGGCACTGCAGGTCCCCTCTCCCTCCCACCTCCCATCCCCGGTTGCTGAAGGTGTCAAAACCCTATCAGTGATTTACCAGAGGCAGCAACGATGTCCCTCGCCGCTGCTTGTTGGTCCGCACGCGCATTAGACCTCTCCATAGGAAAGCATTGAAAATGCTTTCAATGCTTTCCTATGGGGATTTTAGCGATGCTGGAGATCCTCACACAGCGTGAGGACGTCCAGCGACGCTATAGCACAGAAAACCTGTGCTATGAATCAGGAAGTGCCCTCTAGTGGCTGTCTATTAGACAACCACTAGAGGAGGAGTAAACCCTGCAAGGTAATTATTGCAGTTTATAAAAACTGCAATAATTACAGTTGCAGGGTTAAGGGTAGTGGGAGTTGGCACCCAGACCACTCCAATGGGCAGAAGTGGTCTAGGTGCCTGGAGTGTCCCTTTAACCAAATATTAATCATCGCCAATGAGGCTATGTCAGTCAAATCTTTTGACATCTCTGTGATTTGAGAATGAGTACAGATAGCTATTTTCCTATTGGGCAAAACAAAGCTGTTTTATACAAAATCGATGCTGAGCTAGATGACCTGTGCACAAATACGTTTGGCCCACACAAATTCATGAGATTTCTCTGTTGTCACCTCACTGATCAAGGTCCAGGCCTCACTCTGCAGAGCATTCGGATCCAAGCATTTTTCAGCAGCGAGGCCGTGCAACAAGCAGAGAAGCCTTTACAAACGCCAGGCCTCACCTATCTGATTCCTGGGGTTAGAGTACACTCACTACTACCACCTACAAATCTTCCAAACTAAAGGAGCTATACGAGGACGGGGATCTGCTTCCCTCTGCTGACTTAATGCTTCAGGTAATCACCTTTTCCTTTGCTCATGTTCCTACTGTGGGAGGACAAACCCATTTTTTCCCCATTGTGGTCATGTCTCACAATTGAACCCTGGATTCT
Organism: Pelobates cultripes; assembly: GCA_933207985.1. NCBI lineage: Eukaryota > Metazoa > Chordata > Amphibia > Anura > Pelobatidae > Pelobates > Pelobates cultripes. The sequence continues at coordinate 332,367,480 of OW240912.1, read as the reverse complement.
ACAGATGGTCTCTGACTTTCCGTATCTATTTAACAAATTATCTTTTTTAGGAGACATCACCTGTACCATTATTGATGAACAAGATCAACTGTGGTGTCCTCCAGGCCAAACTTCACAATCTTTTCACCAAAACGTGCGATCAAGCACTCTCCTTTCCAACCTTGCTTCATCAGCAACATCTTTTTAATAAACAAAGAGATGGGAGACTTTTGCATGGTTATTAATCTCCAGAACCTAAACCATTTCATCGTTTGTCAATTTTGTCATCATTTGTGCAATCAACTTTGCAAGGGAGACTGGTTCATAAGGCTAGAACTCAAAATACGCCAATCTCACTGTTACAGTTACCCCTTATGCAAATTCTACTATATATGATCAGTTTGCTTCACTGACAGACCAGGTTCGTCTGCAACTAAACTGGTGGCTATGTAATGCAGAGGCATGGTATGGGAAAGAGATTTTCTGAGCCCATACAAATTTCATATTGGAATCAAAGGCCAGACCTCAACACATAGCGTATAGTCCCCAACTGAAGAGCTCCCTTCACATAAATTGTTTAGAGTTGATTGCAGGCTGCATTGCGATCTGCACTTTTGGCAAGAACATTTCCAATTGTACCCTTGGTCTACATGTGTACAATGTCACAGCAGTCTTATATGTGAACTGGCTGAGAGGATCTTATTCCAAATTACAGTTAGACCTCACAAAATACATCTTTTATGCATGGACCGGAATCTACCATTCATACCTACCAGTCTCGGACAATGTTTAGCTGATTGGTTCTCCTGTCACTGAAGGGACATGCTTCTGGAGATGTTGGTGGATGCCACACTAATGCTTCCCCACACTCATGATCTCCTTTGAGATCTGTTAGACAACTGCATCCCCTCCCCCTTCAAGACTGACTTCAACTCTCGGTCTGGACTTTTTCAGGGGATCCTAGAATGTCTCAGTCTAACTGGACACAACTAAAGATCTACTTTGGGATTCATAGGTGCCAGATACCAAGAATTCTTACCATTCCACTAGGTGTCTTTGATATAGCTAGACCTTGATCCCTTTTCAACCTCTGTAATGCATATTCAAATTTTGGACCTCTCTATATGACCAAAGAACATTTTCTGCTCTGCTTTTCCAGCAGCCTTGGTTTCTTTTGACAGATCTTCTATAGGTAGGAACACTTAGGTCAATAAACTATTACGTAAAAAAAAAAACCTAGCAAAGTATTCTCATTTCTGGGACGTCGCTATGGTTCTTTAGTTTCTTGAGAACTGGCTGGATAATGCCTTTTGTTCTCTACGACAAATATTGGCCAAACTAGCTCTTCTGTTATACCAGATCTCTTACTGTAGAGATTCTGATGTGCAGTCTTTTGACACGCATCATTTTTTTAAATTCCCAAATACGCCTGTTTATGATTACGTGTCTTACAAAATCTCAACCTTCTTTATTATTGAAAACCTATTCCCCTGACAAACCTAAACTTTGTGTCACTAACACTACATTTTGTGACAGCACTTTTACATGTGCTTGCTTCGGGTCTTCTTTTTGTCTCTTATGTACGTCCCCACAGACTAATTTCTTCTCCTACTATTGCTTGGTGGATCCGCTGGCTTCTCGCTCTTGCAGGTGCTCATTCTGTTCAAGGTGCAGCTACTTTTTCTGCCTTCGATGGGCAGTTCCCTTAAAAACATTTTGTTTGTCAACCAACAGGACAAAAATATACTTTATTTTTTAGACAGAAGCTTTCCTATGGGGAGCTCTAATGCGCATGCACATTAGGTCTCCCAGCCAGTGGGTGGGATCAGTCTCGCACACCGGCCGACATAAAGACTGGGAGGAGCGGCGGCGAGAAGAAACCACCGCCGAGGGACATCGGCAGGGTGTCAGATTTTCACCCCTTCAGCAACCGCGGATGGGAGAGGACCTGCAGTGCCAGGAAAACGGATTGTTTTCCTGGCACTGGAGTTTCCCTTTAAAAAGGGACTTATAAGAGGAATACGGGGGGTGTTCGCTCGCCATCGGAGGATCCACGTCACGAGGTGTGACATACCCATGGATGTCAGAAGAAGGGAGATACGATCACATGGGTAGTGCTGGAGGAAATAAGCGCATCGGACAACACCGGAAGTACGGACACAGATGGAAAACAGGAAGAAAAGATGCAGATGAACATATTGTGGCGGGTATTTGGGTTTAATAGGATATCATTGAGAGGAGTTGATGTGCCTTATAAATTCAGAGCCAACTTATGATAGGCTCTGAAAATTGTGAGTGTGCTGACTTTGTATATAACAATTTTAACCATTTATACAGGCTAAACTATGTACTGTTTTATTTCATGTTTGGTGCATTTTACCAAGTGACTTAAGGTAAATGGTCCTTATGTGTGCGCTGAACACTTTTTTTTTCCTCACTGCATATTGTATTTTAGTGACTGTACACTTTGGTGTTTTTTTTGTTTTTAGCAGCACCAATTTTGTACTTTTAGCGCCATCTATTCCTTTTTTCTATTCTAAATTATTTTGTCTCTGTTACAGATGTGTTTGGTAATGTTACAACAGTATTTGAATTCATACAGAAGCTTGATATGCAACAGGTTCTGGAATGCCCCACTTTACGAACATGCTTTAGGTTAATGCAGGTTTTGTACATCTCCATATTCCTCATTCCACCGGTATTCTTTTTACATTCAGTCAAGACATTGGTAAGGAGCAGTGCATCATTTCCGTGCCTTGGACAAAATGAAAGTACAACATTGTTGATGGGGACTGGAGACTCATTATTGCTGAATGTAAATTGGCCAAAGTAATGCATATACTCAGCTAGGTGAAGTATTCTACATGCTCATTATTTTGAAAACATGATGAGAACGTTTTTTGAATCCATAAACTACAGCGTCTGGGTGCTCACTCAAAAAGGTCCTATTCTCCATATATATGATATGGACCACACAAAATCTTGTAGTAAGACTAAGAGGGACACTACAGTCATCAGAACAATAACAGCATTATGTAGTTTTTGTGTCTATAGCCTGTCCCTGAAGGTTTAATGTAAACAGTCAGTGTTTACAGGACAGCATAGTAACACCTATAGTGGCTGTCACTCAGATGGCAACTAGAGTTGCTTAGTAGTCCAGTACTGAAAAGGTTTAATATAATAAATAAAAGGCTTGTGAAACGTGAAGCAAAGTTTCTGTCTTTCTATTAAATGTAACTGTTGAAGTACTTTACTTATGCTAGACTTGTGTCAGTCATACCATTCTGAAAACAAATACAGTGTAGTCTCTGATTTATTAAAGATATTTTTATACGGTCTTCTAAAGTTGAAACAATCTTTATTGCAGTTGTTGGTGTAATCATGTTTTTTTTTTTTTTTTTACATGTTCTATAAACGTGTAATATTTGCATATGCCTATAACTATCTCAGCTGTGGAGGTGGGGCCAGCCACAGCGAGACCAGCACAGCATGGGAGAAATGGGGAGTAAACTCACCTTTTAGGGTGATCGGAGCACTTAGACAGCCTCACTAGTGTTCCTTTAATTAAAATAAGCTTCAACATAAATTCTATTTACAGAAAAGTAAAATTGAATTCTCTAGTTATAGGGAATCAACACAGTAAAGGAGGAGACTATTTTTAAAAGAAGAAAAAACTACCACAAGAGGACAGTCTTAAATTAGAGGGGCAAACATTTAAAAATATCAGGAAGTATTACTTTACTGAGAGGGTAGTGGATGCATGGAATTGCCTTCCAGCTGAAGTGGTACAGGTTAACACAATGAAGGAGTTTAAGCATGCGCGGGATAGGCATAAGGCTTTCCTAGTTATAAGATGAGGCCAGAGACTACTGAATATTTAGAAAACTGGGCATGTCTAGATGGGCAAAATGGTTCTTATCTGCCGTCACATTCTATGTTACATCCCACAAATGTATCTTCTGTCTGCATATTCTAAATGCATTTCAGGTAGAAGACAATACATTTAGGTTTCTTTTTCTCAACAGCTTTTCACTGCAGAGAATAGATAACCAATATAAATCTGCTAAACTGCAAATGAGGGGTGTGGGATACTGTTCAGCGACAAAGGTAATCACCTTGATAAATGCTGTATTACCATGCACTTTTTTTCTGAGCAGGGTTTGGAGTGGCATTCGGGATAGAGACTATACTTAGATTGCCACTTATGTCTGAACTGAAGGACGCACTGTACAGTAACCCGACACTGGGAAACCAGAGGAATAGTCAAGCAGCTGATCGTGCTCAGTGTCTCCTGCTACCACCAGCTCCAAATTCAGAGCTCACTAGACATTTTGCATTTTTTCCCCCTCCTCCTTTCACTCTTCAGTGCACTACTCTCCCTCCCCCCTTTAAAAATACATTTTTGAATTCATATATTCTGTCTATTAAATGCACATTCACAATTCAAATACTAAAAAAGTACCCAAACAGAAAATACAGAACATTATACACAACTAAAATTCTGGGAACAAGACAGGTGTAAATGAACAAAAAATATCATTTGAGTGCTCTGATTCCCCATTAATATACATAGGGGTTTGCATATGAGCGATTTTCTGAAACTTCAGCTGCAGTCAGAATTAGAAGGAATGCACAGCTGTACAGGAGGGTTTTTTGTGTGTGCTTTTTACAGTATTACAGATAAGAGTAAATTTAGCATTTATGCTATGTTTGTATATTGAAGACAGAGGCTTTATGACATTCAAAAAAAATATTGTAAAATTGGCTGAATTATCTGATAGCTACAAGGTTTAGGTCCATGGGAATTGGGGTGTACTTACTGCTGTAATGTTGGTACTTTAGGGCCATAGGCTAATAACAAAATGTATTTATTAAAATGGGTTTTCATTTTGAAAGAAAGTAGTGAAAAGGTTTCTGGTAAGTATCCAATTCTTCCTTCCAATGCATACATTTTCTGTGCATACCAGAGACAAATCAAGGCTGTAACCAATGCTAGTTATGGATCCAATGCAGAAGGGGAGGTCAAATGAACCTCATGAAAGGGCGTGAGATCTCAGCATCACTACAAGCTCAGACACTACAAATGGAAATATTGAGATACAAACAGCAATACAGGAAGGATGTGGAAGTGTATATACATAGGGGACAAAGATGATAGTGGAGAAAGAAAAAAGAAAAAAAAAAGTCTAAGGGTGCGAACATGAAAATAGGCTGCATGGAAAGCCAGAGTGAAAAATTAGGGTATAACAGTGAAAACGGTGGGGAGGGCTGGAGAAAAATAAATAAAAATTCTGCCCCAAATCTGCCTGGACACTGGCATCATGTAATTATGGCATTTGATAAATATTCTTCAGATGTCTGAACCCCAGACTATGAATTTTAGTTCTTCAAAACATTTTAGATGGAATCTGCTGCCAAAATAAAACCTCCCTGACTGAACTAGGAAAAACATCAGGTAATCAGATCATTTACCACCCCCTAATCTAATTTTAAACCAATAGAAATGTACATTCCATAAATTCACAATATAGTTCAATTAAAAGCTTACAAGGTATGCAGTGTGAAAAAGAAACACTACTCATTATCACACATAGTGTAGTTAATAAAAACATTTATTTTGCCTTTATACAGAACAACCTTAAGTATACTGTGATTTGGAACATTCATAATTTCCACAGCCTTTGCTGGCATTTTAGTTTCTGTACGGACAAGGGTAGGAGGTATTATGCAGTCAGTAGATGTGGAGGAGTGTATTTACCAGTGAGCCAAAAAAAATAATAACTGGTTCCCTTTCTTTCTTTTTTAAAGAATATTTAGAGGAAGATTACAGACTAAACTTGGGATATGGTGGTTGCTCTTTTCTCGGACAATGAGATACTAGCTGCGGAGACAAACTGATACAAAGTCATCACATGTTTGAACATTTCAGCAGCAGTAACACTCTGAATTAATTCAATCTAGCTAGTGACACATGTAACCAATTTATCTGGAAGCGCACCAATCGTCTTTTTCACCAAAATAATTTGGGTGATGCTGGACAGTCACAAGCAAATAAGAACAGACATCAAAAAAGTAGGGGCAAAAGCAGCTCTTACTCTGGGGGAAACATGGTCTCATAAAAATCAACCAATTCATCACAGTGGCTTTACCTTTTAACATACAAACAAGAATAAAAAGAAAATCACTCCCTCACATATGGTATTTACCAGGAATTTACACATATAAAACAAAACTCTGGCAAACTGATAAAAGTAAAAGCTTCATTTGAGAAAGAGCAAGGAAAAAAAAAAACAAAAAAAACAAAAACCTAAATAAAAGCTGCAGGTACCCACAACAAAAATATTGCTCCTGGACAGATCCTGCTTAAAAACCAAACCGAGGGAAAGGATTAAAGAAAATAACTTTTTTTTTTCCGTTCTTCGACAGTAATGAACCAAAGTGGCCAAATGATAAGGTGCATCCCTACATATTATTTAGACCCAATACACTGCCAGACATGTACCACTTATATTTCTGGTAACATTACATTTCTTTTTATGCATCTTATCAATTTATTTTAATACTTTGTAGGGCTGTCTATTAGAGCAGCTTGTACGCTCTTGATAACCAGAGTTTTGCCAAAACATCCTATTTAAGCCCATTTAAGAGAACAACCAGCTGCAGTCTATAGCACAGTTTAGAGAACTGTAATAGATCACAATAGAACATAAAGCTTCCTCACAGTATATCTATTGGCTGGGTCTCAACGTGTGATACACGCTATAAAAAAAGAAAAAAATAATCCTGAAAAGGTTTGCATCTATCAGATTTATAAATAAGTAGAAAGAAAGACTTTCAGATATGAAATAGGGTAAAATATGCAGTGCAGCTTTCATGGCCAAGCTCTCTGTGTGTTTGATAAGAATGGGCTTTCTGATCGATAAATTAAAGTTGATCTCCCAGCCTTGAAGGGAAGTAATACAGGGTAAAAAATGTGTTTTTAGCATAAATAACCAGAATTTGTTTTCTTGTCAGCGCTCAGAAAAATGGTGGGGTGCAAAGCAGTCTGTTGAAACAAAAGGTGAACTGTCTTTTGAATAAACTCTCAGCACAGGGGCCGAGGCCACTTTTTCCGTTGTGATTAACCAGACTTTGTTCCCACCAGTTGCATAAGACCATCTGTACTCATGGATTTGGGCCTCTCAAGTGGGAATCCAAGAGCCCTGCTCCAGATGAGCTGAGCAAGAACACCCAATGCTCTTGACACCCCAAAAAGTACTGTGTAGTAATTCATCTCCTTCATGCCATAATACTGCAAGAAAAAAAATAAAAAGGGAATGGCATAGGTTAGAAACAGTAATAGTGTTTGCGTCACAATCTAATTGCATATACTCAAACATATTGTATACATTAAGGGTATCGTGATGCACAATTCAAATGTTAGAACTTGAGATTAAATAGTGCAATTCCTGCAGGTATACTCTGATTTTGAAATTTAGAGATTTGTTATGAAAGAAATTACAGAAACAATTCACCACAATACACATCTACTTCCTAAAGTGCTCATGTGTCTGGAGTGTCATATTTGTCCATATTTGGTAATATCCGATTTCAATAGATAATTGTCAATTTAAAAACCGGAGACAGAAACATCTCCCTGTGCCGAATATCACAGACCTACTACTTCAGCAACCCCAGATTTGTTTTATGCTGCAGCTCAACATTGACCATATTCCCTATTGCCAGCTTTTTGGGCAACTGCAAATTGGAGGCCTGCCATAGTTTGTTTATGGAGACGTGACAGTAGCCATGTCATCAAATGGACCAGCATTAAACTGTAATTGAAATTGTGTTATTTCTAACACAAGCCAACACCAAGCCTAGCTAACCTTTAATGAGTAACCTTATAAATGCAGTTTTGTAGATGGCTTCCCGGCTGACTGATCATTTATGAGAGCCAATCACATTTATCACAAGAATTAACTGACAATTATTCCCAATTTGTAGGCACAACCCTTACACCAGGATGACAAGCTCCAATCAAGAGTGGCCTCATTATGGTTAATTGTGACGATTGTATTCCATATTGCTTTGGAAAGCAGGTAATTATGTGATAAGCTGTTTATTTGCTGCTATCAGTTCATACATAGTCTGTGTGACAAACTCCCCTGTCCTCGTGAGTTTGCCACAAGCTCCTGGAGGAGCCTGCTTGCTTGCCAGCCTCCTGCCCACTGACTATGGGCCAGGTCAGTGACTGTATTCCCCCTGGTTCAGCACTTTCCATTAGTGTGGATAGAACCAAACGCTAGCTCCCTGGCGGCTGTTTGCATGGGCCAAAACTGTAGAGACTTCAGGGGGACTTGGCCGCGAAAGCCCTGGAACTATTTTCGGCATGAGGACTTTGCGGTTCCCGGTCAGTCCCCAGCATCACTTAGCCGCAATTCCATGGAACTATTTTCAACATGAAGACTTTGCGGTTCCCGGTCGGTCCAGAGCAGCACTTAGCCGCAATTCTATAGAACTATTTTCGGCTAGGGGACCATGCGTACGGTCGGTCAAATTATGACTTCCGGGAAATTCAAGAACCCCTGAACCGATCTGGGTGATTTTTGGATATGCTGGTCATCCAGATCGGGGCTCTCAGGGGATGTAACTTTTATGAGGTTTTATGTTTTTTTAAAGGTACTTTTGGGGTGTTTGGGAAATGTGTGCTTTTTGTGCTTGGAGAGAATATAGTTTAATATAGTGCTTGATTCAGCGGGGAAAGTCCTTGTAAGGACTAGAGCTCCCAGGACTGAATGTCATCCAGTGCCTGGGGGTTGCTAGAGCAAGTTCCCCATTCGGCTCCAGGAGAGAGTGGTTCCAGGGCCCCAGTCAAGCCACGGCGACTATGGGCAGAAGTGCTGCAGTTTGTCCCCTGTTCCAGCTAGGAAGCGGCCCTTGTCAGAGGTACCCAGCTAGAGGTACAGGGAGCTCTGTCACAGTCTGGTTCACTGCTGAGCTGAAAGTTTTAAATAGGAAAGCTGGATAGATAAGAGAGCCTTCTTAATTTTACATGCTGGCTAAACCATGTGCAAGCAAAGACCTGTGTGTACAAAATCCCTACAGATAATCCATTAACAGTCTCAAGCAGAAAGCATTCCTTGATCGACTGAATGGATGCTGGGTCAAACGTCCACACAGAATCTCTAAGGCAGCCAATAAATCCATAGAATGAAAGATTACGTTTATAAATAATAGATTATATATTTTCTAACCATTTGGCTTACACGGTGTAGAGATGCAATAATTATACAGTTAAAAACAGAAATGCCATTCTTAACAGATCATTTGTGTGTTTAAAGTCCTAAAGGATTTACACCAGCTTTTCAAAGACAGACTAAAGATTAGCAAGCGTGCTCATATTAGGAGTGTGTAATTCTAGTTTTTGTTTTCCATCATTCATTTTTGCTTCAGTGTCCTGCAGGCAGCTGCTCAAGGCTTCTGCCCTTTCTTGCAGAACAAATAATGAACAAGATATAAATGATGTGCTTAATGTGCACATATAAATGCTTTTTAAGACTTATAAACTGGGACTGTGGTGTGAAAGGAGCTGATCTGAGGAAGCCGAACCCCTCAGCGAAACGCGTCATCACGCTTTGACGTCATAACGCTCACCGGCCGCTAAGCCCCGCCTCCCGGAAGTGTTTGGAACTAGGAAATCCTTTCGGCATACAAAGACCCTGTACAGCCGGCGCCGAAAGTGTGACTGCATATACCAGCACTAACCATAAGAGGAGACCAGATAAGTGGGACTTAGCCTTATGCAGCAATATTTTTAAAGAAGCAATAAAGGATTTAACTTCACCACAGTTTCCAGTCTACATTATTGCAATATGTTTTATCACTTTGTAATTCTAACCTGCAGTAGGACTCCACTGTGAGCATCCACATTCGGCCATGGGTTCTTTGCTTTGCCCTGCTCCAACAACACATTAGGAACAATCTTATAAAGCTGAGCCACCAGTTTAAACATGGGATCGTTGGGCAAGTGTTTCAGAGCAAACTCTCTCTGGCACGTGTATCGAGGATCAGTCTTTCTCAGCACAGCATGACCATAGCCAGGAACGACCTTCAATGGAAAATGAAAGGAAAGATTACTGATGAAATAGTCTAGACATCAGTTTAAACAACAAAGGTACGTATAGTAGTGTTCATACCCTGCCAGAGTTCAAAGTGTTCCAGATGTAGTCTCTCAGCTGCTCATCAGACACTTCCCCTCCTAAATCTTTCTGCAGGTTTGTCAGCCACACAAGTACTTCCTGGAATCCAAAACCAACAGTGAGGGAAAGGCATGAGAGGATGCTCACCGTTATTTGCTTAGAGGATCCTATTTGCTGTGAAACATACCTGATTAGCCAGTCCATGTAGAGGGCCTGCCAGTCCATTCATGGCTGCCGAGAAGGAAAGGTAAGGATCGGAGAGGGCACTGCCCACCAAATGACTGGTGTGTGCACTAACATTGCCTCCTTCATGATCACTGCAGTAGAAAAATGAGTAACATTGACAGAGTGGGTCTAAAGTACATTATTTTAGATATAAAGAATATGAACATGGCAAAGTTATTGCTGCAACACCGTACTAGCGCCTTTACGAAAAAGCATTAAGCATCGGCTCAGGGGAGGTGGGAATCTGCGTAACAAACACCCATGCATAAGAAATTGGATTTTTTTTTTTTTTGAAAAGAGGTAGACATGAAGGTATCCATATGCATTCAGGTGCCCAGAGTAAAGTTTTAAGATAAAATATTCACTTATATTAAAGGAAAACACCAAGCAGGATAACCACTATAGTTTACGCTCAATCTAAGCAATCAAAGAATAACCTGAGGTCTGCCAGGCGCTGATTCCCTGCACTTTACCTTCTGGTAATGAGAACCAGAAGCTCCTAGCAGAGATGCTGTTGGCATTACGGAGCCAAGCCCTGCAAGGCAAGACCAGCTCATTAGCAGAGAGTCAGCAAATCACGCTTGGCCAAACTGCTGGTCTTTGACAGATTGTGGCTTTCACTGAAGCAGGGATCAGTGACCAGGTAAGAAGTCCAACCATTAGTTACAGTGGCAGGTTTGCCAGAGCACTTCTAACGCCAATTTTCTATAGTGCTTTGTAGTGTTGATGGTGTTCAGAGTGTTCCTTTAAAGCACGAGCGAGCTAGCATATCAAGAATAATACACATTGGGAACATAACCAGATAGTAATAAATTCTATAAAGTCTGCAGTAGCTTACTACTTCTAGAAGATTTTTATAGCAGAAAACCCATTATACTTCAAGGAGGAAGCATGAAATAGATAAGAAAATGCAATAAAACCAGAATAAGTCTCATTGGACTTGAAGGAAGAATGTGACTTTTCTGTGTATGGGGAGGATCTGCCATTGCAGTTGGAGGATTTAGTGTGCACGGTGGGCACATTATTATTCGGTTAGGAACCAGATTGCGTGCGTGTGGTATTGAGCACAAATAACTGTTATATTTTCACTGATTGTTTGAATGGGAAAATAATGTGCCCATGCAGCTAAAGGGTGCAGGCTGATATTATTGTAAGTATATAAAATAAAATCAGCCTGCACCTTTTAACTGACAAATGAGTATAGAACAGTTACTACAAACGGAACATACAGCATTCTTACCTATGGATTGTGAGATAAAGCCTCATAAGTTCTGTGAACTCTGGTTCTGTGTATCCCAGCATGTTTGTGAAGTTATGGGACCAGTCAAGGTTAGAATCAATGGCTCCAATACTGCTTCCCTCACGGTAGAGGTTACGGTAGATTTTAGCAGCAACACAGGGAAGTTTGGCAATTAGATCCATAGAATCTTCATATATCAGCTGCAAGAAGTAACATTTTTAATGTCAAAATGGTGTGTTATGGAAACACTAGCACCTATCAACAAAACCTCATTGTTCTCATATACACAGTCCATTTATAAGCAGTGTAATCCAAGTGCAAACATTAAATTCTAACTCCACATTTTGAGCAAAAGGGTAAGGGGTAGGGACAGCTTGCTCCTTTCAGTTTCATTTAAAAAAACAAAACAAAAAACACACATTTATTCCTTCTGACCCTGGTATGAAGTCAAAAGATCATATTAGAAATTAATTAATCACATGTTAATTTACAAACGCCATCACTTAGGACATCATGAAGTACCCACAGCATTGTGCGTCAAGCCTTCTTACCCAACACATACATTAAATACTTTACATGCTGTGTACTCTAAGTGTGACTACACCAGGGTGTAGGAAGAAATCCAAGGACAGGATGACATTGATAAGTCATGTGAGTCTGTTTCACATTTACAGAGATAACTTTGATTAGTTTTCTCAGGTTCAACTGTGTAACTCAGGTGTTAAATTCACAGCAATATAAACGATCACTGTGCACAAGTCAAGGTTAGCATTATACATATCCTACATAAAACCACAGAAATAACTACAGATTGCAAGACATTACAGGCATACCAGCATGACACCAATAAATCAAGAACACCTGTCAAAAATGGTATGTATACACTATTAATAAAGAGCAAACAGACTGGAGCTGTACAGCACATTATGCAAGACAGACTACTGGGTTGTGCAGTCTAATTCTTCGCTAATTCTTTCTGCTGATTTTAAAGTAAAACAAAACCCCCAAAACATTCCCAGAGAATGGAACAGTATCACAGTAAAACAATAATAGCACTTGACAATACTGCCTCGTGCAAACACTCTGCTGTACAGCGCCCATTTATTCAGAAACATTCTACAATGACACAGTAGACAAAAAAAAGAAAAAAAGGAAAAGTAAATAAATGACAGAAAAGAAATGTTGCCAGATAAAAGAGGTGAAGTAGACCTTGTTCTAATGAGCTTTCAATCTAGCTACTGATGTGAGATTATCACTGGCAATGAACATTACCAAATTAAACTAACTTAATTGGCACACGGATACAAAACTAGATTTGGGAAAGCTGGATTTGTTTCCCTTGTTATAATAACTAATAAACACAAAGTTAACTAAAACCGATGAATGTTCCTATAAAAGGTTTCATGAGTAGGCTTTACTCTTCCTCCAGTGACTGGCTTACAATTTGACACAGACCCTAGCGAGCCATATTTAATGAATAAATACATTAAAGCAGCAGAGACTCAAAAAGATACTGCTACTGCTACTTCCATTAATTTCTACAAGGGACAACACACAGTGATATGATAAGTATTGTGCAGGGCATCTCTCGTTTTACACTGGGAAGGCAGGGATTAAATGTAACAATCTACTTCCCAACTCAACAAGCCCAGTTACAATATCCTAATATTAGTGATTAATAGTGATGTCCCGAACGGTTCGCCGCGGATTCCAGTAAGCAGACACATTCCAGCCAATCACCAGCAGACCCTCCCTCCCAGACCCTCCCACCTCCTGGACAGCATCCATTTTGAAGCTGCATTCTTAGTGAGCTGTCCAGGAGGTGGGAGGGTCTGCTGCTGATTGGCTGGAATGTGTCTGCTGACTGGAGTCCGTGGCGAACCGTTCGGGACATCACTAGTGATTAATAATAATTATTAATAACATGGTCGAAAATGTTCACTTGTTGAAAATACAAATCAAAAAGTGAATTTGCAGAAGATGGTTCATTAACATGATATGAACCTATAAAAATATTACCTACAAAACAGCCCCAATATTATTTGTAGAGAAAGGTATAGCAGGCATCGGCATACCATGATTTTCGCACTGGTAAATACAAATGAGGCAGCAGAAAAGGTATTCATGGATCAATGGGCTGCCCCATGTAGGTCAAGGGAAGAAACTCAGAATGTCCAATTCCAGAGACGTCTCACATCCATGTCAAAGATCTGTACAATTTACCCCTCTACATTTTTAAATCACGTATCAACAAGACAAACGGTCCTCTTAATATACAGGAAGAGAACAGGTGAAATGTCAATTCCCAATGATTAGAGTCCCAGGATTTTAAAACAATTTTATCGCACTGTTCAGAATAATAATAAAGAGGTTAGAAAATAGAAGCCTTAAATCTGTCCATAACATTTGATAAACATGACTTAGATTCTCAAGTTCTCACTGCACCCCATTTAAAAATCGCTTTTCCAGACAGCTCTTACCTCCCAGTACTTGGATCTGTTGACACCTTCAGCATAGGCTCGTGCAAAGTTGCTCTCACTGTTAAGGGCGGTAATGGCTGCGCTAAACTGGGACATGGGGTGCAAGTTGGTGGGAAAGTTGTCAAGCATGGTCACTACGTGGGAAGGCAGGGCAGCTCTCTTAGCCCATTCCTTAGAAATCCAGCTGACCTGACAATGAGAGAGAAACATTTTTAATTAAAAAATGCTTTTAAAACAAACATTTCTGCAAACAGTCGAAAGCCTGTAGATTATGTTTATATTAATAAGCAAGCAAGATGCATTCAAAGACTAAAGGAGTTGTGACTCATTGTGTTATTCCATATTCAATGAACACATACAAGGAGATATAAATGCACAGCATATAAGGATGATTGCAGATTTAAAATAAACCTTCATATTCAGATAAGTTAAAAGAAGTATATAATTTCAGCTACTGATCTTTAACAAGACCCCAACACTTAACTGGTTTTACCACCAATAAGTTGTAGACTATAAACACACACACACACACACACAAAAACCATAGTCCACTTTAAAGAGTAGGTAATGTAATCTATAGTTTATGCGATAGCTTTGAGGTTTAACCATTGCCATTTTGGGCAAAGAGTGAGTGTGTGCATCCTACAGAATGCCCCAATTGCAAGTCCATATTGTAATTGAATGTGCACCAAGCATTATACAAAAGACTACTATAATGATATTTAAAGGAATGGGGTAGAATTCTCATTTTCTGTTCCTGTGCAGGACCATCTTTACTGTTTCGCACAATGTTCCCTACTAAACAACTGAATCCGTCAGAACAGTCACTGGTTACCCTGGTTACAAAACCTGCATTATATAAACTGGACGTATTTCCTTTGTAAGGAAAACTGGGTTATCGAAGCACAAAGTGACCACGTATAATGTGTAACAGACCAAACGGAAAAATTATAATTGTGAAGATAAAGCACTCTTTGTTCTTTAACAAAATTACCTCAAAGTCAAGTTGCTTTATGTCAATGCCCTTGTATTGAATCCACAATTAAAAACACAGCATGAGTAACTGAGGCCCTCTAGCTGTTACACTACAAATCCATTTAGCTAGGTGTCCTTTCACGAATTTAGAAAACGAACTAAACAACGTGGCTAGTAGCAGCAGTCACACGCATGCATCTCTGAAAACTAAACTGCCAGGATTTTACATTAAGCAATACAAAAATCTGCTTCAGGGTACCAAGAGCATGCGTTGTGCTGGTAGTGGGTGACAGAAGTCTGCCAACACAACTAATGCTGTTGGTCCCTTCAAGCAATGATGTCAGAACCATCATCCTGAGTGATGGAGGATGTCCTTCTACAGGGCTAATGCCAAAGGAGTTCCTCATGAGTCCAGCTGCTTTGAACCACACTCAAATCAGGCAAAGTCAACACTGCTTTAAGGGTCAAGAGCCATAGCTGTCTCTTCTCCTGCGTTTTATAACATGTAACACCCAGCACACGTTTTATTGACAATTAGAGCATGTATACACGCTTCCTTACTAAGGCTGACAGGTCTCTGTGGCTAGATTCAACCAGTTCCAACTCTACTTTTCAGACCGCTCTTCCCAAAAAGTAGTCTGTCTACTTTTCTCTCTCTCTCTCTCTCTCTCGTGAGTAATCCCTATCCTGGCTCTTTTCTGGTTGCTGTGTGTTTGTAGCCTTTCCTTAAAGGGAAACTATAGTGCCAGGAAAAGGAACTATAGCTCCCTTATCGCCCCCTCCCCTTGCAACAATGGCTGCACTCACATTAGAATTCCCTATAGAAAAGCATTATACAATGGTACCTAGCGTCAGTTAGGAGAACAATATTTGGTCAGGTAGACAGCCACTAGAGGTGGAGTTAACCCTGAAAAGTAATTATTGCAGTTTCTTAAAAAATGCAATAATGACCTTTGCAGTGTTAAGGGACCTGGGATAGGGCACCCAGACCACTTCAATGAGCTGAAGTGGTCTTGGTGCTTATAGTGTCCCTTTAAACACTTACTTGCGTTCTGTGCAATTACACTAACAGGGTTATTTAATATGTGAGAACTGCCAAAAAATCCAAGTGAAATTAAAAACGTAGACGAAAATAGCCAAATTAGAAAAAATTTCGGTGTCAGTTCTGTTTTTGGTTAAGCCATTTTAGGCTTCAATTTCAAATTCACATTGAATTTGATGCAATTCTCTAGTGCATAACCCTGTATGTGTCTGTTTGTCTTTTCAAAATGTGCTCTTGCATTCTATCCTTAGTGTGACTGGCTACTCAAAGGACCACTCCACAGTGGATTTCACATGCACTGTGGGGTGGAAAAAATATAAATAAAGTTGAGTAGATACACATATGAACACACACACACACACAAAAAAAAAAAAATAGTTGAGTAGACATGCCCCCATGAATACAACCATGTAATCACTGTGGTTATATCTAAAAAAAAAAGAGTTTCAAAAGCTGCAGCTCTTATGACTGCAGCCTTTGCAAGTTCACCCCTTTCGGTCTCTTGACACTGAAATAACCAGAGGCTTCTCATTGAGAAACCTCTGAATCTTCACTCTGAATGCATGCTCATGCTTGCCTAGTTTTCTAAAGTGTCCAGTACATATGCACAATTTTTTGTCCTGTTAAAGCTGAAGAGGGTACAGACTCACATACGTAGCAGTTGTCTACCAAAGATTTTCAAGAGTGCCAATAAGTTGCATGAACTTGAGTTTGTTGTGCAAGATTTATTTTTGCATTTTAAAAAAGGGAAAAAAAATGATAACCAGGAACCTCGTTTGAATTTTTACTTTATAAGTGGACACAATACGAATTAGATCACTTCTCTTATTTACAAAACTATGGAGTATATACAGGCCAATTTCTGAGAAAGAGATGCTCTGTCAAGAAACATTTTAAGAGAACTCTACTGATCATCAGTCTTTGTATCTCAGGCACAAATCTGCCCTTGGATATTAAATATTATTTGGATGAACCATTTTACAATTCGCAAAGCCATGTAACTGGACAATAGGCCACATTTGCTTTCAGTGTATTTTATTTTGGAAAACTATCTTGATTAAGCATCCAAAGTTATGGTCGGTATGGATTTAGAGTTACTGCTCAGAGTAACACGTGGCCATTCTGAAATGATTACATACCAAAAAAATAAAAGGCAGATATCCTTAATTTTAACACGCAAGATTTACCTGCTCTTGGGTGGGCACCTCTCCAGTCACCAAGAGCCAGAAGAGACCCTCAGGCAGTGGCTCCTCTCCTCCTGGTGCCTTGGGAAGCAACTTCTGGCATTCAGGGATGCTGTAGCCACGGAAACGGATGCCCTGGAAACAGAGATTACAAAGTGCTTATGGGAATAAAATGTGTATACTGTTAAGTGAAGATGCATCAGGGTAATTTTTACCTCATCAGGATCAAGCACAGATGTTTCATAGACTAATCCTTTCATTCCTCTCATGCCCCCATAAACCTGAAAGGCATAACAAATAGGTTATTTTTTTCTTTGTATCTACTCAAATCCTTCCTGTATTTCAGTACAGGATCTTCTATTAAAAAGCACATCATAAAAATAAAATAAAAAGATATGTTGCAAATGTTACAAGTGGCATGCACTAACATGGAATGCAACATGCATGGATATAAAGCAAATATAAAATAATCTGTTGATTTAAAATAAAAAGTAGTATTCATTTTGCCATGAAGTAGCTTCCAGACACTCAAACAAAATCAAAACAAGTCAAATTGGCAATAAGAACTCAGATATCCTGGGCTAATAAAAGCAAACATATGAATGCATGATAACGTTTACAAATGTATTTTAAACTTCTAAATGTCTATAAATTGTAATTTAACATGAACTGACTTAAAGGGATCCTATTGTGCGAGGAAAAAGCTCCCAAATGCTTTCCTATGGGGAAAATCTGATGCTGGAGGTACGTGAGGACGTCCAGCGTCAGATAACGGACCAAAAGTCCGTTTGGATTCTGGAAGCCCTCTAGTGGCTGTCTGGTAGACAGCCACAGAGGGCAGACTTAGAGCTGCAATGTAAACATTGCAGTTCTCTGGAACTGTAAAGCTTTACATTGCAGCACTAAGTGCAAAAGGGTCACAGTACCCAGACTACTTCAATTAGCTGAAGTGGTCTGGGTGCCTACAGTGTCCCTTTAAAAACATTACATGTCCTTTTAATATAATATGTAGCAAGTCAATAACCATGTCCCATTATCACCATGGAAAATTTGGGGGTGAAACACAGAAAACACACTTCACGTATAAAGCAAGCTGAAGTGTCCCTTTAAGGATAATTTGTAATACACTAGGGCTTATCTTATCACCAAGTTACAATCTTAGCCACAACAATAGCAGTTATAGTGACTGATGCTTAGAGTGTTCTTTTAAAAAGTAAGTCAATGCCATGTCATAACAATATGGCCCTTAAATGAACAAGATAGTCACCACTGACACAGCCTGCTATGAAAAAAAAAAAAAAAAAAGGTTTAATTTTTAATCTGATGTAACTTACTTTAAAAGTTTGTATCTCCTGCTCTGCAAATTTAACTTTAGAATAACACACACAGGAGACTGCTGAAGAGCCTAGCAAGCTAATAACTCAGCAGGAGGAAAGAAATGCTAAACAGAATATGCAATAAAGGAAGTTTAAACATTAGAGGACTCTTTACAGGAAATGCTGTGTAAGTCACGGCCAGGGTGGTGTGAATAGGGCTGTATAAACAAAATGGCTGAGAACTGAACATTAAGACTGCAAGGGCATGAGCTATACACCAAAACTGCTTCATGAGGCTAAAGTGGTGACTATAGTATCCCTTTAAAAAGTAGAACATTTGATGTCAAAATACACATTTGTCATTGTCAAGAAACCCTAGCTGCTATACATACAGGAAATATCTTATTGGGAGAGGGTCTGCACAGACCAGATTCAAACTGAAGAGATTTTAAAATGTTTAAACTGCAGAACATTTATGGATGGTCATAACACCCAAGTTTTCTACAATAATCCCCAAAAATAGATATAACATGTCCATTAATTGAGCATCTAGTCATGCCAGACCAATCCCCCAAAAAACTGACTTCTCACTTAAAGGAGCACTATAGGGTCAGACATAAACCTGTATTCCTGACCCTATAGTGTTAAAACCACAAGCTAGCCCCCCTGGTCCCCTCTTGTCTCCCTAAATATAGTAAAATCTTACTTGTATTCAAGTCTGAAGCATGTGAACTGTCCCTGTGTGCTGACATAATCAGAAGTGCTGGTCTGAGCCACAGTGCTTCACTGTAGAATTGGCTGAGGCTGTCAAGGAGCTAGATCAGATGCAGAGTCAGCACAAGTCAAACACAACCCTGGCCTATCAGCACCTCCTCATAGAGATGAATTGGATCAATGCATCTCCATGAGGAAAATACAGTGTCTGCATGTAGAGGGTGGAGACACTGAAAGGCAGTGCTGCTTACTCTGCAGCACTGCCCAATGAAGCAGTTTTAGCAGCCATTTGAGTAGTTATCATTAGGCTGTAATGTAAACACTGCATTTTCTCTGAAAAGACTGTGTTTACAGCAAAAGGCCTGAAGGTAATGATTCTACTCACCAGAACAAATTTAATAAGCTGTAGCTGTTCTGGTGACTATAGTGTCCCTTTAACTTGTGCAATTTTCTGAATTTTTACAGGCGATGTCTTGGCAGGGATAAAGACATTTGAAGATCACAGTATAAATTCATGGGAAATATTGGTTTAACATTTGGAAAGAAAGAAAATAAATCATATGCTAACTCAGAGACACAAGATTTATCTCCTAGCATTTGAATCAATGCTGTACCCACCATGTCCACAGTGATCTGACCAATGACAGTCTTGCCATGTTGCTGCTTGAAGTTCTTGATTCTGGTTTGTTCTTTGGGAATGAGATCTGACAGGACATCCTTAAGGTTCTATAGAAAATGGGGTAAAAAGAAGCACATAAATCTCAAAATATATTCAAAGTGGAAATGCGCTATCCGATGCCAAAAATAATCTAAAAGCAACACAAGAGGGGGACAAAAATGGCATGAGACTCACCGTAGCAGTGCTTGCTTGTCGAGCAGCAATCAGTACACAAGGGGAGTTCTGTTTGGATAAGAAAGAAGAAATTGTGCCCATTATTCACAGGTTTGACAACAGAGAATAAAGACAAACTATTGCGGTGTGCCAACAAGCTTATATAACCATCAGCCTGTACTAATGAACCAGGCAAACCCATGGGAAGATAGCATTGCTGAAAATACACATGGAAAGAAATCTCAAGGGTTTTATCATAAACACTGGTTAGCACTACGAACCGTTCCATACAAGAAAAAGTATTTCACCATTTTAAAGTCATACTTACTATGGGGGACAAAACTTACTTCTGAGAATTTTACACTAGGATGGATAAAAATGTATTTTAATAAAATGCTTATGGATGAAAAATTCATCTAAAGATAGTTTTCTATTTATGATACATTACAGTCCAAAGGTTATAAGCATTAAATATTGATTAGCTACGCAGCATGAGGCTTTATATTCATGCAATATTTAAATTTTTGGTAAATTACTTGCATTAATTCATGTTAATTGAACTTTTGTCTTTAGAGAGATAACAGGTACTTTTTCACAAAAACAAATACATTTCTGTTCAGAAAAAGATCTTAAATCTCATTATTATGCTAATCACACAATGAACACCTTAGGGTTGATTTTCTTTAAATCATAATATCCTATTAAGGAATAGTACTTTAGGTACCTCTTTTGTTTTTTTAAATGGACCATTTAACTGGCTTAGACGGCATTTGTGCGCTTACTGAGCCGTAGGAGAGGGAATAAAAAAATAAAATAAAAAAAATAAGTGTCCAGGATGGACCAGAGGGGAGATAAATACAAGAAGCGCTAAATGTGTCGACAGCGCTCTGACGACAGAAGTAAATTACACACAGAATTGACATTAGGCAGCAAGTCATGTGTGCCAGGACATGTAACTAGCCCCCGGCACACAAGTGCAAATAATGCTGGATCTGTTTCAAGCTGAAATACTGCAGATTCCTACCACCATGACCACTTCCAAAAGTGGTCATGATGGTTGGAGTAACATTGTTTTTTTAAAATATGAATGATTAAGGTATTAATTGGCGATAGTTCGCCTTTAATTAATAAATTAGATATTTTGAATGGTATATAACCAACAAGTATTATATTTGATGTGTAAAGGATTAGATTTGCTGAAGTGCATTGAATAGACTGTCATATCAATAGAAATCTGCACTTTTATAATTTGGGGCAGAAACACTGTTTTTATCCAGAGCTAACAGAAGTGGCAAGCAGCCCTTCTCAGTAAGTTATACAACTACTCATTGAGAAGCATTGGAAAGCTATTGTGTTGGGGGGCTTGTGGCTCTGGCCCAGACTGAACTCAGCTTTTGCAAGCTGTTTAATCATATAACTAGAAAAAAAACAGCATGTATGTGTTCTTTGCCAGTATACATGTCAATTTATTTAAAAATAAAAATTGAATAAAATCATGAATTTTAGTTCATCTTGCCAACTAGTGATTTACAATAAATTAACCCTGTTTTAGATCAAATGTTGTAAGGATAAGGAAGATTCTCTTTTTACCAGTAAATATTTCTACAAAAAGGATGAAGAAATGAAAACCTAAAATGGAGTAAATTAGTTTTTGGGATATTTTTACATAATCTATACAGGATATTACTGCTTGCCAGTGTTTTTTTTTTTTTTTTAAGACAATAAATTGGCCTTGTAGAGTTTAATAGAGCTTAGGGGGAGGGTACCTGCGAGGGCATGCAGAAACTTTATCCAACCCGATCGGGTAAC
Organism: Pelobates cultripes; assembly: GCA_933207985.1. Classification (NCBI taxonomy): domain Eukaryota; kingdom Metazoa; phylum Chordata; class Amphibia; order Anura; family Pelobatidae; genus Pelobates; species Pelobates cultripes. The sequence goes on along the minus strand of OW240912.1, from coordinate 332,345,503 downwards.
AGAGAAAACTAGGAAGGAGAGCATCTCACTGCATATACATATACACCATGGAGACAAACTAAAACATTTTTTGCAGTCTTACATTCATAAGATGCGTTAAAGTTTCTGTTTAGTAAGAATTTTCTTTCTAGTAAATCTTTGTAATATTTTAGACATTTAACCATGCAGATGTAACATATTGCTGTTCATATTGTTGCACTATGAACTAGAACTAGAATAATTTTATCACACCAATCAAATGCAGACTATTCAATTCTGCACCATCAATTTAAATTATGTCTATCTTGGGTGGCACCAATTGGCTTAGAGGGCATGTCTGACTCACTACAGCAATCTCAGCAAATGAGAAATGCAGCAGCAGAGGGGGCTGTCAAGAAAAGCCAGATCTTATGTCAAACCACTCAAATATCTTGAAAATAATGGGTGACTCAAATGAATAAATAATTGCAAAATACCCATTATCCACAATATTCATTAATGTTATTTGATTTTCTTTTTTTTTACTAAAAACAGTCTCACCCATTTTATCTGGGTGGGACTGAGAAATGTACAAATCTGCTATGGTTTAATGTGATGTAGGGTTGAGCCCTGAAATTGGGGAGGTTGTGGGAATACTTTATGTTAATATCTCATACCTCTTTACCCATTCCTTATTTTACCAACTATTACACCAACAAAGCTCCTGCATTTTGCAATATTGCATGAGAGATAGGAAAAAACTATTAATATTTAATACAAATGTACTTTCAACCCGACAAGTACAACACCATTTTATATGATATCTTATCTTAAACTTGAGTCAAGGGTCAAAAAAAAAAGCAGTTATAAAACTGCATTAATGGCAAACATCTATGACCCTGAGTACCCAAACTTCAACAGAAAACCAACTTATTCATCTCGAAATGCATACACTGAATTTAAACATGAAAACAGAATGGTTTTGTTTTTAGCCCATGTGGCTATCTGAGCATCCCTCCCATGCCCATATGGCTATCTAGTCATCAATCCCATTGTCTTACGCCCATATGGCTATCTGACCATAACGCCCTGCCATGCCCATTCTTCAATCTGTCAATAGCTCCTGCCCATGTCTGTAATCTTTACTGGAGATTCCCCTCCCTCCAAACGCCCATAATCTTATATCTGCATCCCCAAATCCCATGCCCATTCTCTCCCCTCCATGTCCTTTATCTCTCCCATACCTTTTCTCCTCTCTCCATATCCCAATTCACACCTTCTTGCTTGTCCCAATGCAATTTCATGAGGGGGCAGGATATAACATTACTCACTGATTGGCTGTGGACGGGTTTATTCATATTGTGACTCAAAAATAGCCGCACCTGAGATGCATAGATGTAGTTGTACACACCAGGAGCCTATCTGCACCCATTGGCACATCAGTCCCTCTCCCAATGCATATGTTTCTCACTGGACCTTGTGGGCTAATGGTCTGGTTGGTAAATTAAGTGGGTAGCCTTTCTGCTCAGAAATCTTTGCCGACTAGGCGCCCCTGCTACATGCGCAAAAGACAGGTAACTACAGAGAGTTAAGAGCACTAAACACTGCTATCCTCCAGCCTGAGACACCGGACTAAGTTCAGGGGGAGCTGCTACAGTGCAGCTGCTTTCATGAACCAGGACAGCTACAGCCCATCACACTCTTGTCTCGTCATGCTGTGCATCAGGAGACAATGTAGTGATCTTATGGCTCATGTGTCAGAGGCCACTGGTCTTCAGAGTTTAATCAATCATTCTGTTACAAGTGAACAGTACTGGTACGAAAACATTCAAAAAAATGTGTTGCATACAATAAAACAGATAAACAAAAGCCATTTGCCCCATTATCAGAAGACACCAACATAGAATGTCACAACCAAAGAAAAAAATAAATAAATCAAGATTTTGCAAACATTATCTCCACAAAACCAGTACCAAAGTAGAAGTTTGTTTGGCAAGAAAATGGAAGACATGTGATATAGAAAATAGGGTGTGACAATCACGTTGAGCAGGTTCTTCAATGGCAAGAATCAATATGGTTATCCGAGGGCTTGGCTCCCAGCTCAGTGCTGTAAACGGATTCTATAAGAATCAGGACAGGCAGGAACTGCTTTAAGCTGGTTCTACATGGATCAGGACAAGTAGCTTTAAGCTTGTTCTATATGAAATCAAGGGAAGTGCTTGTTCTATATGTATCAGGACAGGTAGCTGTCCGTGTAAGGATGTGAGCTTAATCTCTGAAGCACCATGAGACACCTGTCCAATATATCAACATAAATTCAGCAATGTATGTTGAAACATACCTCATCACCTACTGGGGGAATGAGGTTGCACATGCATATACACACACACTGATCAGCTATAACATTAAAATGACTGACAGTGAATACCATTGATTATATAATTACAATGGCGTCTGTCAAAGGGGGAAGATATATTAGGCAGCAAGTAAATAGTCAATTCTTTTATTTCATGTGTTGGAAGCAGGAAAAAAATGGAAACACAAAAAGATCAGAGTGCCTTTGACAAGGCCCAAAAGGTGATGGTCAGAGCATCCCCAAAATGGCAAGTCTTGCTGAGTGTTCCTGGTAAGCTTTGATTGATTATCAAAAGTGGTGCAAGGAAGGACAACCAGTGAACCGGTGTCAGGATCATGGGAGCTCATTGATGCTCATAGGGAGCAAAGGCTTGCCTGCCTGGTCCAATCACACAGAACAGCTACTATAGCTCAAATTGCTGAAAAACCCCCCCCAAAAAAAACCAATGCTGACCACGATAGAAAGGTGATACAACACACAGTGCATCACAGTTTGCTGCATGAGGGGCCGAGTACCCGAAGACCGGTCAGAGTGCATATCACGACTACCGTCTCCCTATGAAAGCGCTTTTAATGGAGACACGAGTATCATAACCGGACCGTGGTGCAATGGAAGAAGGCTGCTTGGTCTGATGAATCACATTTTCTTTTAGATCAGGTGGAAGGTCAGGTGCATGTGTGTTATTTACCTGGAGAAGGCATGGCAGCAGGACACACAATGCAGAAAGACAAAGGCAGTAGCTCTGGTCAGTGTTCTGCTGGGAAACATTGTGTCCTGGTATTCATGTGGATATTACGTTGACATGTACTACCTACCTAGAGATTGTTGCAAACCATGTACACCCCTTCATGGCAGTGGCCTCTTTCAGCAGGATAATGCACCCTATGACAGTGCAATAATTGTCATGTTCCTCAAACCATTCCTGAACAAAGAGTTGAGGGTGTTTCATTGTCCTCTAAGATGACTGAGCATCTATGGGCTGTGTTGGAACAACAAATCCAAGGCATGGGTTGGGTGGTCTCGGTGCACTGTACCTTTTGCACTTAGTGCTGCAATGTAAAACATTGCAGTTCAAGAGAAACTAAGTCTGCCCCCAGTGGCTGTCTACCAAACAACCACTAGAGGGCTACCTGGGTTAAAATGGACCTTTGTTCCGGTATCAAGACGCTGGACGTCCTCAAGATCTGCATGGGGACATCCAGCGTCAGATGTTTGCCCATAGAAAAGAAATGATTCAATGCTTTCCTTTAGGGAGGTCTAATGCGCACGCAACATTTGCCGTGCATGCGCATTAGAGCCTGCTTGTTGCGGGGAAGTTTTAAACCTTTACTTACCAGGGAGCATGGGTAGGGGGGTCGATAGTGCCAGGAATACAGCTTTGTATTCCTGGAACTATAGTATCCGTCAGGCTTCTCCAAACGCCGGCCCTCCAGATGTTGCTGAACTACAACTCCCATGATAATATGAATGAAATAGATATGCTGAGAATCATGGGAGTTGTAGTTCAGCAACATCTGGAGGGCCAGAGTTTGGGGAAGCCTGCAAAAGAATCTGCTGCTAATGTCTTGGTGCCACATAACACAAGACAAGTTCAGAGGTCTTGTAAAGTGCGTGTCTCAAAGTATCAATTCTGTCTTGCCAGTATGAGGGGCACGTACACAGTTTTAGTTAGGTAGTTTTAATGTTGTGGCTGATCAGTGTTTATGTGCGTGTAATATAGAGATATATAATTTTTATTTAATTTAAACAACATCAGTTACATAATCCTATTTAACCTCTAAACTCTAGAAATTGAAACAATGTATGAAAGTCTGAGTTGCTCCTTCGGTCCCTAGCAACATTACTATTCAATAAACAAAGCCAAGTGGGTGGATTCAGTAAGTAACAACCTAGTCTGCAAACACAAGTAGAAACCACATTGAAAGGACGGCGAGATGGAAATAAAGCATTGATGCACTAATCACACTGCTCAGAAATGTCACAGCACAAGAGCCACCTTAAAATTGCATTATACATTTAAAGAAAGTAATTTTATACTAAAAATATATTCTCTGCAAACACAAAACTAACCCTGAACTCAATCTCCCACTACTCTTGGGCAGCAGCAAAGGCTATAGTATTCTTCAGTTTAAATACACAGAAGACCTCCCCTTCCCAACAAAATTTAAAGGAACATTATAGTTTCAGAAATAAAAACATGTGTTCCTGATACTACTCCCCTTTTTCCCACCACGCTACACTGGTCTCCTCACAGCTGTCCCTGCCTGGTCCAGAGTCTGTGGCGGAGATCATTCGTTTCATTTATCTCAGCTAATCCAATGCAAAGGACATTGCACATGTGCGGATATTGGAAATGCTGCACTGTGCCAATCCGCATCTGCACGTAGAGATGCATAAAATTCCCCTGTAGAGATGCATCTCTACAGGGGAATGTTCAGTGCCCCAATGCAAGGCTTGAAGACACTCAATGTCAGTGTTGCACACTGTGCAGCACTGACCCAGGAAACACTTCTAGTGACTGCCATTAGAGGTGTTACTGTTACTAGGCGGCAATATAAAGATGGCCTTTTCTCTGATCCACACATATTGGTGCCTAAGATGTTAGGATTGTATGGGCGAATAAGGCCATGAGCTAGTTTTGTGGATGCCCCTCCTCCCCACCACCTCTATATTTTATTTTGTCTGATGCTCTGTATTACCAATGGATGTGTTTATTTGTACTGAATCAATGCATCTCTATGAAGAAAGTTCAGCATATCCATGCAGAGTGTGGAGACTCTGAAAGTCAGTGCTGCACACCCAGGAATCACCTCTAGTGGCCATCTGAGTGACTGCCTATGTAGGTGTCTCTAGGCTGCAAGGTAAACATCATCTGTTTTATGAAAAGACAGTGTTTACATTAAAAAGCAAGCAGGGACAGGCGATACACACCAGAACAACTACATTAAGCTTTAGTAGTTCTGGTGACTATAGTGTCCCTTTCAAGGGATACTATAGTGACAGGAATACAGAGCTGTATTCCTGGAACTATCACTTCCCCCGTCACCCCCCCAGTAAATAAAGGGTTAAAACTCCTTTATTTACTTACCTAATCCCATCGCTGACACCCCTTGGCGCTGGATTGAAGACCACCCCCTCCGATGTAAACATTGCTGTTTCTCTGGAACTGCAATGTTTAACATTTCAGCACTAAGTGCAAAAGGGACAAAGCACCCATACCACTTCAATGAGCTGAAGTGGTCTGGGTGCTTACAGTGTCCCTTTAAGGAAAAATAAATTATTCAAACTTATTTTTTTGCATAATTTAAAAACTATGGAGAATTTAAAGAAAGAAAAATAAAGGATATTCATTTAAAAATAGAACCTGCAAATTGACAGATGCACACCAAAGATAGAAATTGTATCACATGTTGTATTATTCTTTCTACTAGGTAAATCTTCAACCAAGAAAATTAGTACCCAAGTGAACATGTACACTGTAATTAATAACAGGTCTGTTGGCCAGGCACAATACATCACACAAGGGCAGCCGAAAGAGAATCATGAACATTTGTCCTTGAACATTTCTCTAAATCATTTCTATCCAGGGGAAGGGTTACAAACCAAAAGAAAATCTGATATTCTATTTAACCCTGCAATAGGACAAAGCCTTACACCTCAATAAAACAAGCAAGGCTTTTTTTCACGATAATGTGCAGGCCATTCTAAAAGTCAAGGTGACTTAACAAAATCTAAAGTTTATATTGTAAACTTAAAATAGGCAATTTTACTGAATATTGCTATGTAAATTAGCCCCATTAAATTTAAATAGGTGAATGAAGAAAAATGTCAACTTTAAAGAAGCAATTATATTGTATGTATACATTCTGCAGGCAAAGTTTGTAGGAAATACAAGAGTTGAAAGGATAGTGTCTGTAAAGGTGGTTAAGAGCATACTTACTGGCTATATATACTACTGTAAGTTATATGTCAATAGCACATAAACTGCAATTTATTTTTTTAAATCAATCTTTAAAGTGTTGGTGATGCATTCATTCCATTTGTGTAATTTTACTTGACAGGTTCACTTTTCAATGGCTGGAACAGTGTTGGCATGTCATATCCATCAGTCAAAATAAAACTAAAGTGATTTTTGGACAAGGGGTAACTTTTTAGAAATAAATAAATAAATCTACATTCAGTTAAGCAGGGTGAATTAATGTACACAGCACTGAGAATTAACAGTTTATGACAGTCCATTTTCAGTATCAGCTGTGTTGCCAAGTGAAACATTACAACAGAGGCAAAAAGAAAAAAAGGTGAGGATGGTTAAACTTGATGGACTTGTGTTTTTTTTTTTTAGTCTTGATTACTGTAATAGTGCTCATTCAGATTGACCAGAAGCAAATCTTTACTGGTGTAAAAGAATAACAACACAAGTGAAATAGGATTTTCTGAAATAGAAACATGGATTCAAGCTAAATATGCAGATTAATAATCTAGTCTAGTGGAATCTAAGAGGAGTGGGTAGGCAACACAAGGCCAAGTTAGTCAATAGGATTTAATTTCGATAGAATATATCTGAGCCCGAGAACATTAAATAATTAACCATTATTAAGTATATTTATCAATTTCTCCATATACCAATAGTGCAGTGACTATCACACAATCAATACCATGTAACTGGAAGTCTAGCTTGGCCACTCATTTTAATTGTGACCTTTCCTGGAAGGGCACAAGATAAAGTCTGCAGACCTGGTGTCTTTTCCAGTTAAGTAATCTACATGGAGTTATATAACAGCACAATTACTGGTGGGTCTGTGCACATTATTTTATTTATAAAATATTTTACCAGGAAAGATACATTGAGATTTCACTCGTTTTTAAGTATGTCCTGGGTCCACAAAACAAGGAACTAGAATTAACCCCAAGAGAGCCATCACACCCCTGCAGAGAGGAGGGGAACCATGGACTGACCCCAGGATAGCCATCACACCCCTGCAGAGAGGAGGGGAACCATGGACTGACCCCAGGATAGCCATCACACCCCGCAGAGAGGAGGGGAACCATGCACTGACCCCAGGATAGCCATCACACCCCCGCAGAGAGGAGGGGAACCATACACTGACCCCAGGAGCTGGCACTCCTTTCCTATCCAGGTATGACAGCTATATCTATGTCCTACCCAGCCCCTACAGCCCTGTGGACACTCCCTGTAATGTGATCGGGGAGCCGCAGTCAGGACACAGGGAAGCCGAGCTAGAGCCATGTGGGGGAATGGATACAGCGATATCTGCCCCGGGCTGGGGCGGTGTGAGCCATTGAATGAGGCCCTGCCCCCCCCCCGGAGTGCCCTGGTCACTATGTCCCGGTCACGGCTCACCTTGGCTCCGATGATGCGGGCGCACAAGCGGCTGGCTGTGATAAGAGACATGGCCGGGCGGTGTGCGGTCAGTCCGGTTCGAGGGAGGAGGAGGAGCGACTTGTACTTGGAGCCGGCAAGGAGGGAGCCTGAAAGGCCGGAGCCGGGACAAGGTTGAAAAGGAGGACTCGGGCCCCTCCCCCTGCGCAGTGACGTCACTACGCGCGCACGCGGCCGCCATCTTTAGAGAGGCAGAAAGCAATATGCGCTTCACTCCATGAAGGAGAACGGGGGTAGCTCCCCTCGTAAGATGTCCGCCGCGCTCCCACGCACTGCCAGTGGGAGGGGCCTGTGCTCGGCGTCCATTTTATGAACACACGTCACGAGCAGCCCGAGAAGGATTGTGGGTAAATTGCTCCCAGTCTAGAATCATCATTAACTGGTTCATGGCAGGGGGCGGTCTCGCTGGGCTCCGTATCAGCCATAAGGCGGTTAAACCTCACATCAGTTATAAGGCCGTGCCTGTGCGGCAGGTCAGCTGGTCTAGAGGAAGCGCTTTACGGCGCTTGGTAAGGCGGGAAAATTGTGTTCCCATGGTGACATGTTCACCGCCATTCCAATGATGGTCTATTCACCCAGCAGGGCACTCAGTCAGAGCTGGCTCATTTTCACTTACATTTTGTAATTCCACTCAGGTTTCAGGGGGTTTTCACTGGACAGTAACCTTTCTGTAACTCAAAGCGAATTTCACATGTTAGGACAAAACCTATATGAAACATTCTTCCCAGCCAAGTGCTCAGAGAATGTAATAACATTGGGAATTAAAGGGGCGGTAAGCAATACTGTCACTGCCTCTAACAGGAATGCTATAGTGTCAGGAATACAAACATATAACTATGGGTCCTACATAACCCCATACACAGGGTTATTTGCTGAAGTGGAAATGCAATGTGAATTTCAAATAGAAGTTCTAAGTAGCTATACTGAAAGCCTGGCTGTCTTAGAGAACTTAGCGCTGCTGAAGTGCAGTAAAAAAAATGTCAAATGGAAAAAAAATAAACAATTAAAACTATTTGCAATGGAGTGTTTCTTTAAAAAAAAAAAGAAAAGAAAAACCTGGTTAGAAGAAGAATAGCACAATAAAGAAACAAGGAGTTTCCAAAAAGCACTCCTGTCCACAATATTACCTTACTGGCCCTGTTCTTCATTGGGAGCCAGTATTAATGGGATTGTAACTTTTCCCAAAGTTTTCCTGTGTGGAGACGTTAGTCTTAAATGTGTGTTTCGCTTGTCTATTTATGATGTGCTGTATAGATTGTTGTTTTTAAGATTCTTGACCAGTTCATCATGTTTGTTCTTTTTTTATATCAATAAACCTATACATATTAAAGAATTTATATATTGATGTGGAATCAATCAATTGATTATCTTGCGTATCTGCCCCTGGCCAAATTTAAAAAGATGCGTGCACGCTCCTGAAGTAATTCACACCAGACACAGGTTTTTGGGTTAATGAAAAACTTGAGGAATGTTTATTCTGTGGGGTGACGGCATACCCCTTATAAAGCAAAATTACATCATATGCATTGTCAGAGATAACATGGAATAATACATCAATAATTGGTTATGTGTTACATGGTTCATTTAGTGCCCTTCCTACCGGGTGTGATGTCACAGGTATCCTGGAGGTCTCCCCCAGATTCCAGCGCCATTTTGTTAATGAGGGTGTTAGTCGATGTCAAAGGTAAACTCCCTAGCAGCCATTTTAGTTAAATCACGTATAAAATTGAATAATGCTGATTGTGGTTATGCTGAGTAAATAGGCATTTTATTAATATGAATTGGGTTAATATTTTTGTCCACGACACATATATATATATCAAGTTCCCTAAGATGGCTGTTTTCTAAGATATGCCTAAGATCCATAAAATCCTTAAAATAACCACCTGGTAAACCAATCATAAGCAGGTTTAGAACCTACTTCTGGATATGTAGACTTTATGTTGCTCAGGTTGCATCTTATAGATTATATGATTTAGCCCAGATTGTTAGAGAAATAGAAAATGTTCCCTGGAAACCAAATTATATGTGTCATCATGGATGTGATCTCTTAGGAAGGATTGATATATCAAATATAAACTATAATGAGATAGTGAGATGTTACCATAACATGTTTATTTTATCGCACTTTTTATCCGTTTTTTTGGTTTGAGGGAAAATTGTTTTGTAGCTCTGTGGGATGGCCAATGTAAACAGATTTGCCTAATGCTATGCCAATAATTTTGTGGTAGGTTGACAGTCTAAGACAAGTAGTAGGGATACCTTTTAGTAGTACTGTGCCCCCAAAACAATTTTTAAGTCCCTTGGCGTGTCGGTCCTATTTTGTTTTTTTAAAATGAGGTGTGTATGTTGCTGTATTCTGCATGTGCTATTTATTGGTGCTATGTTTGCTTTGTAGCATTGTATTTGTGCATATGCAGGCTGTTATATTGTATGTGACACCTAGGAATGTGGCGTATGTATGGGGACTGCTCATGTAATTGTGTGTGGATGATATATCACATAATTTGCAAGGGGAAAAAAGGTAAGACTTGGACCAATTCATAGTATATTTGAATGACAATGGCCAGGGTGTAGAGTTTTCTATACATATAGTAGAAAGCATTATTCATTTTCTAGATCTTACAATTTTTAAACAATTAAAATGATAATAAAATACGTAGTTAGAACGTTTTTCAACTAACAACATTAAAAATAAGTTAAAGAGTAGATGTTGTATAGATCTTTTTAGAGAAAAAAAATGTAAGTAGAAAAAGATTGTTAGTGTCGGCCCCCACAATAAAAAATCCCAAGTAGGGAAGTTCAATTGATTGTTTTTGACTGATTACAACAGTAAGATGAACAATACAAAAAAAAACATTACATAAATGTTGGTCCATACTTTTAGAAGATGAGTATTTAAAACTGGTTTTACCAGGGCGGGCCATGCAGCCGAATGGAGTAGACGCCATTTTATACTACCCAACATTCCAAATCTCACAATAATCAACCAAAGTAAGCTACATCGGCCCCCAGCAGTGCTACCTGAGGCTGCCTTTCTTCTGCGGATTGCAAGTTAAATCGACCTGTGGTTTCCTGCGAGACACGCAGAGTTTCTAGACGACTGGGCTCCCTACCCACCCACACCTGACACGGTACATACCTCACCAGCAAGGCCTACCAAGCCTGTCCCGTCAGGCTCAAATATACCCGCAGCAGCACCAAACTTATAACCCTCCACGAAACAAGACATAGCAGACCTCTACGGAAGAATATGCATGCTGTTTAATGCGGACATAGCGCTAGTAAAAGAAGAGGTGCATGCCATCACAGAGAGGGTACGGACCAAAGAGGAGGAGGTGATGGTCCCTCAAGCAGGGCCATGCCACATTGGAGGTGACTGTACAAGCATTGCAGGCCTCGCAGGCTACCGCCAGCCACATGGATGACAGAGGCCGCAGAAAGAACCTTAAAGTCAGAGGGGTCTCGGACGAGATGAGTGCAGAAGAGCTTCCACACATGATCCAACCACTGCTGGCCACAGCACTACCTGCCAAACAGACGAGGTCGATAGTCCTGGATGGGGTGTACCCGATCACGAAGTCGCCAAGAGCGCCCATGTTCCCCCCCAGGGACATTATTGTGCGATTCCAATCCTTTGCTGACAAGCAACAATTCATGCAAGCCCTAAGAGGCAAAACACCTTTGACATTTGAGTCGCACTAATTGACTTTTTACCAGGACCTTACCCGATCTGTCAGGTCCCCTGCGCCACTCGCGGCGCCCTTGCTTACCTCATTACAGCGAGTGGCGTCATCTGGTCCTTGTCTCCAGACTGGCAGTGTGTCTGACGCTGCACACTCCAGAGCAGCTTCCTTATATGTGTGCTGCACCCGGTCATGTGACCTGGCACACAGTGATGACCTCAGAGACCACAAGGGAGGGAAGAAACTCCTCACACGTGTTGTGGTTAACACTAATTGGAGGTTAGCCAATCAGACACACCCTCTGTGTATATAAGCTCACCCCTCCCTTGCCTCAGTGCTCTGTTGTGGTCTTTGGTTTACCATTTAGCGTTGCACTTGTTATTTGGATTTTCTGGTTACTGATATTTGGCTTTGTCTCTCGTTATTCCGTCTCTCTGTTTCTCTTGATCTCTGCTCGTGTTTTGACTATCCCTTTTTAGCATAATCCAACCATTCTAAGGATTGGTATTGCAATTCTCTCTACTCTGTCCTGTCTGCGTGGTAGGGTTCCCTAGTGAACATTACACGACCCACCCTGCAATGGCGCACAGCCATGCGGCCTATAACCTGGAGGCTACAAAAAGCGAATATCCCATACCGGTGGACCACTCCACGGGCCTTAACTGTGCAGGCGGTGGAGAAAACCCACAGGATCACATCACCCGATGAGGCAACTAAGTTCATGACAGCAATCAGCATGTTGAAACCACAGAGCGGGACCCAGAGGCCTTCACATGAACTCCTCTGGGGTGTACCGAACATCAGGCCCTTCAGGACTCAGTGACTTGACTGGCCTAGAGAAACCTATTGCACCCAACGTCCTAGGGCTGGGCCTAGTTCAGTTATGTATTAGTTTAGCTGTTTTATGACGTTTTCTTCATTTTGTAATTAACCACATTCTCCATATGGCTTTACGGCGTCAAAGCCGCTTCTCGAACCCGGGAAAATAGTCTCGCCATATAGGCAGATAAGCGGATGGGAGGTGTAAAAGCATTCTTCTAGGACAACATAAACGTGACATCAGCCTCTCTCCCCTCCTCACCCCCCCTCCCCACAGCTTCTTGGTTAGGGGCGAAAGTATAAGCTAAAAGCTCCACAGGACCAACACAGCCAAACGTTCCCCCACATAGAATGGACGACCACATAGACCACCCTCAGTCACACTTAGCCTAGACCGACCACTCTAGCAATACCAGAAGTCTGACCAGGTGCCTGAGGAATAGACAGACAGTCTGAGCTCCCACAGAAGCGAATCACAATCCACTATCTCTAAATCTAATACACCCAAGAACGACCCAACCAGACGTATATTATATAAAACAAAAAAGTGCTGATCCTTGGACTACCATGTTCCTAAGCTAAGTTGAATGTTTCTCTTATATTAGCCTGACAATACTCTTGTGGTATGTCTGGCATGCCTGTTATATTGTTTCAAAAGCACAATAAAATAAAGAATTTAAAAAAAACATAAAAACAAACAGCCTTTACCAGAAAAACCTGTGACAATTTTTGGAAAAGTAGAAAACGTAAAGGTTAACAAGGTGAACAATAAAAGAAAAGCAATACATTAAAGGGACACTGTAGGCACCCAGACCACTTCAGCTCATTGAAGTGGTCTGGGTGCAAACTCCCATTACCCATAACCCTGCAGTGGCAATTGTTGCAGTTTTTATAAACTGCAATAATTACCTCTGAGGGTTAAGTCCTCCTCCTGTGGCTCTCTATGGGACAGGGGAGGGGGAGGAAAGAATACTATGGGACGGGGGAGAACACTATGGGACAAGGGACGGGGGAGGAAAATTATGGGGGGACACTAAGGTACAGGGAAGGGGAAAGGAACCCCAGTCAAGCCACCGCGACTGGGCAGAAGTGCTGAGGTTTGTCCCCGTTTCAGCTAGGAAGTGGTCCTTGGTGGAGGTACCCAGCCAGGGGTACAGGGAGCTCCATTACACTCTCCATCTCGGACAGGGGTCATCATACTACCCAGGAAACATCCTTTATTATGGCAGTCAATTGCTCTTAAATATTTTGGAATCAAATTCTCCTAAAATATTTCCCTTCTTTATAAATTAAATGTGCCTTCCAACCTTTATTTTTCAAGTTTTAGAACATTGGCAAAAACTACCTCTCTCATATATAGGATGAGCTGATTTATAGAAAGGTAGGTCATTAGATATCCCTTACAGCTACTTACACTTCTTTCTAAAAAAAGATGAAAGCCTTTTAAACATGAAGGTGAGACAATTCCTGTGCCAGGCTTCAAAGATTTGCCTTAGCTTAACCAAACTTAATTAGGTTTAGGGTCATGGAGGACTTAACCTCCCAAATGCAAAGGAGTACAGTTTGGTGACCCAACTCCAGCACTTGTATCTAATTACAACACTGGTTTTCGGACCCTCACTTGGAGTTATTTCTAGTACAACCTGACTTGCTGCAAGCCCTTTCTCCACAGACCGTACAATCTTTTACCTGACGTGGGGCTCTCTAACCCTTTAGTGGCTGTCCCTATTAGCACTTTTGAGAAAAAATAAATAAATAAATAAAAAAAAATAAAAATAAAAAAAATTATGACATCATTTTGGCGCCATTTTCTAATATGTTCACTGCCTATATAAACCTGTATGTAACAGGATGTACTTTCTGATCTCCACTTGATAAAGCCTAAGGGCGAAACACGTTGTGGTTTTTTAAACTATATTGTTTTAAATAAAGGTATTTTGGCCACTTTCTTACTGTGAGTTAGCCATCTTACTTTTTATTACTATTATTATTTTACTTTTTTATTACTACCATCCTTTTATCCGGCACAGAAGTGTTTTTACTTTCCAGTGAGGATATTACTCCCAAGAATCCTAGGTGGGGATTATACCACTCAAGCTGTATTCATTGAACAGTCAGTCTGTTCAACTAAATGTGAGTAACCACTTGGTTTTTTATCTTCTCACCTCTGGCATTTTATACTTTGAGCACCATTGTTGTTCCTGCTTTTATTTCCACATATGGTCCCCTAATCAAGAAAGAATACTAAGACCTCACGTATCCCATAAGTGGGGATTATACCACTGTACGTTATCAACACTAGAGCTAAGTCCATAGCTCTTGAAAACGTGAGTAGGACCATATACTCTTTTATTGCTTCTACCCCTTTCGGGACATACTATACCATCAGTTGTTATTTTCTCATTTCATATGATGTACAAAGACGCATCTACACCACTCTGAAGAATCCCCCACTACAAAAGACTGTATTCACCTCTACAAAGATATACCTCGTTGTTTGATTCATCTACCAGTCAGACTATTTATTCTGGACTTCTATTTGCTTAGTATCTATCATATATATTGTATTCTAGTCTGCCTATTCTGTGCTCTTTTAATTTATGTGGTTTATAGTGGCGCTGCCTTCCTTTCTTTTTTCTGTCCCTATTAAGGCCTGGAACTTATCTTATTGGGAGCCAATCCTTTATACTCTTCATATGCCCCTAATTACCCCAATTTTCAAAATGGAGATAACAACCAGCCCTTTGCAACATAGCCTACCCATGGTGTTCACACAATCAATCAAAACCTTTTCTTCCTTTGAGATATTAGGGAATGTTTCCAAGGCCTGCAACTACCATGGTTTGCACACTTTCCAACCTATTACGCAACATTTTACACCTGCTGATTGGGAAAACTAGCATACTCCTTTGTGTGCTTTAAATCCTGCTTCCTACACTATACTCACTCTTAAGATATACACCAAATTAGGACACAATACACACAGGATTGAGAAAGTGGAAATACATTTTTCTAATATCATTCCAGAGGATATCCTTATGGCAGATCACACTCAGAGTCACCTGTTACCTCTGGTCTCCTATAGAGACATTTACTTAAAGACATTTCATTACGCTTACTATTCTCCAAATCGCCTCTATCTCATGGCAAGAAGAGATTTGGCTAACAAGGTTTTAAGGCAACCTGTTTTAATTCCGCACACAAAGATGTGGATTTATAGTCCAATCAAGTACTTTTTAGACAACATTAATCAACATTTAGATGCTAAGAACACTAAGAACATGCCCTCTTTGCTCTCAATTCTGTTTTTTTCATAAGTGGGACCTGTAACGGCCACCCTGGGTATTAGAGGGGTGTATGCTGTTGATGACGTGCTTTTCTGAAGCTTTGCTGCAGTATTATCCAGATGTCGCAACAGCCGAACCAGTAGTGAAAGAATAGCAGAACTCTTACAAGAGCTAGTGATTAGTTGTGAAGCAGGTTCCATACAAACACGAGACAAAGCTACGTATTGAGGTTTAAGCAGATCTGAGATTTTAAGGCTGGCCTTTTATGCAACTTTCCCAACAAGGTTGCCACCCAGGTGGACCTTGTTGGGCGCCGAAAAATACAGTTAACAGCCAATGGTGTACAATCACAAGTTTAAACACTCCCATTCATTACATAAAATTCCGCCCCTCTGTTTAGGAGATAATTGAGTTAATTACTGTATCAACTCAATTATCTCCAAACGAAAAATGCTACTTTTTGCACATTTCCAGAAATATCATAAAAACATATTCAATCCCCATAAAACATATACAGTTGCAAGAAAAAGTATGTGAACCCTTTGGAATGATATGGATTTCTGCACAAATTGGTCATAAAATGTGATCTGATCATCATCTAAGTCACAACAAAAGACAGTCACAGTCTGCTTAAACTAATATCACACAAATAATGAAATGTTGCCATGTTTTTATTGAACACACCATGTAAACATTCACAGTGCAGGTGGAAAAAGTATGTGAACCCTTTGGATTTAATAACTGGTTGAACCTCCTTTGGCAGCAATAACTTCAACCAAACGTTTCCTGCAGTAGCAGATCAGACGTGCACAACGGTCAGGAGTAATTCTTGACCATTCCTCTTTACAGAACTGTTTCAGTTCAGCAATATTCTTGGGATGTCTGGTGTGAATTGCTTTCTTGAGGTCATGCCACAGCATCTCAATCGGGTTGAGGTCAGGACTCTGACTGGGCCACTTCAGAAGGCATATTTTCTTCTGTTTAAGCCATTCTGTTGTTGATTGTCTACTGTTGTGACTTAGATGATGATCAGATCACATTTTATGACCAATTTGTGCAGAAATCCATATCATTCCAAAGGGTTCACATACTTTTTCTTGCAACTGTATATATTAGGTCATAATGAGGGGAACAACATATCGAAAAATCATACAAATCAGTTCAGGGGTTTGGGAGATAGGTGGAAGTCTCATTTCTGCCCGGCTGCACACGAGGCTCCTGCCCAAAATAGTTCCATGCATTTAGCTGGTGTGGCCAGTCTCTTTCGTATATTATAAAATGTCGAACAACCGTTCACATAAGGGTTTGTGAGTTTGATGGTCGTGTGCCGCTTCATTCGTATAGTGTCTCTACCGAACGCTGCCTCCTTCGGATGGATTAGCACAAATCTAAGTGGTCCTGGAAGTCTCAGCGGTGTTCTGGACCGATCGAGTGTCCGAAAATAGTTCCAGACACCCGACGACCAAATCCTGTTGGACACGTTCGACAAAAAAAAGATGGCCACGTGTTCGTGCATACGAATCGACGGCCACCCAGTGAGCCACTTAGAACGTTGAAGTTGCGGTTGGGCACAGAGTCAAATGAGTCAATTGAGTTAATCGTTCGACAAATTGTTCGGTATACGAACAGATTAGATGTAGCTTGTTCATATATAAAATTCATATGTTTGGATTTAGTGCAGGGTATTGTAACAAGAGTCTAACAGCAACAATGTTGTAAATCCAACAATCCAGGCAATAAACAGAGCATCTGTTACAGGACCCATTCCAGGTAACTTCATACTTCACAAAAGGTTTCTGACTATTGTAGCAGCAGTGGGGCACGAAACTGTACTCCAGGATGGGAACTAGCTGGGTGCACCATCTTTGCATCTATTCCTAACTAAACTTAGCTTTCTGTTCAAAATGGATTGGTTGAACACTTTAACCAACAAAGAAATCCTTGTCAATCTTTTTTCCAAATGTTGGAATGTTATGGTTAACGGGTTACATTTTTCTTTTGTTTTCTTTGTAATTAAGAATTTACTCTCAAAATGCTTGTAATGTTGAATTTTTTTATAACCACATATCTTACAACCTTACCTAATTTGTCAAAATATTTATTATTCACATCAGTGTAATTGCTAACAACTGACATTTTTTATAAAACTATGCATTTTCAAATAAATAAATAAATCCATAATTAAAGGACACAAAAAACTCAATTCTAGCTGTCAGACTGACAAAAATGCTTCCTAATGTCATGTTAGAACAAGAACCTTAAACTAAAACCTTTCTTTATGTATCCTCAGGTAAGATATGCTTTAAAAAAAGACATGGGTCAAAATTCAGGTCACCAAGTGTGTTACACATACAGGGTTATTTACTAAAGTTATCATTCAAAGTGAAGTTTAAATCTAAGGCCACAGTAGCAGAAATGAATGGATAGCTGACTTAGATAATTTTTCCACTTTGAATATTTTGACCTTAAATTTAAAATTCACTTTGGATTATCAGTTTAGTGAATAACCCTTATAGAGAGGAACCTAACTATGGAGATAGCAGGATAACTGTCATTCTGCAAGCATTATAAGAAACCACAAAAAACAAAATTCCAGTGCTTAAAGGGTAACTATAACCCTTTTTTTTTAAATATAGATTTTTTTTTTATAGTGCCCTATTGGGCATTAGTTACCAGCAGGGCCAGAGCGTCCATAAGGCAGCACAAGCGGCCGACTTAGGGCGCACCGGCCCAGGGGGACTCTAAATTAGAGTGACTGGCAGGAGGTGGGCGCACAGCGCTCCCTCCTGCTGGTCACTCAGTGTAGTGTGGCTGAGCAGAGTGGACCATGGTACAGGAGGATCTGTTTCCTGTACCCGGCTGGACTAACAGGAAGTGCTCACTGAGAGAGTACTTCCTGTCAATCTGGTCGGGTACAGGAAACTGAAGCTCCTGTACTGTGGTCTTCTCCGCTTGACCATGCTACAAGAAAGGTAGGAGACACACCGGGGACCAGGGTGGGGAGAAAGGGGGGCACTAAGGGATGAGGACAGGGGAAAGGAACACTATGGCACAGGGGAGGGGGAGGAAAAAAACACTATGGGACGGGGAGAAAGAACACTATGGGACAAGGTAGGGGGAGGAAAGAACACTATGGGACAGGGGATGGGGGCAGAACACTATGGGACAAGGGGAGGGGGCGACCGCTAAAAGAGATGGAGAGAGAGGAACATTATGGGGGGTCACTAAGGTACAGGGAAGGGGAAAGTAACACTGGGGTGGGGACCCACTAAAAGAGAGGGGAGAGGAACATTAAAAGGGGGCGAGGTGGGAGGAACATTAAAGGGAATAGGGGCACTAACACAGGTAAGGGGAACACTAAGGGGCAGGGAAGGGAGGGGAGAGGAACACCAAGGGACAGGGAACAGGACCACTAATGGACAGGAAGAGGAGTGGAGGGGACCATCAAGGGACAGGGAATGGAGAGGACCACTAATGGACATAGAGGGGAGAGAGGAACACTAAGGGACATGGAGAGGAGAGTAGCACACATGGGGGCCTGAGTGAGGAGAAAGACACACAGATGGACCTGGTGGTGAGAAAGATGCACAGAGGGGCTAGGGATGAAAGTGACACAGAGAAGGGTCTGGGGGTGAAAATACAAAGGATGTGGGCGTGAAAGAAACACAGAGGGGCTGGAGAAGAGGGAAAAAAAAGAGGGGCTGGGTGGAGATAGATGGGCTGGTGGTGAAAGAGAAACATACAAAGGAGCTGGAAAGAGTAAAAGAAGCAAAGGGGCTGTTAGAGAAGGAGACACACAAAGGGGGGTTGTAAGAGATACAATGGGGAAAAATAGGGGATAAGATATACTAAAGAGAGTAAGACATTTAAAAAAGAGGATAAGAAACAAAAGGGGGGTTAAGAGGCACACAGCTGAAGATGCTTTTTTGGGGAGGAGGGGCCACCAAAATCATCTTCGTTTGTGTATCCAAAAATCCTTGCACCGGCCCTGGTTACCAGGTACCCTCATTACTTTAATAAACACAAAAAACTGGGGGCGGAGCCAGCACCCGAGCTAACCGGCCGCATCCTTAGACAGCTCCGTGCGACACGCTCAATTAACTCGCTCGGAGCCATAATCCCCGCACACACCGGGCACCTAAACCGGTTCACAGCTTACCGACAATATGGGGAAGAAGAACAAGAAGCAGAGGGCGGATCCGGGCATGGGATCCGGAGATATAGGGGCTTTTCTCCGAGCCGCATCGCGGCCTGCTGAAGCCAAGATGGCGCCCGAGATCTATGCCTCACAATCCTCGGACGAGGATAGCTACTATGCAGAGACTGCACTGCCGACCCGCACGCAACAACTGCCACTGAGACCCGTAGACATGGGGGACGCTGCTCCAGCCACCAAGGCGGATATCAAAGCTTTGGTGAAGGACATTCAGGCTATGTTCCAAGCAGACATGGCGCTAGTAAGGGCAGACGTAGCTACACTCACCAATAAAGTGGCAAATGTGGAAGAGGGCCTGAGGGACACTAAACTGGCGCAAAGTGCCACGGACGCAGCGCTGAACTTACTCCGCAAGCAATACGCAGACCAACAAACCCAACTGGCTGGCACGGAAGACCGGTACAAGGCAAGAAACCTGCGGGTTCGTGGAGTGCCGGAGACACTCACCGGCTCGGAATTGCCGCACTATTGCCGACGGCTGATAGCTACTTTACTTACGCCAAGACAAGCTAAGTTGATCACGATAGACTCTTGTTTCAGACTCACCAGGGCGGCCGCCACACCACGCGAAGGAGCTGGTGACGTACTGATTAAATTTATGCGGGACTCTGACAGGGGCATGATTATGGGGGCTTCAAGAGGCTCCCCCACGGTGGCGTTTGAAGGGGCACAACTAACGTTCTACAAAGACTTCTCCAGACACACCATGATGTGGAGGAAGTCCTTTCGCCCAGTCACCCAGCTACTCCGGGAACAAGCCATCCCCTACAAATGGGGCCCACGCCGACTACAAGCAGAAAAGGCGGGCGAAACACATAAGCTGTCTCACGCATCTGATATACCAGCCTTCCTGCAGGCACTCGGCCTTCCAGCGCTAACGACGCAGCAGTTGACCCATCCAACATGGTCTGTAGCGGAGATTACCCCCTTCGTGCCTAGAAGAGAGGCTCAGAAAACCTCTGCCCTACCAACCTGAAGCAGCAGCAGAGCAGGGCCCACACGCCCTTAACCTGTTGCGCCTGACAAGGGACATACCTGATTCGTTCCACGTTTGTTCTTGGTTATACCCAATACTGATGCTGTTGGTTATTGTTTTTTATTTCTGTTTTTATTCTCCCTTTTCCTTCCAACAATGCTGCTACTTAATATCATGCTCTTCCCAAACCCGCACAATACTGGCTCCGTAAGCCTTCATAATAATCATACGTATTGAGCCATTTTTACCCCCCCCCCCCCCCTCCTAACAACCAGAGTGCGTTACACAGCTTGAAATATACAGCACACTACATGCTGCACTCTCAGCTAGCGACTTAGATGACCACACCCAGCTGAGACACACATACCTTCCCTAGCTCACCTAACTAAGGCCCCACGCTCAACACTAGCACATTCAAAGGTGCCTTGATACCAACTACAAGCTATACCTTGACACAAGCAGGCAGGCACCTAACGCTACATAATGCCTTTACTACACATTACTTAAAAATAAAAAAGAAGCTGACAAGTTTCGGAGATGTTGTATGGTAAACTGTGATACCCCATCCTGTATGACTTTTATTGTCTCCCTTTCTTTATTCTGTACCCGTAAAGTCTATACCTCAATAAAAGAAAGAATTCAAATAAATAAATAAATAAATAAACACAAAAAACTCAACTGAAATCCAGTGCCGGGTGAATATCTCCCATGTCCCTTCCCAATGCCATGCCACATCACTCACATATTTGTGGTTCAAGCAGATGGCCTGTTGTCACTGGCTCAGAACACATGCTCTGTGCTCTGAGCCAGGGAGTAGAGGAAGTAGGCGATAGACAGAGGAAGAGAGGTGATAAAAACCACACACAAATAAATATTGGGAGCCTGAGAAGGATCAAACAAGCAGGCCTGCAAGGGTAGAAGCTCACTATGTCTGTCACCAGCGTACAGTGCATTTATTTTGCTCAGAATTAACATTACGCAGTTTGGAACAGATTTTGCAGGAATCCAACAACAGCAACTGAACACCTATATCATTGGTGGTGATAAAATACCATATGTCCCTATTAGATTGAGCAAACCTAGTTTTTCTCTACTACATGTAAGATTTTATTAATTTTATTTTCTCACTCTATTTTTATGGTGTACACTATTGTGGTTTTATTTCTTTTTTATATACTAAAGACATCATCACCTATATCCAATGGTGGGGATCATACCACTTCATGCTATAACCATGGAGCCATTGTTCAGGCTCCATAATATGTGAGTGCACATTTTTCATATTGCTTTATTGCTGCTATCTGGACTGGCATACTATACTGTATTATTCTGATTTTCTTCCAGATATCCATGAGAAAATCCACCATTGCGAGGACTACCCGCAGATCCTGCACCACATAATATCTCTAGGACGGGTTCATTTTGCCCAAGTGTTAAAGTTGGAGCTGAACTTAAGTTCCTAAAAAGTGTGAGTGAACAATGTTTTTTTACCTTCATTTTTATCCACTATATTTTACACAATACACTATTAGTTTTCTTCTTTTGTCGTTACGTATATTTTCAAGAACACTCTAGGTGAGGCATAGACAACCTTTAGCCCTCCAGATGTTTTGTACTACATCTCCCATGATGCTTTTCCAGCATTATGGGTGTAAGAGCATTATGGGAGAGGTAGTCCACAACATCTGGAGTGCCGAAGGTTGCCTATTCCTGCTCTAGGTGCTACACCAACCCTTCTGTTTTTTAAATTTTCTACCTGACTAGAGAGTCCCTGGATCTGGTGATTAAGCTGATGTTACAAACGCTGAATTCATCTCTGTATTTTGGACTGTGCATTTTTGACTGGGCCTAAGGTATCAGTTGGGGAGGGGAGAGGTAAGTCACACTGTTCTGGTAACAACTTGTTGTTGTTTTTTACTCCCTTATTTGTACACATGAGTATCCTTGCCCCCTTGAAAGAAATTGCTGCCTCCAGATTGAGTTTGCCATTGATTGCCATTAATATTGTTATCAGTCAGTAGGTCTATTGCTTGTATTATTTTTCCACCACAAATGTTTAACTACAGTTCTTATGATGTTCTGATGTCAAGGGTGATTAAAATACGGCTAATTATTCCATGCAGATGTTTGTAAACTGCTGTTGCCATGGTGCTCGGCCACCATTGGCTACCTGAGCAACATTAAAAAACACTAGTTTACATATATCTGTAGTGGCAAGGGTAGCAGTGCTGCAATAGTTTTTAATTGCAGTTCATACATGACTATCCTGGCACCCCTGGAGTTTGGGAGCTACTATTTTTGTGATCTTCAGGCAGCCAGTGGCTCTGTCACGGCAAACTTACCTTTATCCAACTGTTTCCACTTCTCCTCCTTTATCCGAATCTGTTCTTCTTTTCTTAATTTCTTTCTCATAAAATACATAAGACAGAGTAGGGACTACTTTGTTTTATGTACTTTTTCTATGCATCACAATTTTGACAAAGGACAGAGTGTAAAGCAGGCTCCACTTCCTTTGTCAAGTCCCATTTTCCCAGAATTCTCCCTCATGTCTAATCTCACAATCCCTCTGTCCATTCTGTATCCCCATTAAGATCTAAACCCCAACCCTGTTCAATCTCTGGAATCCCAACTCCCCTGTGATATAGTGACCAAGCGTCTTCCACTGTCAGCTCCTGAACACCTCGATCGAACAGTGCATCCATCATTCGGCCGTAACACTGCCCCCTCACCTTCAAAGTTCAAATGTGTGTGATTGTCGATGCAGGTAATGAGAAATTGCATACGAAAGCAGAGACCATAAGTCAATGCCAGAATCATAAACATGGTGGCGGCTTGGATAGAGAGCTGGCACCGCAAACAAGAAGTTAGAATATCAAAGGGGAAAGTAAAACAAAATAGGGTTCGCCTGCGACAGAGCCGCTTTAATACATGGCCAACCTTGTCACTGCAGCTTCTTTTGTTTTGTTTTTTTGTACCTGATCGATATACACTATACTGCTCCATCTGCAAATGCATGTGTAATTTCCTGCGAGTGGAAACGTTTAGCATTGGTCACTTAGCACGTTTGCTCTATGCATTTTATATTGGATACACATGCTGTCTGTATTGTCTGCTGAAAAATTATGCATGATTCTAATCCATGGAGATGTGATTTACATTTGGCTATTTTATAGTTGTGCATTTATTGAATACATTATTGAACAGTGAAAATTCAGAGGCATGATCTATACACAATAAACTGCTTCATTAAGCTAAAGTTGTTTGGTGTTCCTACAGTCGTTTTGGTATTAAGAGTATCTCTTAAAGAATCAATAGAATATATAAACATGCTGCCTGCTGAAGTTCTCTGGTTGTCTGTGTTTACTGCTTACAAACATTTTCATTATCAATGTTAATACGTAGTTTTGTATAAAGTGTCATCCAAAAGTGGAACAATCTTCATTAAGAGAACACTATAGGATCAGGAATACAAACGTATTCCTGACCCTGTAGTGTTAAAACCAACATTTAGGTTGCTTGCCCAACCCGCGCCCCAACCTCCTTTCACCCTTAAAAGACATGAAACCTTATTTCCAGCGCTGCATGGGTCTGCCAGTTACACACTGTGCAGCACTGACCCAGAAAGCACCTCTGGTTCCTAGGCTGTAATGTAAACACTCCCTTTTCTATGAAAATGCAGTGTTTACAGCAAAATAAACTACAGGGACTAACTATACTTACCAGAACAACTACAATAAGCTGCATTTGTTCTGGTGACTGTAGTGTCCCTTTAACAATTGCTTAGATTTTTTTTTTCAACCCTTCACATGCAAATGAAATAGAATATGTTAATAGAATACCTTCTGCTCTTATTTATAATGAATCCATTGATCATAAAATATTGGTATATATGAAAATGCCAAATATAATGCTGACATGGTGTCTGGTTTGGACAGTAAGTCTGCCAACCTGAATTCTAATGGTTTGTTTTCTACTGTTTAGCAGACTCGTCACCATTGCCTGATTGCCTACTCTGTGTCCACTGGAATGATCTGTCCTAATGATACAATTTTGGCTTATCATTTGTTAATAGTCAACAGACTATTTTGGCACGACCATCTCATTTGTCAATAGTCAACAGACTATTTTGGCAAAAGTTTCTCATTTGTAAATAGTCGACAGGGTATTTATATGGCAAGAACTAAAGACACCGTTGTTAAGAAATAGGTGGAAATCTAGCAGGTAATGTTGATGCGGACATTGAAACGTATTTGATTTAAAAAAGGCATGGACACAGCCAGGGCTGGACTGGGAATTAAAAGCAGCCCTGGAAAAAAAATATTTACCAGCCCCATAATGCGTCGCGCCAGCATAGTGTGCAGATACAGAGTTAGAACAGATAACTTAAAATTAAAAAGTACTTCAACGTAAAAAGCGCACTCATAGGCTTCAAAATAAACAAAAGTGCAGATTTATTTTAAGCAGACGTGCCTTTTCATGTAACCAATGTTTCAGTCCAACTACCTTGACATATTAAGGAAAGCTTGTTAATGGGACTGAAATGGTGAATGTATGTACGGCACAACCAGGGCTCGAGTCCTGCAGGAACGCATGGGAACGGCGTTCCTGCACTTTTTCCAAAGCAGGAACGCCGTTCCCGTTACCTGTCCTGCAGGACCGGCCCTGCTCCATGCACAGAGGGGCCATCACACGCTGTGTTCCCTCTCCAGCTATAACTCTCGCGAGACCCGCGGCTGTTACCATGGCAACGCTCCGCACAGGCGAGTCTCGCGAGAGTTAGAGCTGGAGAGGGAACACTGCGTGTGATGGCCCCTCTGTGCAGCGAGCGGCTGGCTCCCTCCACCTGACCACCGGACCACCAGGCGATCTCCCCCCTCCCTGACAAGGTAAGAAGCAGGGAGGGGGGAATAAAATAAATATTAAACACAAAGTAAGAAAAAAATGCTTCCCCCCCCCCACACACATCATCCAGCACTCACACACCCATCATCCAGCACTCACACACCCATCATCCAGCACTCACACACACATCCATCATCCAGCACTCACACACCCATCATCCAGCACACACACCCATCATCCAGCACACACACACCCATCATCCAGCACACACACACACACATCATCTACCACACACATCATCCAGCACTCTCACACACCATCATCCAGCACTCTCACACATCCATCATCCAGCACTCACTCACACACCCATCATCCAGCACACACACGCCCATCATCCAGCACACTCACACACACACACACATCATCTAGCACACACACACACATCATCTAGCACACACATCATCCAGCACTCACACACACCATCATCCAGCACTCACACACCCATCATCCAGCACTCACACACACATCATCCAGCACTCACACACACATCATCCAGCACTCACACAAACACCCATCATCCAGCACACACACATCATCCCACACACACACACACATCATCCAGCACACACACACATCATCCAGCACTCACACACACACCCATCATCCAGCACACACACACACACCATCCCACACACACACACACTCATCCAGCACACACACCCATCATCCAGCACCCACACAAACACCCATCATCCAGCACCCACACAAACACCCATCCAGCGACCCACACACCCATCATCCAGCACCCACACACACATCATCCAGCACACACACACATCATCCAGCACACACACACACACACACACTCATCCAGCACCCACACACATCATCCAGCACACACACATCATCCAGCACCCACACACACATAATCCAGCACACACACACACACTCATCCAGCACACACACACCCATCATCCAGCACACACACACCCATCATCTCATCACCACACACCCATCATCCAGCACACACACACACATCATCCATCACCACACACCCATCATCCAGCACCCACACACACACCCATCATCCAGCACTCACACACCCATCATCCAGCACTCACACACACATCATCCAGCACTCACACACCCATCATCCAGCACTCACACACACATATCATCCAGCACACACATACATCATCCAGCACTCACACACACATCATCCAGCACACACACACACACACCCATCATCCAGCACACACACACACACACCAGCACACACACACACCCATCATCCAAAGACCACACAAACACCATCATCCAGCACTCACACAAACACCCATCATCCAGCACTCACACAAACACCCATCATCCAGCACTCACACACACATCATCCAGCACTCACACACACATAATCCAGCACACACACACACATAATCCAGCACACACACACACATCATCCAGCACACACACACACATCATCCAGCACACGCACAGACACACATCATCCAGCACACGCACACACATCATCCAGCACTCGCACACACATCATCCAGCACTCACACACACGTCATCCAGCGCGCACACACTGCATTCATTATACACACTCTTCACTCACTACAAACACACTACATTCACTATACACCCTCTGCATTCACTATACACACTCTGCATTCATTATGCACATTCTGCACTCACTACACACTACATTCACTATACACACTCTGCATTCACTACAAACACACTGCATTCAGTGTACACACTCTGCACTCACTAAAAACACACTGCACTCACTACACACTACATTCACTATACACACTCTGCATTCACTACAAACACACCGCATTCTGTGTACACACTCTGCACTCACTAAAAACACACTGCATTCATTATACACACTCTGCATTCACTACAAACACACTACATTCATTATACACACCCTGCACTGCACTATATGCATAGGAGTGTAATTTTTTTTTTTTTAAAGGGGGGGGACGGACGGCGGGAATCTTGGGTGAGTTCCCACACTTTTTTCCCCAGGACTTGACCCCTGGGCACAACTGTAAAAAATGTTTATTTTGAAGTCCTGTGGGTGTGCTCTTCACTTTAAATATGTTATTGTGCTTGAGTATGCACCTAGCAACAAGATTGGGCCAATATCTGCTCATTACATATGGTACATATTAATGAAATTTCTCTGTGTATTATGCATATATAAATGTACATTAATATGTGTAAATATAATAGATATATATATATATATAAAACAAATATACACATTAATATACATGTCATATACCAGTGACGGATCCAGAGCCTGAGCCCGGGAGGGGCACTTGTAGATTATTTAAAGAAATATTTCATGCACAATAACCACTACTCCTCTGTGTAGTGGTTATGGTGCCAGGAGTGTCGGCACCCCCTCCCAGAGTAAGTAGTCAAACCTTTTAAGAACAGTTTGACAACTTACCTGGAGTATGCTGGGATATGGGGCTGTAGTAGGGTTTAGGAGCAGTGGTGCAATGTGTGAGAGGTGCAATGTGTGTGAAAGGTTCAGTGTGTGAATGTGTATGGTGCAGGGCCGGACTGGGAGAAAAATTCGGCCCGGGCATTTTTTTAACACAGCGGCCCACTAAGAAGGGGGCGGGGGCAGAGGAGGTGTGTTTTGTCATCACCAATGACAAACACGCCCCCTCTCAAAGTGAGCATGTTGGTTCAATGCTCTTCCAGGGCAGACCATGCGCAGAGCTCTGCTGAAGAGCTCTAGCATGATAAAAAAAGCCCTGTATTTGTTCTGCACAGTGAAAGCAAATTTAATAACATGCTTGCACTGTGTTTCCTTGCAAATTGTCTCTGGTGTCTCTATAAAGATACCAGGAAACAAAAATGCCAGGAAAGAGTATTGTGCATGTGTTTGGAGCCTGCTTGTGGTATTGCGTGTGTGTAGAGTGAGCTGATTGTGGTGTGGTATTGTGTAATAAGGTTGGTTTTAGTCATGTTGTGTTTGTGGTGTAAAGTGGTGTAATGTGATGAATATGTGGCTATGGGCTGTAGAGAATGTGTGTATTGGGGATATAGCAAGTGTGTGCATACAGGCTATAGTGTGTGTGTGTGTGTGTATATAGGTGATGTAGTGTATGTTTAGGGGTGTAGTATGTGTTTGCTTACAAGGAATCTAGTGTGTGTATAGGGGATCCAGAGTGTGTATGTTAAGAGTGTAGTGTGTGTGTATATATATAAATATATATTTGGAAGTATTGTGTATGTATGTGGTGCAGTGTGTTGAGGGGGTTCTGTGTGTATGTGAGGGGTGCAGTATGTGTGTCTGAGGGGTGCGGTGTGTGATGTGTGTGAGAGTGCGGTGTGTGAGAGTGCTCTGTGTGATGTGTGTGTGTCTGATGAGTGTGAGAGTGCTGTGTATGATGTGTGTGAGAGTGCCGTGAGTGAGAGTGCCGTGAGTGAGAGTGCTGTGTGAGAGAGTGCTGTGTGAGAGTGCTATGTGTGTGAGAGTGCGTGAGTGCTGTGAGAGACTGCTGTGTGAAAGAGTGCTGTGTGTGAGAGTGCTGTGTGTGAGAGAGTGCTGTGTGAGAGAGTGCTGTGTGTGAGAGTGCTGTGTGTGAGAGTACTGTGAGAGAGTGCTGTGTGTGAGTGCTGTGAGAGAGTGCTGTGAGAGAGTGCTGTGTGAGAGAGTGCTGTGTGTGAGTGCTGTGTGAAAGAGTGCTGTGAGAGAGAGTGCTGTGTGTGAGAGTGCTGTGAGAGAGTGCTGTGTGTGAGAGTGCTGTGTGAGAGTGCGGTGTGTGAGAGAGTGCTGTGTGTGAGAGAGTGCTGTGTGAGAGAGTGCTGTGTGAGAGAGTGCTGTGTGTGAGTGCTGTGTTAGAGAGTGCTGTGTGTTAGAGAGTGCTGTGTGTTATAGAGTGCTGTGTGAGAGAGAGTGCTGTGTGAGAGAGAGTGCTGTGTGAGAGAGAGTGCTGTGTGTGAGAGTGATGTGTGTGAGAGTGCTGTGTGTGAGAGTGATGTGTGTGAGAGTGATGTGTGTGAGAGAGTGCTGTGTGTGAGAGTGCTGTATAAATGTTAGAATGGATTGTGTGTGTAGGGGGGAGGGGGGTTAAATAAATAAAGTAGGCATTATGTCCCCCCCTCCCTTCTTACCTTTAGCCTGGGAGGGGGGGACCGGCACACTGATCCCTGGGACTGGGAGGGGGGGTTCCCTGGTGGTCCTTGTGGTGAGATCCGGTCGTTGCCATGGCAACGCGACGGATCTCGCGAGAGGAACCCGGCGGAGCTCTAATTTAGAGCTCCGCCGGGTCCTCTCTCCTAGCGGCTGTCTCCCTCCCTCTCCCCCTGCCCGCGGCCGCATTATACAGCATGTGGGCCGGTGAGGGAGATCTTTGATTTCCCTCACCGGCCCTTCATGGAAAACAGCGGGGCCGGCGCTCGGATAGTGCCGGCCCTGCATAGACCGGCAGGGGAGATCCTGGGAGCTCCCCTGCCGGCCTCGGCCCATGGCCACCGCGGCCCACCGGGCATTTGCCCGGTGTGCCCGATGGCCAGTCCGGGCCTGCATATCTCTGTCTGACACCTTCAATGCTGACTTTACCTCCCAGGTATCACACATGTTTCACTGCTTTACTCATTCCTCACCTCTGTTTAATTTTTGGAACATTCTTTGATTCTTAGCCAATGTTCTTAACAGAGATTTTCCTTCTTGTCGCTCATTTTCAAGCTGTGTTGTACATAAAAAATTAAACGGTTACTGTGATTGAATAACTCAAGACAAGGTGCTGCAGGAACTAAAGAATGTTAATATAAACAAAGCTCCAGGGCCTGATGGTATGCACCCACGAGTACTTAAGGAGATAAATGTAGAAAAAATTGAACCTCTCATTTTCATTTTTTAGGATTATTTTCTTTTGGGAATTGTTCCGGAGTATTGGAGAAAAGCAAATGTGGTTCCTTTATTAAAAAAAAAAGTTCAAAATCCGTGCCTGGAAATTATAGACCTGTGAGCTTAACTTCTGTGGCTGAGAAAGTTTTTGAGGGATTATTAAGGGATAATATTCAGGAATTCATTGGGAATAATAGTGTTATTAGCAAAAATCAGCATGGTTTTATGGAATGTCAAACTAACATAATTCCTTTTTATGAAGAAGTAAGTAGAAATATAGATCATGGTGTTGTCATTTTTAATTTGTAGGGTAATAGCTTCTTGATCCAAGGAGAAATCTAACTGCCATTCTAAAGTCAAGAAGCATTTTTTCCTAGTTTGCAGCAAAAGTGCTTCAAACAGTTTTTTGGATTACCAGCAAAAACAGGTTTAAGAAATGCTGAACTTAATGGATGTAGGTCTCTTTTCAGCTATATAACAATGCAGCTATGTTATCAGAAAAGGATGGTTTTCTGAATAATAACTTGTGTTAAATAATGTTCTGGTAGATTTTTTTTAATTTTTTTTTACTAAGAACACAATCCAGGTTATCTATACCCCTTTTTTTCAGTATCCTATGGCAGTAGGTTTGCAAAGATGTTGTAAAAAAAAGTCCACTTTAAAAAGAGGTTGTTGATTTACCTCCGCTTTCACCTTCCTTATCTCGTTGTTTAGATCTTCTATTTGAAGAAATGCTTTTCTCTTCTCTTCTATCAGCCTTGTTATGGTCTCCTGCAAAACTAAACGGATAAAAGTGAGGCCCCTTAATGAATTTATAATTAAATATTCTCAGTCTTCATAGTAAAATATTCACATATTCATATGGGAAATCACCTAGAACTGACATGTCATTGGACTTGCTGGATGACTGAAGAAATTCCAGGATATTGAACATGCCATCTGTATCATTTACCCTCTTTCTATTGTGAAATAGTAGAAATCTGGTACCTACCTATAGCCACAGGCGATCCAAAGGTCGGGCACTATTGCATGCTAGATTTTTTTTGTGGCCCCTGTTGGTATAGTTTAACCAGCCACTCCCCTGACCCTTTCTGTGCCTCAACTCCATTTTAACCTCTTCTTACCCCCAGATCCTCTGCCAATCTGTAGGGTTTTGGGACACATAAAAAGATTATTAGGGGAACAGAAAGAAGGGAGGAGTCCGCCATCATCATTTGTCATTTGTATGAGTATGTAGTGTGTGTAGAGGATTGAGTGTGTGTGTCCAGGGACTGTAGAGAGTACATGTATATAGGCGACTGAATGTGTGTTTGTAGGGGGCTGTAGCATGTGTGCATAGTGGATATGGTATGTGTATATGTATACAGGGGCTGTAGTGTGTGTATATGAGCTGTAGTGTGTGTGTAGGGGAAGTAGTGTCTGTGCATATGTGTCTAGGGGCTGCAGAGAGTGTGTGTATGTATACAGGACCAAGTTTGTATGTTATTTTAGAGGGTCATAGAGAGTGTGTGTCTAGAGGCTGAAGTGTATGTGCATGTGTATATGGGATGTAGTGTGTGCATAGGAGCTGTATTGTGCAAAGGGGCTGCAGTGTAGGGATGTAATGTGTGTTTAATGGCTGTAGTGTATCAGCTATTTTTATTTTTAGGGGCTGTAGTGTATAGGGGTCTGCAGAGTGTGTATAGGGTAAGTAGTGTGTGTCTATTTGTAGAGGGCTGTAGAGAGTGTGTGTATGTATACAGGACATAGTGTGGGTTTTATTTTAGAGGGTGAAAGAGAGTGTGTATGTCTAGAGGCTGAAATGTGTGTGTGTGTGTGTGTGTGTGTGTATATGTATATGGGATGTGTAGCGGAGACACAATATTCCACAGGTTATCTCCGCTTAAGATCCCAGTGAGGCTCAGGAACAAGAGATGATAAATCCACAAAGCAAGGTTTCCAGCAAGTAAATTAATCCAACAGTATCCCAACAGCAATCCCAATAACTGGACGACACACAGCATCAGGAGCAGAACTGAAAACCTTTATTCCACAGTGGCCTTATAAAGCATGCTCCCATGCAAGGGAGGGATTTACAGCAATTACTGCAGTGTCCAATCATAGTCGAGTAACCTCCCACACATCCCCTCCCCTCAGCCTGACTCATAATCCCCTTATACTGTACACAAATTCCCTCAGTTTCTGGATGTACCCCTAAACCTAGGGATACCCCTTTAAATGGCACATCCCCTGGTAGCCCTGATCTGGGTGAGCAACATATCCAAAAATCACCCAGATCGGACCAGGGGTTCGGGAAATTTATGGAAGTACTAAAAAGACCGACAGCGCTGGAGAGTACAGCCGAATTTGGTTCCATGCGATGGGGCCCTATGGTCGGTCCTAGTATAAGGGAATAAATTACACGAAAGGCTAAGGCTACAGAGATCAGGTAGGGTTCGCCTGAATCCCCTCGTTCGGTTGTTTCTGTCTACCGAACGAGGGGCCGTTCGGTAGGTTGGAACCGAACGGACCGGGCTTGTGGAGGTCTCAGCGGTGTTTGCCTAGTCGAGTGTCCGATTTGGGTTCCAGACACTCGACGGCAAAACACAGCTGTTCGGGAGTTTTAAAATGGCCGCCACCACGTGTTCATTTCTCGAATGGCGGCCACCCCAAGAACAAAGGGCCTACTGCATAGCTTGTTAATTACCCGTTTGCAAAATTGTTGCAACGGGTAATTGAAGGCACACTTCACACAGGGGAGGTCTGATTGTTCGGTAGTTTCATTCCCTTAGTTTATTCGAATGACTCTACCGAACAATCAGACGGATACACTTTATTTAAACACATACAAAACCAGCAGTTTACCTGAATGCAGTTATATACATGTAATTTTCAGGACAGCCCAGTGCCATCCGCTACAGGATGTAGTGTGTGTATAGAAGCTGTTTTGTGCAAACGGGCTGCAGAGTATGTGTGTAGGGATGTAGTGTGTGTATAATGGCTGCAGTGTATGTGTGTAGGGATGTAGTGTGTGTATAATGGCTGCAGTGTAGCCGTTATTTTTATTCTTAGGGGCTGTAGTGTATAGGGGGCTGCAGAGTATGTATAGGGAATGTAGTGTGTGTCTATTTGTAGGGGGATGTAGAGAGTGTGTGTGCCTAGAGACTGTAATGTGATTGTTGTATAGGGATTGTAGTGTGTAATGGAATATGTATTTGTGGGGTGGTTTAGGTGCTGAAATCCCATGAATTTTTGCCATTTCTTCCATTCACAGAATTCTGGGAGTTGAAGTTCATCAATATCTGGGGTCCAAGGATTGAGATC
>OW240912.1:332075195-332311677 GCA_933207985.1 Pelobates cultripes | reverse complement strand
AAGCTAAAGTTGTTTGGTGTTCCTACAGTCGTTTTGGTATTAAGAGTATCTCTTAAAGAATCAATAGAATATATAAACATGCTGCCTGCTGAAGTTCTCTGGTTGTCTGTGTTTACTGCTTACAAACATTTTCATTATCAATGTTAATACGTAGTTTTGTATAAAGTGTCATCCAAAAGTGGAACAATCTTCATTAAGAGAACACTATAGGATCAGGAATACAAACGTATTCCTGACCCTGTAGTGTTAAAACCAACATTTAGGTTGCTTGCCCAACCCGCGCCCCAACCTCCTTTCACCCTTAAAAGACATGAAACCTTATTTCCAGCGCTGCATGGGTCTGCCAGTTACACACTGTGCAGCACTGACCCAGAAAGCACCTCTGGTTCCTAGGCTGTAATGTAAACACTCCCTTTTCTATGAAAATGCAGTGTTTACAGCAAAATAAACTACAGGGACTAACTATACTTACCAGAACAACTACAATAAGCTGCATTTGTTCTGGTGACTGTAGTGTCCCTTTAACAATTGCTTAGATTTTTTTTTTCAACCCTTCACATGCAAATGAAATAGAATATGTTAATAGAATACCTTCTGCTCTTATTTATAATGAATCCATTGATCATAAAATATTGGTATATATGAAAATG
Source organism: Pelobates cultripes (assembly GCA_933207985.1). NCBI lineage: Eukaryota > Metazoa > Chordata > Amphibia > Anura > Pelobatidae > Pelobates > Pelobates cultripes. The sequence goes on along the minus strand of OW240912.1, from coordinate 332,311,027 downwards.
CCAAATATAATGCTGACATGGTGTCTGGTTTGGACAGTAAGTCTGCCAACCTGAATTCTAATGGTTTGTTTTCTACTGTTTAGCAGACTCGTCACCATTGCCTGATTGCCTACTCTGTGTCCACTGGAATGATCTGTCCTAATGATACAATTTTGGCTTATCATTTGTTAATAGTCAACAGACTATTTTGGCACGACCATCTCATTTGTCAATAGTCAACAGACTATTTTGGCAAAAGTTTCTCATTTGTAAATAGTCGACAGGGTATTTATATGGCAAGAACTAAAGACACCGTTGTTAAGAAATAGGTGGAAATCTAGCAGGTAATGTTGATGCGGACATTGAAACGTATTTGATTTAAAAAAGGCATGGACACAGCCAGGGCTGGACTGGGAATTAAAAGCAGCCCTGGAAAAAAAATATTTACCAGCCCCATAATGCGTCGCGCCAGCATAGTGTGCAGATACAGAGTTAGAACAGATAACTTAAAATTAAAAAGTACTTCAACGTAAAAAGCGCACTCATAGGCTTCAAAATAAACAAAAGTGCAGATTTATTTTAAGCAGACGTGCCTTTTCATGTAACCAATGTTTCAGTCCAACTACCTTGACATATTAAGGAAAGCTTGTTAATGGGACTGAAATGGTGAATGTATGTACGGCACAACCAGGGCTCGAGTCCTGCAGGAACGCATGGGAACGGCGTTCCTGCACTTTTTCCAAAGCAGGAACGCCGTTCCCGTTACCTGTCCTGCAGGACCGGCCCTGCTCCATGCACAGAGGGGCCATCACACGCTGTGTTCCCTCTCCAGCTATAACTCTCGCGAGACCCGCGGCTGTTACCATGGCAACGCTCCGCACAGGCGAGTCTCGCGAGAGTTAGAGCTGGAGAGGGAACACTGCGTGTGATGGCCCCTCTGTGCAGCGAGCGGCTGGCTCCCTCCACCTGACCACCGGACCACCAGGCGATCTCCCCCCTCCCTGACAAGGTAAGAAGCAGGGAGGGGGGAATAAAATAAATATTAAACACAAAGTAAGAAAAAAATGCTTCCCCCCCCCCACACACATCATCCAGCACTCACACACCCATCATCCAGCACTCACACCCATCATCCAGCACTCACACACACATCCATCATCCAGCACTCACACACCCATCATCCAGCACTCACACACCCATCATCCAGCACACACACACCCATCATCCAGCACACACACACACACATCATCTACCACACACATCATCCAGCACTCTCACACATCCATCATCCAGCACTCTCACACATCCATCATCCAGCACTCACTCACACACCCATCATCCAGCACACACACGCCCATCATCCAGCACACTCACACACACACACACATCATCTAGCACACACACACACATCATCTAGCACACACATCATCCAGCACTCACACCCATCATCCAGCACTCACACACCCATCATCCAGCACTCGCACACCCATCATCCAGCACTCACACACCCATCATCCAGCACTCACACACACATCATCCAGCACACACACACACATCATCCAGCACACACACCCATCATCCAGCACTCACACACACATCATCCAGCACTCACACACACATCATCCTGCACTCACACACACATCATCCAGCACTCACACACACATCATCCACACACACACACACACATCATCCAGCACACACACCATCATCCAGCACTCACACAAACACCCATCATCCAGCACTCACACACCCATCATCCCGCACACACCCATCATCCAGCACACACCCATCATCCAGCACTCCCACACACATCATCCAGCACTCCCACACACATCATCCAGCACACACACACATCATCCAGCACTCCCACACACATCATCCAGCACACACACACACACATCATCCAGCACTCCCACACACATCATCCAGCACTCACACACATCAATCATCCAGCACTCACACATCATCCAGCACTCACACACATCAATCATCCAGCACACACCAATCATCCAGCACACACACATCATCCAGCACTCACACACACACCATCCAGCACTCACTGAAGGATTTGGTTGGGGCGAAGATTTGGTTAAGGTTGGTTAAGGAAGAATGGCGGAATCATCATCCAGCACACACACACACACACACACATCATCCAGCACACACACACACACACACACATCATCAGCACACACACACACACACACACATATCATCCAGCACTCACACAAACACCCATCATCCAGCACTCACACAAACACCCATCATCCAGCACTCACACAAACACCCATCATCCAGCACTCACACAAACACCCATCATCCAGCACTCACACACATAATCCAGCACTCACACACATAATCCAGCACACACACACACATCATCCAGCACACGCACACACATCATCCAGCACACGCACACACATCATCCAGCACACGCACACACATCATCCAGCACTCGCACACACATCATCCAGCACTCACACACACGTCATCCAGCGCGCACACACTGCATTCATTATACACACTCTTCACTCACTACAAACACACTACATTCACTATACACCCTCTGCATTCACTATACACACTCTGCATTCATTATGCACATTCTGCACTCACTACACACTACATTCACTATACACACTCTGCATTCACTACAAACACACTGCATTCAGTGTACACACTCTGCACTCACTAAAAACACACTGCACTCACTACACACTACATTCACTATACACACTCTGCATTCACTACAAACACACTGCATTCAGTGTACACACTCTGCACTCACTAAAAACACACTGCATTCATTATACACACTCTGCATTCACTACAAACACACTACATTCATTATACACACCCTGCACTGCACTATATGCATAGGAGTGTAATTTTTTTTTTTTTAAAGGGGGGGGACGGACGGCGGGAATCTTGGGTGAGTTCCCACACTTTTTTCCCCAGGACTTGACCCCTGGGCACAACTGTAAAAAATGTTTATTTTGAAGTCCTGTGGGTGTGCTCTTCACTTTAAATATGTTATTGTGCTTGAGTATGCACCTAGCAACAAGATTGGGCCAATATCTGCTCATTACATATGGTACATATTAATGAAATTTCTCTGTGTATTATGCATATATAAATGTACATTAATATGTGTAAATATAATAGATATATATATATATAAAACAAATATACACATTAATATACATGTCATATACCAGTGACGGATCCAGAGCCTGAGCCCGGGAGGGGCACTTGTAGATTATTTAAAGAAATATTTCATGCACAATAACCACTACTCCTCTGTGTAGTGGTTATGGTGCCAGGAGTGTCGGCACCCCCTCCCAGAGTAAGTAGTCAAACCTTTTAAGAACAGTTTGACAACTTACCTGGAGTATGCTGGGATATGGGGCTGTAGTAGGGTTTAGGAGCAGTGGTGCAATGTGTGAGAGGTGCAATGTGTGTGAAAGGTTCAGTGTGTGAATGTGTATGGTGCAGGGCCGGACTGGGAGAAAAATTCGGCCCGGGCATTTTTTTAACACAGCGGCCCACTAAGAAGGGGGCGGGGGCAGAGGAGGTGTGTTTTGTCATCACCAATGACAAACACGCCCCCTCTCAAAGTGAGCATGTTGGTTCAATGCTCTTCCACGGCAGACCATGCGCAGAGCTCTGCTGAAGAGCTCTAGCATGATAAAAAAAGCCCTGTATTTGTTCTGCACAGTGCAAGCAAATTTAATAACATGCTTGCACTGTGTTTCCTTGCAAATTGTCTCTGGTGTCTCTATAAAGATACCAGGAAACAAAAATGCCAGGAAAGAGTATTGTGCATGTGTTTGGAGCCTGCTTGTGGTATTGCGTGTGTGTAGAGTGAGCTGATTGTGGTGCGGTATTGTGTAATAAGGTTGGTTTTAGTCATGTTGTGTTTGTGGTGTAATGTGATGCATATGTGGCTAGGGGCTGTAGAGAATGTGTATAGGGGATATAGCAAGTGTGTGCATACAGGCTATAGTGTGTGTGTGTGTGTGTATATAGGTGATGTAGTGTATGTTTAGGGGTGTAGTATGTGTTTGCTTACAAGGAATCTAGTGTGTGTATAGGGGATCCAGAGTGTGTATGTTAAGAGTGTAGTGTGTGTGTGTATATATATATAAATATATATTTGGAAGTATTGTGTATGTGTGTGGTGCAGTGTGTTGAGGGGGTTCTGTGTGTATGTGAGGGGTGCAGTATGTGTGTCTGAGGGGTGTGGTGTGTGATGTGTGTGAGAGTGCGGTGTGTGAGAGTGCTCTGTGTGATGTGTGTGTGTCTGATGAGTGTGAGAGTGCTGTGTATGATGTGTGTGAGAGTGCAGTGAGTGAGAGTGCCGTGAGTGAGAGTGCGTGAGTGCTGTGAGAGTGCTGTGTGAGAGAGAGTGCTGTGAGAGAGTGCTGTGTGAGAGAGCTGTGTGAGAGAGTGCTGTGTGAGAGAGTGCTGTGTGAGAGTGCTGTGTGAGAGTGCTGTGTGAGAGAGTGCTGTGTGAGAGAGTGCTGTGTGTGAGAGTGCTGTGTGTGAGAGTGATGGGTGTGAGAGTGAGTGCTGTGTGAGAGTGAGTGCTGTGTGAGAGTGAGTGCTGTGTGTGAGAGTGAGTGCTGTGTGTGAAAGTGCTGGGTGTGAGAGTGCTGGGTGTGAGAGTGCTGGGTGTGAGAGAGTGCTGTGTGTGAGAAAGTGCTGTGTGTGAGAAAGTGCTGTGTGTGAGTCACTAATATTAGGAAGATGCTGTGTTAGAAGTGCTGTGTGAGGAGTGCTGTGTGTGAAGAGTGCTGATAATGTGAAGAGTGATGTGTGTGAGAGAGAGTCTTTAATGTGAGAGGTGCTGTGTGTGAGGTGGTCTTGTGTGAGGTGATGTGTGAGGTGCTGTGTGTGAGTGCTGTATAAATGTTAGAATGGATTGTGTGTGTGGGGGGGTTAAATGAAGTAAAGTAGGCATTATGTCCCCCCCCTCCTTCTTACCTTTAGCCTGGGAGGGGGGGGCCGGCACACTGATCCCTGGGACTGGGAGGGGGGGTTCCCTGGTGGTCCTTGTGGTGAGATCCGGTCGTTGCCATGGCAACGCGCCGGATCTCGCGAGAGGAACCCGGCGGAGCTCTAATTTAGAGCTCCGCCGGGTCCTCTCTCCTAGCGGCTGTCTCCCCCCCTCTCCCGCTGCCGCATTATACAGCATGTGGGCCGGTGAGGGAGATCTTTGATTTCCCTCACCGGCCCTTCATGGAAAACAGCGGGGCCGGCGCTCGGATAGTGCCGGCCCTGCATAGACCGGCAGGGGAGATCCTGGGAGCTCCCCTGCCGGCCTCGGCCCATGGCCACCGCGGCCCACCGGGCATTTGCCCGGTGTGCCTGATGGCCAGTCCGGGCCTGGTATGGTGTGTGTGTGTGTGTGTGTGTGTGGGGGGGGGGCAGTGTGTGAATGTGTATGGTGTGTGTGTGTGTGTGTGTGTGTGGGCAGTGTGTGCATGTGTCAATGTCTCCCCTCTCCTTCCCAGTCTCTCTCTACCCCCTCTGCCTCTTTCTTCCCCTCCCCTTGTGTGTCTCTCTCATTTCTCCCTCTTTGTCTCTCTCTTCCCCCTCTGCCTCTTTCACCCCCTTTCCGTTTGTCTCTCCCTCCTCCCCATCTCTCTCCCTCCCCCTTTCCCTGTGTCTCTCCCTCCTCCCCATCTCTCTCCCTCCCCGTTTCCCTGTGTCTCTCCCCTCTCCCTTCCCCCTTTCCCTGTGTCCCTCCCCCTGTGTCCCTCCCCCCGCCCCCAATTTACCTTAGGGAAGGCAGGGGGCCGGGTGGCAGCTTCGCCGGTCCAGCGGCACTCCAGTCACTGATGGCTGGAGGAGGAGCCTGCCTACCATGCTCCCTCGCGGTTCCTGTGCTGGGAATTGTGGGAACCGCGAGGGAGCATGGTAGACAGGCTCCTCCTCCTTCAGCTCCAGTCTGGAACGCGGCCGGCCCCCTCTCAGTGTGCCACCTATGTGGCAGCGCAGCCCCTAAGTGCCGCGGGCCACCGGGAAATTTCCCGGTATCCCGGTGGGCCAGTCCGGCCCTGAACACAGCTATTTGTTATTGTTTGTAAGTGGCATACCGAATTTAAATATCAAAGGAGCAGCCTATAAACACACTATAACCCTTGCATCTCATTAAATTGGTCATAGTGCTGGAACTCACCTGGCTCAATCCCTCCATTCAGTATTAAACCATTTTCAAGCAGTTTAACAACGAATGAGAGTCCCTGGTGCCCACTCCTCAGCCCCTATGGCTAAGGCAGAGATTGCACACTTCCTTCTAGCCCTGGGGTAGACAACCTTTGGCATTCCATATGTTTTTGACTACATTTCCCTTGATGCTATGCCAGTATTATGGGAGATGTAGTCCAAAACATCTTGAGTGCCAAAGGTTGCCTACATGTTTAAATCTAGCCATTTCAATGGGCGCTGAGAGAGGCTGAAAGCAGTCAGCTGCATGCTGAAAGGAAGGATTGTGCCAGTGGACGCCGGACACTTTAACCACTTCAATGAGATGAAGCAGTTACAGTGCCTCTTTAATAGTTACATTTTCTAATTATTTACAGGCAATCTTCATGTGTGTAATTGTCAATGCTATGAATATGTTTTTCAAAATCTATTTTTTATAATTTGATGCAGTCATTAGTGACAGATGAAAAAGGTTACATAGGGCAGAATACAGAGAGTAAGACATGAAAACTATGCTGAAGAGAATGAAAAAGCAGCCAAAATGTTTACCATTTTCCCAATACAAGTGGCAACAAGCATTGAGCAGGATGAAGAGTCAGAGGGCTTAGTTAAGAAAACATGTGCAAGTATTACAACATACGTATTAGTATTACAGCTGCTATATAAAGTCCTGATATTTCTCAGGATTCAAGCAGCATTGGTCTGAACAGGTGCTTTTGGCCTTGAGAACAAAGAAATGACTAATTCAATGATTTTGCTAAAGCATGAAGGGAAGTTCTGATTTTATTTAGTTCAGAGGCAAGACTTGTTCTCCTTTAATTTAAATAGCAGCAAAGTGCATAATCAATGAATGGAAACACAGAGAATTTGAACATATAGTGACATCATAAACTGATAACCAATCAGATCACATGACATGTTATCAAAGTGCTGTGAATGTTCTAAAGTCCTCTTTTGCAACAGAAGTGGAAGTTTAATTCCATCAAAGAAAATTGAAACGAGCTGTGAACAAATTGTATTCTTCTGGATATCAAAACAGCAAATCTTTGAATGAGAATAGAGGAAAAAAGTTGATCCTGTGACATTTTCCTGAATTATTTGGGTATGTGGCTGACTACAGACCTCAGCCAGCTCTATCAAGCAAACTTTCTTCTAATCCTTAATCAATTCCATCAAAATTTGGAGGACTGAACATTGCTGTACCTCTCCTTGGCAGAGTGGGGATAATCAATATGAACCTTCTCCCACAGGTGATACCCATTCAAACTCTACCAATAGCCATTCCCAACGCTTTTTACACATCTCTCCACTCTCTAATACTAGGTTTCTTTGGCACAAGACTAAAGTACGCATTCAGCATGATACTAAGATGCAAATCTGCCAAGGGTGGTGGAGTGAATAAAAATGGGGGTCCTTAACTTAAGGAAGGAGGTGGAGGCTCTGCAGATTGGCAGATCAATGGTTGTTTTGGCTTGAATGGATACCCCTCAGGGATCTAGACTAGTGGCTCCTCACTCCCTCATACATAGTTTCAGAGAAACTGCTATGTTTACATTTGGGGTTAATCCAGCCTCTAGTGGCTGTCTTCCGGACAGCCACTAGAGGCGCATCTGCGACGCTGGAGGCATATTATGCCTCCATAACGCAGAGCATCCATAGGAAAGCATTGAAAAATGCTTTCCTATTGACAGCTTGAATGTGCACGCGGCACTCTCCTGCCTGCATCATTAGCTATAAGAAAATCTACCTAAATATGCAAATTAACAAGCCTTGCAATACAGGTAGTGCATAGAACCGTTGCTCCCAACAGATGGCGCTATAGAGGGTCCATAGCCAAATCCACCTAACTGGTATCAGCAGGACAGAAGAGCACACAAAACAATTAACAATAAATATTATACACACTCTGCACATATAATGGGCACAAGGTGAATTAGACATAGGATTTAGGAACCTTTGTGTGTCCTTCTGCTCCCAGTGTTGGTGACAAACATAATATAGTACAGAAATTCTCAGACAGCCTCCTCTCCATTCCACCCGGTTTCTATTGCTCCAAACGACAGCCCATTCCTCAGTCTACAAGAAATACTTTTCAATTAGAATCAGAAATGTTGCTAAAGGCCTGATATAGCGGTTTTGGTAAAGAATATTCCATCCTCCCCCCCCCTTTAGTTTGTGGTTTCAGTGCATGGAGGAGATTTTCTTTGGGTGATAAGTACTACCGAATATTTTACATGGTTAACGCTGTGTTGATATGGCAGCCATGATGGGAAGCTATTCCCTGCTCTAATATTGTACTGTACTTTGTTTTTGAAATGCTGAAAACTCAATCAGCATTTATTTACAAAAAAGTTGAAACTGTAGTTATCAGATTGCAGAAGACAGCAAAGAGTAGAGAAAATTCTTGAAGACGACGAAGAATCAAACTGAGGAAGGAAGAAACAAACAAAAAATTTCATATTTGAGATATTACTATCAAAAAAAAAAAAACTATAGAATATAACTTAAGAACATAATATATCATTATTATTCATCAAAAGTGTGATATAATTAAATAGAAAACAAATATTTTACATAACAAGAAAAGGTTGGGAAGAGAAAAATAATCAGAGAGGGATACTGCTTGCCTTTGTGTCTTTTTTTCCCCCAATCCATTTTTATTGTGAATGCATGATACAAGAATATGGCATGAGTGACATTATCATTTTCCAACCATCAAGACTGCTTTTAAGCTGTTATTCAGTCAGTTACATTCACTATGTTGTGGTTTTCTCAACATAAACAAAACAGAACAAAACCAATTAAGGGGTTACAAAACATTGTGTTTTTTTTTAATTTTTAAATTATTTTTATTAATCTGCAAACTTGGAGATGTATGCCTACAGAAACAGCATATTCATAGTTCAATATGTGGGTTAAAAAAAGATTGCTGTCACAGGTAAAGATATGAGATCCAAGTTCTTGCACCAGTGCCCAAGCTGTGAGATTGCTTTGGACACTCTGTGGAAAGTCCAAGGTCCCTGGATACGAACCTATTGCCATATAATAACCAACCCATTAGTATCTTTTCAGAGTTTGTTACAGCTAGATTGCTCCATTTTGGCTCCATTTTTAGTAAAATGGCTTTAGTGTTCATGTTTACAACATAGCAAATGCCACGTTGGATGCAGCCTTTTCTCCACCAATTAGAATTTTTTTGTTAGTGGAGCAAACAAGTCAGGTCTGTCGCACAGCCTTCCAGGCACTTTGGGTCTTGGGCATTCTGACTTAGTATGCGCACCCTATGTTGTAGGTATTTGGGAATGTGATCAGATGGAAATGAGGAGTAACATGCAAATCAATTTATAACTTTTTTGACATGCGTTTTTCTTGATATTTTTTTGTTATTCTGTCTCACACTGTTAAAATATACCTATCATTAAAATTATAGACTGATCATTTCTTTGTCAGTGGGCAAAAGTTCAAAATCAGCAGGGGATTAAATACTTTTTTCCCTCACATTAAATTGGTTTTAGTTCCACACAGTAGATAGGACAGGAAAAATAACTACAAGTAGGATCCCTAGTCATGTGACATTTAGGCTGTTCTCCAAAGCTCCCAAACGTTGACCTTATTCCAATCAACACAGGAAACGATATGCTTTAAAAAAAATAAATAAAATGTATTTCTCCACCTCAAGCCTTCTTTAGCGCATTCCAATCCCCTGAATCATGTGAGAAATGTAAACTGGGTTAGAGGAAAAACAATTACCTGATAATAAATTGTACCATATTAGCATGTAGAAGCAGACATCTCTAGGATCACTTCAAATGGACAATAATAACAAAATCAGTCAAACAGTAATAAGGATTCAATGTCTCCAGAAAGCTGGGATGTCTGACCTATGAGAAATACAGGAGTAACCCAATCTCGAAGATTAATTTTAGGCTAACTCTTCAAAAGAACTTTTGAATGATTTTAATGGTATCTCATAAAGAGATGGCCTACAAAATCTGACACTGTGAATACATCTCTCTACACCAAATGCAAATGGAAAACTCACACATGGGTCAATGTTATAAATGCCCTATCTTTCCTGCAGACCATTTGTGGTTCTGTTGTCTCTTACTGCAGGTCTGGACAGAAGGTGCCAGATATGCGATGAACCTGTTATCCTTGTCCGACACTTTTGCACTATTCTGAGATCTCTCATCTCCTCACTCAAGCCCACACACACCACCTCCTCACACTCCCACAACACGTAACAGGTGATGTACCATCTGTTACTATTGTATTTTCACTTATTCCTTTAGGGATCTCCACCCCTATCTGTACTCTAGATAGCTTTGTGTTTTTTCATAAAAGTTTTTAATCAAGTGTTCTTGCATAGCAAGACCACTTACTGTTATCTCACATATATTATTCTTATTATAGCCAAATTTACCACCCTAACTCCTCCCACAGTTTTTACACTACATACACCGTAATAATTTGTGGAACGTTTCGCCAAATGGTTCACAAAATATCGTCGTTTTTGTGGCGAAATTGGTCCCATAGGAATGAATGGCAAAATGTTCAAAGCTAGAGTGGGAGCTGGCAAAAGCTGAAAAATCAGGACATGATTTCTAAATTGCCACTACTCCCTCATTTTCAAGCCCACCTACACAAATCGTATATCAACACGTTCAGCTATCCCTGCTGCCACTAAAAATGTCCACGGCTAAGCCATAGTCCTGATCGGTTTCACAATATGACCATTTGTTTGCAACTCACGCTGTCCATTAAAACGCCACTCTAGCCACCTAAAATTTGAAGGGCAATATCTAAACTGCGACTGTGCCTTCATTTTTTAATATTTCAGAGACATACTGTGCATCAAAATGTAGGTCTGGGTCTTGTGATTCTCACAATATAAAGCTCTTCACTGTAGGATTTATAGTTTGTAAAATACGACCGTTTGAAGATGGCAACCGCCAGTGAAGTGAGCAATTTAGAGCAGTTTGTTTTTAACCGCCCTTCTCTGCCCTATTTGGAATCTATTAGTTCCTGTTGGCAGTTGGTGGAATGTTCGAGGGATTTGAAAGCTCTTCTCTGCCCTTGCTGTAGAGTGAGTGAACCACATTCCAACCTTTCCACAGTTACTACAGCCACTCCAACCACACAGCAGTTACTCAAGCCACTCCACCCAGTTACTCCGCCCATTCCAGTTGTAGACTACTGGTGGAGGCAAGAACACTTCACACAATTTCCCCAGAAATTGTAGCTTTTCTAGTTTGAGTTTATTTTTACTTATATAGACTTGAACTCACTGAAAGGAAACAAGGAGATTACATGCTCTAATTTGATCTGTTGCTACTTTAAATTGTACTTACAGTGTCATTGTGGAGTCACATTTCTTAATAACAATTTGTAACTGTAACATAATAGCTACTTTAGTATGTATTGCATTACCTGAATAAAACTAGAATACAAAAAAAATAACTTTTAGCCAAGGATGTGCACTTTGTCTTTGTTCACTGAGTGCATGATAATAGATTTACACTGCACGCCTACCGTGTGATTAAGGGGTTAAAACCAAATAACTGACGAGGGGAAATGAAACCCAAGTAAAAACATTCAAGTTATGGTAAAGTCCAATAACATACCTGTATTACTAATGCTATAATATCGGTTTCCCTAAATAGACGCCCACTTGTTTGTTCGAAATGTTTTTTCAAAATTAAAGTATTTTCTTACCTTTTTCAGTGCCGAGGATCCATCCATGCTGTTTACCTCTCCACCTCCTCGCCACAGAGAATGGCCTCCTTAGTGATGGTGGAATCCAATGCTCCTCGTAACATGGCTTGCCCACTTACTGGGTTATGGTGCCAGGGTACCTACCATCAGAAATTTTGGGGCCTCTGACAAAGCACAAGGTCTGGCCCTCCCGTCCACGCCCTACCTAGTCCGCTGACAATGATGCAGGACTGAATGTGGTGTGTCTAGTGGAAGTGAATGCAGAGAGTGTGTGTTAGTGTAGCGAATGCAGTGTGTGTTAATGAGTAGCGAATGCAGAGAGTGTGTGTTGTGTTAGTGTATATTAAATTAATTAAATGTTATTCCCCCCGTTTCTTGCCTTTGTCCAGGGAGGAGGGAGATTCCATCCCTGGTGGTCCGGTGGCATGGGGGGTGTAACGGATAGACGGGCATCCCGAGTGGGCACCTCTGTTGAAGGATGCTCCTAGCGCTACCCGAGGACTCCAAGTACTCCAGCTGACACCATGGACTCCGTCAGAGAGCAGGACAGGAAGCTCTTACAAGAACTTAGCAGTAAATATAGCAAGAGAGTATGCAGAGCATAGCAATCCCTTGTAGCAGATTCCCCTAATAAGAGACGGCACTACAAATTGAGGGTGAAGTAGAACTGTCAAAAAATGTATTTTACTTGGGACTAGCCCATATGGTCATTACATTAACATTGCTGAGAAAACTCAATAAAAATCATAGCAAGCAACATACAGTGACTTATTATAACATAATTACATATTTATAAATGGATGGGGAAGACCATAATTAAAATGTCTCTCCTGCATGCAGAATTAGCGATATGCAAATCTACCCAAATATGCAAATTACCAGTCTTGCTATTCAGGTAGTGCATATTACAGTTGCTACCAACAGAGGGCACTACACAAGCTCCATAGCCAAATCAACCTAGTTGGTAGCAATCCTCAGCACTACAGGAGAGCAGGCAATACATCCCAGGGGCCATAGTCACATGGCAGGACAATCAGTCTTCTCCAATGCCCAGTGTCGAGGCTGGTTCCGCCACAGGGGGCCCCCTGTTACCGCAGAGGGGGCCCAGGCAGCACACAGCTTCTACTCTTCTCTTCTAATAACGCTCGCGAGACCCGCGGAGCGTTGCCATGGTAACTGGGTCTCGCGAACGTTATTAGAAGAGAGTGGAAGCTGTGTGCTGGGCCCCCTCTGCGGTAACAGGGAGCCGGGGGCCCGCGGCTGCACACATAGATAGCGATATTCGTTATATATGTGTGCAGAGAAAGAAAGTTGTCACCCCTGATGGCGGCCCTGCCTACCATTATAACCACTACAATGAACTTCCTCTCCCACACTGCTACGCTAGTCATTGATACAGGTTTATGGGTAAAATACTCACCTCCTTCCTATTCCGAACCAATTATCCCAAAGAAAAATGTGGATGAAAACCCCTTCTATCTGAAGTGGATAGTTAATACATTGTTAAACACAAATATACACACACCTGTTAAGCCATAAGACTTGCTTTTCCCACAGAAATCTCACTTTAACAGTGCTCTCATTATGATGTAAATGTGGTTCTTTGTTGAGCTCATTTGCATACACCTACCCAGAATCCCTTGCAGTAGTGAGAACACTGTTAAAGTGATATTTCTGTGGGAAAAGCAAGCTTTACTGGGTGTGTGTATTTGTGTTTAGCAATGCATTAACATATTATAATATATATATATATATATATATATATATATATATATTTTTTTTTTTTATTTATTAACATACACATACACACACACACACACACACACACACACACACACACACACACACACACACACATCTCAACCCTCTACCAGTCACTCTCCTGATTGACTACTTTTATGGTATCTCTGGACGGCCTCATTACTACTTCGGAAAAAATGTAAAATATGTCCTGTGTTGTTTCATAGAAAATTTTAGATTCACGTTTTGTCTTTTAATATTAATTGCAGTTTATTATGATAAATATAAAACAAGTACAAATGATTTGAAGATATCCAAGGACAGAACAGAAAATTCCAAGCTCTCTTGCATTGTGGAGGTGTATCTAACCTATAGAGCAGCACTCTCCGACCTCACAGTGTCTCATGAAGATCTTGATAAGAAAATTGTTTCTTGAAGAGTTCATACACAGAAGTAATGTAGAAATACATAGTTTCAGGATGATGAAAGTTAATAGCTCCAATAAAACAATGTCTGGATCAAGTCTCAATACAGTGATGCTGGAGAAGGTGTTCCCTGGTTAGGAAATGTAAAGAATTAAAACACAAAACTCTCCAAATGTACAAAATAGGTTTTTGTTTTTTAATGTAAAAAACATAGGAGGGAACATTGTGCTACATAGTTTATATTTATATCCCACTATCGACTCCTTTGTAAACATGAGAAGCATCCTGGTCCAAGTGAATAAATGGAATCACAGTTGGTCAAAGTTCATCGTGAGCTATATGCACAGCATGATCACACAGATCTGTATAAACATAGAAAAGAAAAATTAATATTGGGAATTTAAGTCAAAATGTTGCAATGTAATGTGGTTTTACTCTAAACCTAGAACACTTTAAGCTGTAGCATTTTACCTTGATTCCCAAAAATGTTGTTACATAGTTATAATAATTATACACACACACAAAAAAATAAAGGGAACACTTAAACAACACACTGTAACTCCAAGTCAATCACACTTCTGTGAAATGAAACTGTCCACTTAGGAAGCAACACTGAGTGACAATTTCACATGCTGTTGTGCAAATGGGATAGACAACAGGTGGAAATTATAGGCAATTAGCAAGACACCACCAATAAAGGAGTGGTTCTGCAGGTGGTGACCACAGACCACTTCTCAGTTCCTATGCTTCCTGGCTGATGTTTTGGTCACTTTTGAATGCTGGCGGTGCTTTCACTCTAGTGGTAGCATGAGACGGAGTCTACAACCCACACAAGTGGCTCAGGTAGTGCAGCTCATCCAGGATGGCACATCAATGCGAGCTTTGGCAAGAAGGTTTGCTGTGTCTGTCAGCGTAGTGTCCAGAGCATGGAGGCGCTACCAGGATACAGGCCAGTACATCAGGAGACGTGGAGGAGGCCGTAGGAGGGCAACAACCCAGCAGCAGGACCGCTACCTGTACCTTTGTGCAGGAAGGAACAGGAGGAGCACTGCCAAAGCCCTGCAAAATGACCTCCAGCAGGCCACAAATGTGCATGTGTCTGCTCAAACGGTCATAAACAGACTCCATGAGGGTGGTATGAGGGCCCGACTTCCACAGGTGGGGGTTGTGCTTACAGCCCAACACCGTGCAGGACGTTTGGCATTTGCCAGAGAACACCAAGATTGGCAAATTCGCGACTGGCGCCCTGTGCTCTTCACAGATGAAAGCAGGTTCACACTGAGCACATGTGACAGACGTGACAGAGTCTGGAGACGCCGTGGAGAACGTTCTGCTGCCTGCAACATCCTCCAGCATGACCGGTTTAGTAGTGGGTCAGTAATGGTGTGGGGTGGCATTTCTTTGGGGGGGCCGCACAGCCCTCCATGTGCTCCTTAGAGGTAGCCTGACTGCCATTAGGTACAGAGATGAGATCCTCAGACCCCTTGTATGACCATATGCTGGTGCGGTTGGCCCTGGGTACCTCCTAATGCAAGACAATGCTAGACCTCATGTGGCTGGAGTGTGTCAGCAGTTCCTGCAAGATGAAGGCATTGATGCTATGGACTGGCCTGCCCGTTCCCCAGACCTGAATCCAATTGAGCACATCTGGGACATCATATCTCGCTGCATCCACCAATGTCACGTTGCACCACACACTGTCCAGGAGTTGGCAGATGCTTTAGTCCAGGTCTGGGAGGAGATCCCTCAGAAGACCATCTGCCTCCTCATCAGGAGCATGCACAGGCATTGTAGGGAGGTCATACAGGCACATGGAGGCTACACACACACACTACTAAGCCTCATTTTGACTTGTTTTAAGGACATTACATCAAAGCTGGATCAGCCTGTAGTGTGTTTTTCCACTTTAATTTTGAGTGTGACTCCAAATCCAGACCTCCATGGGTTGAAAAATTTGATTTCCATTTTTTAATTTGTATGTGATTTTGTTGTCAGTACATTCAACTATGTAAAGAACAAAGTATTTCAGAACAATATTCAGATCTATGATGTGTTATTTTTGAGTTCCCTTTATTTTTTTGAGCATTGTAATATATTATATATATATATATATATATATATATATATATATATATATATATATATATATATAGTGCAGAATTATTAGGCAAGTTGTATTTTTGAGGATTAATTTTATTATTGAACAACAACAATGTTCTCAATGAACCCAAAAAACTCATTAATATCAAAGCTGAATATTTTTGGAAGTAGTTTTTAGTTTGTTTTTAGTTTTAGCTATGTTAGGGGGATATCTGTGTGTGCAGGTGACTATTACTGTGCATAATTATTAGGCAACTTAACAAAAAACAAATATATACCCATTTCAATTATTTATTATTACCAGTGAAACCAATATAACATCTCAACATTCACAAATATACATTTCTGACATTCAAAAACAAAACAAAAACAAATCAGTGACCAATATAGCCACCTTTCTTTGCAAGGACACTCAAAAGCCTGCCATTTATGGATTCTGTCAGTGTTTTGATCTGTTCACCATCAACATTGCGTGCAGCAGCAACCACAGCCTCCCAGACACTGTTCAGAGAGGTGTACTGTTTTCCCTCCTTGTAAATCTCACATTTGATGATGGACCACAGGTTCTCAATGGGGTTCAGATCAGGTGAACAAGGAGGCCATGTCATTAGATTTTCTTCTTTTATACCCTTTCTTGCCAGCCACGCTGTGGAGTACTTGGACGCGTGTGATGGAGCATTGTCCTGCATGAAAATCATGTTTTTCTTGAAGGATGCAGACTTCTTCCTGTACCACTGCTTGAAGAAGGTGTCTTCCAGGAACTGGCAGTAGGACTGGGAGTTGAGCTTGACTCCATCCTCAACCCGAAAAGGCCCCACAAGCTCATCTTTGATGATACCAGCCCAAACCAGTACTCCACCTCCACCTTGCTGGCGTCTGAGTCGGACTGGAGCTCTCTGCCCTTTACCAATCCAGCCACGGGCCCATCCATCTGGCCCATCAAGACTCACTCTCATTTCATCAGTCCATAAAACCTTAGAAAAATCAGTCTTGAGATATTTCTTGGCCCAGTCTTGACGTTTCAGCTTGTGTGTCTTGTTCAGTGGTGGTCGTCTTTCAGCCTTTCTTACCTTGGCCATGTCTCTGAGTATTGCACACCTTGTGCTTTTGGGCACTCCAGTGATGTTGCAGCTCTGAAATATGGCCAAACTGGTGGCAAGTGGCATCGTGGCAGCTGCACGCTTGACTTTTCTCAGTTCATGGGCAGTTATTTTGCGCCTTGGTTTTTCCACACGCTTCTTGCGACCCTGTTGACTTTTTGAATGAAACGCTTGATTGTTCGATGATCACGCTTCAGAAGCTTTGCAATTTTAAGAGTGCTGCATCCCTCTGCAAGATATCTCACTATTTTTGACTTTTCTGAGCCTGTCAAGTCCTTCTTTTGACCCATTTTGCCAAAGGAAAGGAAGTTGCCTAATAATTATGCACACCTGATATAGGGTGTTGATGTCATTAGACCACACCCCTTCTCATTACAGAGATGCACATCACCTAATATGCTTAATTGGTAGTAGGCTTTCGAGCCTATACAGCTTGGAGTAAGACAACATGCATAAAGAGGATGATGTGGTCAAAATACTCATTTGCCTAATAATTCTGCACTCCCTGTATATGTATGTGTGTGTATATATATATATATATATATATATATATATATATATATATATATATATATATATATATATATATATATATATATATATATATATATATATATATATATATATATATATATATATATATATATGTATTTATATGGTATTGGTATATGATTATTCCCCCTTTAAATTAGTATAAAACAATATCCCCAAAATTATTCTTACCAATATAAAAGATTAGTAATCTTCAAACAAGGTCCTCAAGAGCATCAGTGTACAACAGGCCATGTCTGGCAGAAACTTACTGAAATACCGTTCTTATACACTAAGAAAGTATGTTGATGCAAAAACACATCCTGTAAATAGTTGAATGGCATCCTGTCCACCACGAAGCTGTTCATGACAATGACCTGGTAATTTTCACTGTACAAAAAATGCCTGCAGGTATCACCAGGACAGAGACACCATTTCAAAACCAAAACAAAGAAAAACAAGAAGCTCTCAGTTGGGTAACAAAGACGAAGTGTACTTTCAGGGAAATTGTTCTCCCAACCCAACCTTGCAACTTTCAGGGAATTAAATTAATTACTCTTAAAAATATTTAAACATGCTTCAAAAAAGTGGGCACATTCATTTATCAAGGTCAAAGAATCTAGAGTTTATTCAGAACCGGGGGGCGGGAGCGATGACATAGCGCACGCACGCTCGCTTCCGGTGGCGCGGTCTGAGCAAGTCCCACGAGAGGAGAAGCGGAGTGAAGGCAGATCAGCGTGAGGAATGGCGGCAGCGTCTGAGGAATTGGTGGCAGCCTGGAAAAAGATTGGGACAGGCGAGAGGGATGTCTCTCTAATGCAGGGAAGTGTATTGAAGACGAAGTGTGAGCTGGGAGTGCGGCTGCAATAGTAAGCTGATCTGGCTGATCAAATCTACTGATAAAGTAGATAAACGACTGGGCATTTGTTTATTTGAAGCAGTAACCTGCTGTGGGCTGTGATAAGGAGACCTTTGGGTTGCTCTCCTAAGCTCCTAAAACTCGTAATAATAGAGGAGTGGAAGTTATTTCTGCATTTCCCTGAAGATCTTCTATAAGATATGCATTAACTGACTAATAAGATTACTTGCTTACTGGGACTGAATGTTCTGTCAGTAAGGATTGGCTAATATTCAATATACCTAATATACAACCATCTATTACACCTACTATATTACTGGCATTACTGGTTTGGTAAACCGAAATCTTATTAAGTAAGGTATATTGACATATAATAAGAGCACTTATAAGAATACTTATTTAATATCGCTGTTGGTGAATGGGATAAGCTGGTCATTTGAAAATGACCTCCAAGAAAAACCCAGAAAATAAATCCCTAAAAAAGGATAAAAAAGAAAGTAAAGAGCTAAGACGGCTATCCAATTTTTTGTGACACAATCTCCTGGTAAGAAAGACGGCGAAGAGGGTATGTCGTTTATTCAAGGAGAAGAGGGAGAAATGAAGGCAATTATTAGTAAGGAGCTTCAAGAAACATTTTCAGAAATATTGGAAAAGAGCCAACAGCTTTTATGTGACAAATTGACTTCAGTAATACAATCCAATGTGCAAGAAATCAAAGCAGAAATTGGTATACTAAATCAGAAAATTGTGAATATAGAAGAAAAATTAGACGCTGTGGATTATATGCAGGCGGAGTTAAAATCCCAAATTGAATCATTGGATAAAAAATATAATGGGATGGAACTAAAGCTATCAGATTTAGAAGATCGAAGCCGACGGAGTAATTTACGGATTAGAGGTATCAGCGAACAAATTTCGGATGGAAAATTAGAGGAATACTTATTAAATTTCTTCGAGGAGTTAGGGCTGAAGATGGAGCCTAATATAAAAATAATGGACAGATTCCATCGTCTCCCTAGGCCCAAAGGATTGCCTGAGACTGTATCTAGAGACGTAATGATCTGAATTCTGGATTAAAGATCAAGTTCTAAATAAGCATAGAACAAATTTGGAAAATAAGGATCAATACTTGTATATGAATTTGAAATTATTCCAAGACTTATCCTGGCAGACCAGGCAAAACAGAAAAGCTTTTGGAACTGTTACTAACATCCTTAGGAAAAATATGATAAGATATAAATGGGGATACCCAGTCAAGTTAATAGTGACGAGAGGGAAAGATATAATTTCATTGGACGAGCCCCAAAAGGCTGTAATATGGCTTCAAAAGAATGATATAAAATGAGTTAGAGAGAGAGGGAGGAGTGGTAGAGGGGAGGTGCCGTAATGGAAGAAAAGGAGTTAGACGATTGAGGGTTTTTTTTTTTTTTTTGGTGAGCTAAGGAAGTATTGGATTTTATAGTTACAATGCAGTAAGCACTGATAATTAAATGGTAAAGATATGAATAATAGACATGTGGGAATTTAGATAGATAAAGGAGTATAAAAGGAAATTTCTGTTATTGGGATTTTTTGGTGTGATAACACAAGGGCTGCAATAAGTGCTATGATAATCTAAATGTGGTATAGGTGCATAGGAAATTAATAAAGGGTTCGCGCTTAGAAAATTGAAGGTAAAATGGATGATGGATAAGCACATGTTGGTTTGGGGTAAATTATTCATGAGCCTATATATGGTTATTGTATCAGAATTGAATCTGGGAAGTCACAGGGAAACATAATGAGTATGAATACTAATCAATATAAGATAAATGATTAGTAAGCACTAGAATTATGATGTGGAGTTTAAACAACTAATAAGAAGGGATGTTTCATAGATTGAATCATTAAGCACAATATAAATATAATTAATTGTATATGACTAATGTAATGATCACTTTGGTTGATAAGAAGGTGTAGAAAGAGTGTAATTGATATATAATAATAGTTAATCTAGGAATATATATGTTGGTGGTGGTTTTTTTTTTTTCTTCTTCTCCTTTCTAGGATGTTCTCCTAACAATAAGTGGCAGTGGCAGCTTTCCCTTTGCCCTGCTTTGCTTCTCCTTCCCGATGCTCTTCTGTTTAAATAGATAGGTCTTTTAATAATATTGTCTCGATTGGGATAAGCCAGACTGATTCACCTAGTTAAGAGTAGCTACAGTTTGTAGTTTCAGTATTTTCTGAGAACATGCAGGGTTTGCATGTGGTTAGTCCTAATGGGAAGATTAAGGACTATGGGGTAGGGATGTGTAAAGAGCGGGAGAGGCTCTTGTTTGTAAGTGTTGGTTTGTTTAACCCAGTTATCGAAGAAATAATGATAGAAGTGGATAGTAAGGATGGTTAGGATGCTCACATTAAACACCCAGGGTCTTAATAGTCCACAAAAAAGAAAGGCTTTGATAGAGTTGATCAGGGAGGAAAGAATACAGGTTTGTTTTATACAAGAGACCCACTGGGTGGAATCTAATAAGGAATATTACCTTGGGAAACAAACTGCTTTTGTGATTAAAGCATCCTTGAAGGAAGGAAAAAAGAGCGGAGTAACTATTTGGATTGGGAAATATGTATCTTGGGAAGTATTGTATCAGGAAACGGATCCAATGGCTAGATATATTATACTGATTTGTAAATTGAATAATGAGATATACACTCTAGTTAATATCTATGCCCCTAACTCGGGTCAAGTGGCCTTCATGAAGGACATAGTAGATAAGGTAGATAAAATATCAAGAGGCAGGGTCATAATGGCGGGGGATTTTAACTGTGTCCTAGACACGGAATGGGATAAAAGAATGAAAAAAGGGGTTAAAATAGATATAGCATTACAACAAAAAGCTAAAGCCCTTTCCACTGTTGTGAAAAAGGCTGCTTTATATGATATATGGAGAATTTTCCACCCCCAGGAATATGACTTTACGCATTTTTCTTATAGACACTGTTCCTATGCTAGAATAGATATGTTGTTAGGAAATATAGCATTGGTGAGCTCCATTAAAAAAGTATTAATTAAAATCAATAATATGGTCTGATCATAACGCGATAGTTTGGGAAATACATCATAACCAGAAACAAATTTTTAGACAGTGGAGATTAAATGAATCATTGTTGAGAAGTGATGAAAATAAAGAGTATATTGCTAAAATGTCAGACTTCTATTTCTCAGAGAATAAAGACTCGGCTCCCGGGAGTAGGTGGTTAGCATATAAGGCTGTTATTAGAGGCCATTTATTAAGTTAGGTGCATATGAGAACAAGAAAAGAAGAAATAATTCAGCAGATATGTATATTTCCTTATATAAGTTAGAAAAAAGTAATAAAGAAATTCCAACAAAAGAAAAGGCAGAACAAATCCGAATAATTAAGAATAATCTTAACGCAATAAATATGAATCGGATTGCTAATAATATTGAGAAATTACAACAAAAATGGTATATGAAAAGAAACCGTATAGATAGAATGCTGACGAATAAACTAAAGAAACAGCAAGCTTTGCATCGGATTGATAAAATAATACATAATAAGATAAGATATTTAGAACTCCTAATGATATAGGCCGGATATTTAATGAATATTATAAGGCATTATATAATAGTGCGGATAATACTAAATTAGGGAAATTGGCAGATTTTATTAAGGGTCTTAATATACCTACTATTAATAAAAAACAACAGGAAGTAGTAGATAGATCCATTGCGGTGTCAGAGGTCATAGCAGCCATTGATGATTTGAAGAAAAAAAAAAGCCCCAGGACCCGATGGGTTTAGGGAATCCTTTTACAAAATCTTCAATAATAGAATTGCAACGGAGCTGACCTCAACTTTTAATAATTTCATAAGTATGGCCAAATGTCCAGCAGAATTTCTCGCGGCTAATATTCTTCCTATCCCTAAACAAAATAAAGATCCTTCATTTGTAAAAAATTACAGGCCGATATCTTTAATTCAGATACCAAGATTTTTTCATCTATTATCGCTGCTAGACTAAAAAAAGTTGTCGAATTAGTTGTTTCTAAAGATCAAGTGGGATTCGTCCCTGGACGCAGCTCAGTAAATAATATT
The DNA here is from genome assembly GCA_933207985.1 of Pelobates cultripes. Taxonomy (NCBI): domain Eukaryota; kingdom Metazoa; phylum Chordata; class Amphibia; order Anura; family Pelobatidae; genus Pelobates; species Pelobates cultripes. The sequence goes on along the minus strand of OW240912.1, from coordinate 332,288,269 downwards.
AGGAAAGTAGTTGATATCTTGGATTTGGTTAAAAAAGAACATAAAGAACTAGTTATTCTTGCATTAGATGCAGAAAAAGCCTTTGATCGGGTGGACTGGGGCTTTATGATGCAGGTTTTAAAAATATACGGTTTTGGAGAACAGTTGTGTAATGCAGTTAAAGCTTTATATAGTTCCCCTATTGCTAGAACTATTGGACAACATATGTGCGGATTGGTTTCCCCTTGGTAATGGGACCAGACAAGGATGCCCATTGTCACCCTTGCTTTATATATTAACAATAGAAATATTAGCAATTAAGATAAGAGAAAGCAATAATATACAGGGTTATCCTATTTCTAAGGGAGAAATTAAGATCAGTATGTATGCGGACGACATATTGGTGACACTTATGGATCCGTATAAATCCCTCCATGCTTTAATGGAGGTGATTAATGCGTATTCAGTATTTTCTAATTATAAATTAAATACAGATAAAACGGTGATTATGTGTATTAACTTAGAGGATACATTTAAAGCAGCTATGCAACTAAAATATGATTTTTTGTGGACAGAGTCTGAATTTAATTATTTGGGAATCAAAATTGCACCGAATGTTAATAAAATAATGGAAATAAATTTTATGGCCGTATTGAAGGAGATGAATTATACTCTTGGTTGGAACAACATGTTCATATCTTGGATTGGCAGGATTAATGCGATAAAGGCCTATATTATTCCTAAATGGCTATACATATTTAGACATCTTCCTATTCAAATACCAGATAGTTGGTTAAATATGGCACAGACGAGTATTTCTAAATTTATCTGGCACGGTAAAAAACCACGAATTAATAAACGACATATGGCATATAAAGTAAAGGAAGGGGGTTTGGGCATGCCTATTTTAAAAAATTATTATCATGCAAACATGATTAGCCACATTTACTTGATGCAAACTCCAGAGGCTGTGGAGGAAAGCTGGTATATTGAGAGTCAACAAACTCAAATAAAAGATCTCTCATGTTTATTATGGAATATTCATTATCCCAACTGGAGAGAAATAGCGGAGAACTGTCTTATTATTGGACATCTTGGGAAATTTTGGTCTATGTTTAAGAGTAAGGTGGGAGGGAAGAATAAAATTATTAAAAGCCTTAGCATTAAGAACTTGGAAAATAATATACAAGACCTTTCATTAACTACGTGGAAGAGCTGTGGGATTGAGAGGGTCTCAGATTTACTTAAAGCAGGGTCGATGAAAACTTTCCCAAATCTGATTTCAGAATATGATTTGCCTTGTAAAGAGGTGTTCTCTTACCTTAGGGTAAAAAGTTTCTTACAAAACTCTCTCTTGATGGGAGAAGATCAAGTAATGAATATTCTAAATAAAATATTTTGTGAATGTATAACTCCAAAGGTAATGGCTAAATCATATGCTTTAATATCATGTTTAGCTGGAGGTATGAGAAATAAGTATATGAATAAATGGTCTGAACTACTACAGATTCATATTTCCGAGAAAGAGTGGTTAGCGGCAATAAGTAGATTCAGCCGTGACATACACTGTTTGAACCTGATGGAGACTCAATATAAAGTGATACATTTTTGGTATTTGGATCCTAAAAAAATTTCCAAGTTCTCTTATATGAAAGATAATAAATGTTGGAGGTGCAATAAAGATGAGGCAGACTACTTACATATGTGGTGGAACTGTGAAGTTGCAGTTAATTTATGGGACATGACTTTTGAAAAGCTGCAGGCTCTAGGGAAATTTAAAATTGATAAAAGAATAGAAATTGCAATTCTGCATCTTGACTGGCCGGATTTACACCCTAGTCAAGGATTAATGTTAACTCATTTCTTCTCAGCTACTAAATTATGACTGGCCAGAAACTGGAAACTGGATGTTTCTGTTAGCTGGCCAATTTAAAAAAAAAAAAACCAAAACAAATTGTATTCCAATGTAAAATGGAACTGGGCCTTAAGTGGATTAATAAAAAGGCAGAGCAGAACAGTAGGTGGATAGATAATCTGATAAAACTTGAGTGAGCATGGTATCAGTAGTAAGACATACTACAATTTATAACTTAAAACTCTAATTCAATTCAATCAGTACATACTCTTTTGTTTCCTTCCTTTAAGGGTATTAATGAATGGGCTTCCTATAAGATGAAATATAATTTCTAAGATGACTGGGATAATGTTATGTTAATGTCTGTAATGTTTGTGAATTGATAGGTTCTTTCTGAGAAATGTGTAATGTTAATTTTTGTATTTGAACCGGTAGGCGCTAATAATTATTTTAATGTATTTGTGTGTTTGTAATGTATTGTGTTTATAAAATATTATGAAATAACAAATAAAAAATATTAACACCAAAAAGAATCTAGAGTTTATTTTAAATGAAAGCTGTTCTGACACAGCCTATCAATCAATGCCTCTGGATTTCTAGCTTGTGGAATTATTGCTAAAATGTTGCTTAGAGATTCTCAGGACACGATGATGTCAATCACAAAGAAATGTGTTAAAAGGTAAAAAAAATTTCTTGCTTGCTTCTGCTATTAACCTTAAACCCAGTAAATGATTTAAAAGAGTCTAATGGAGGAGTCCGTTAAAGAAGAAGAACTTCCCATTTCTTTACATACTTGTTGATAGTTTTGTCAAAACTGAACGCATGTCTACCCAGCTACAGTAAGTTTAGCTTTAATTTACTGTAATCTACTATATTTCCAGAAGGGTGTTTCACCGTGGAGGAGTTATATTTGTATTGCATCACGTTAATCCGAAGTGATGATTACTCAGAAAAGAATGCCAAACTTTGTTTCTGATAACAAGAGTCTTCATGACAGTGTATGGAACCTAATGACAGCATTCATCGGGTACCTACTCTGTCTGTCTCCACTCAGGATAGAGCAGTGTATATTTCTACATGTCATTTTTATACCTCCCAAAACACATTTTGTTATATATAGGGGATACGCATATATGGCAAACACACAAAACACATTATGAAGTAAGATCATCTGTTCCAGATAGCTCAAATTGCTATTTGTGGGATCTTTAAAAAAAAAAACAAAAAAAAATATTGGATTATTTATTTTTTGAATTGTTTAGGAATAGATTCCAGAGGAGATGATTTCTAGTTCAGATACACAAACAAGTCGTAATAAAAATTCTAGGAAGTGATATTGATAAAATCTGAAAAATAAACTATTGGACAGTGCTGTATTGTCATTTAATAGGAAATTACTTTGGTATAGCATGGGGGACAAAGGTAGAAAGGAAAACCAACAATCACCCATTGACTGAATCATTACCTGTACGCTTACTGCAGAGCTTGTCCTTAACATTCTCAGCTTCATGTGAAAAGAATTCGATTAGCTCGTCTTCATACTCTTCCACAATGCGTTCACACTAAAGACAGATTCAAAAAAACACTGGCAATTAGTTGCCTAGTACCCTGTCTGTAAAGTATACTTTTAAAAATAATGCATGGTCTTGTCCACCTTTGAAAAAACCTGTAATATAACCACTGCTTACATTTTGTGTCTGTCTCTTCTACAATATACCTAAATAGCTTTTAGAAAATAATATAGCATTACAAAGTTCATAAACTCTTACATTATAAATAAATAGTGCAGATGAGGAGTAGTCATCTCAGGACTATTGGACAGTGCTGTATTGTCATTTAATAGGAAATTACTTTGGTATAGCATGGGGGACAAAGGTAGAAAGGAAAACCAACAATCACCCATTGACTGAATCATTACCTGTACGCTTACTGCAGAGCTTGTCCTTAACATTCTCAGCTTCATGTGAAAAGAATTCGATTAGCTCGTCTTCATACTCTTCCACAATGCGTTCACACTAAAGACAGATTCAAAAAAACACTGGCAATTAGTTGCCTAGTACCCTGTCTGTAAAGTATACTTTTAAAAATAATGCATGGTCTTGTCCACCTTTGAAAGTGTCTAAACCTGTAATATAACCACTGCTTACATTTTGTGTCTGTCTCTTCTACAATATACCTAAATAGCTTTTAGAAAATAATATAGCATTACAAAGTTCATAAACTCTTACATTATAAATAAATAGTGCAGATGAGGAGTAGTCATCTCAGGAATAGTCCTACATCAACATCAAGAATTTTAGAAACGTTAGCTTAAACATTTGAACTGTTGTCTGTGTTTCTTGCCTATTCTGCAAGAATTCTATGCCTTAAAATTGCAAGGCCAGAACTTTGAGGAAATATGAAAGTAAATTAATACATAGTGAAATAAAAGCTAGATTGTCAATTTTGATTAACACACCAAACACACAATGGCTTATTCACTAAAGTGAGAACTGTAGGGAATTTCAAATTTAGCGCAGGACAGTTAGAGAGAAATTTACCAAGCCAACAGGTTTTAGTTTGGCTATTTTCGCCTTAAAAGGTTTACGCCAACACGGTTTTGCAAATATATATATATTTTTTAAGTGCCCTATTGGGCACTATGTAATAGGTTGCCCTCTTATGCAAGGAAAAACACATTTCTAAAAAAAAATTTTTAAAGTACCTGGAAACCAGCACCGGACTAGGAAATTCCACTCCCCATCCCGAAGTCATGCTGTGTCATTGACTTCCTCTCCTTGGTCCAATCAAATGCTTTTTATAGAGAAGCATTTGACTAGACTGTTTGACAAGGTCAGAGTGCATGCGCAGTCTCAGCTAGTAAGGAGTGAGAAGGGGTGGATAGAGAAAGGAAGGAGGTAATCTGAATACCCCATTAAGGGTATAGGACGAAGGGTGGCTATTCGGATTTAATTCACTAAAATACAATGTTTATCGAATAACCTTAAAAATGGAAACTATCATGACATCTGACTAGTGGGATCTTTTACATATGTATCCACAGCCTGTATTGATTCAGACAACATGTTTTAATTCTGTATATACACAGGGAGCGATCAGCTGACCCTGTCAACCAATGAGTTGGCCCTGCATTGCAGGGCTTAGTTCAGAATAGATAACAGAAACTCCCAACAGGAGCTTCCGGCTCTCCTGGAGGCTGCAGAGAGGCAGGGGGCAGCGGACAGGGAACCACAGGTAAGTACTTTTTTTTGGAATGTTCTTTTAATGTATCAGATAATTGTCATTGACACACAATGTTCTGGCTCTCTCTCTGGTTAAGTTCTATTTGGTTGCTCTTGCATGAGAGACAACAGCAACAGACTCCAAATACAATACACTTAGAGGGATATCCACCAACATGTGAATTAAAAGTCAGTCTAAAGTGAAGTTAAGGGGGGCAGAGCAAGCCTCAGACATGGGCTGTGGAATAGTCTATTATTATAGTCCTCACAAATAACTTATTTTAGTTTTTATTTTGTTTATAAATAATTGGGTGCGTAACCGTTATGTAATTAAATTCTTGTTTACTCAGAATACTTGAGGTAATGCCTTTGTTAAAAATTATTTTAACCCCTTAAGGATGGAGATGTGATCAAAACAAAACGTAAACAAAACCTGGAATTTGTGCTATATATCAGTTCAACCATAATTCAACTCTTTCATATTTAGTACACCCACACATATTACATATAATTGTGTTCAGGAGAAACAGGGCTTTCATTTCATATCAAATATTTATATATGAAACATAATTTAAATATGAATAAAATAAAAACAAAAAAAACTGAGGAATTAAGAAATTGTTATGCGATGTAGGCTTGCGCTGTAGTCGCCTCCAGATACCCTGAAGATTTGGGCAAACCGGGTTTCAAAGTGCAGTCTCCATTGCTGGAGCCCTGGGTCCGCTGTAGCGTGGTCTGGATACAGCCTGGTGACCACCTTCGGTACCTTGTGCGCCTTGCAGTGTACTCTGACAGGTGAGTGCGAGTCTCAAGCGGGGACCGGGATAACCCCCACCGGTCCCTAGGGGGAGTAGTAGCAGGGGAACAGAAGAGCCGCAGTGCAGTGCTGTCCCTGCGTCGGGAGATCGGCCGCCTCCCACGTTAGGCCTCAATGCAGATCTCGACGGACCGGCGTCAGTAGCTTCGGGTTTGGTATCAAACTGTTTAGTTTGACTTCATTTCCCTGCCGGTAATTTTTTTTTATCACGTTTCTGGGCTAATTCGTGACTTTTGGTTGCGTTAATGTTCATGCTGAGCAGGAGCTGTGCTTGCATGCGTCTGCTTGGCTCAGCGTTCGCCCCCCCATCATATAACTTATTTTACCTATTCAGGAAAAATCTACTGTACTGAACTATAATCTGTTTCTTGCTTTGTACTTATAGATTCATATATCATCGGTATTGTATGTATGTATACTCTTAAGCGCTGATCACCTCCGGTCTGTTATCTTCACTATCCACTTCACAAGGATGAAGAGAACCCCTTGTTGGTGATTTGCTACGAATTATAGATATCGAGCACTTATACTCATAAGTTTTTACACATACACTCACTGACAAACACATACAAACTCCCTACCAGACACAGATCCAAGTACACACACACACACACACACACACACACACACACATTTTTTTTTACTCCACCCAGCATCCCTACCTTTAGCTGCTCCCTTGCCGCCTGCGGCCATTTTGTTTTTAGAAATTTTGGCGAAACCCCATTTGTGTTCTCACGGAACACCAATTGGGAAACGCTGCCTTAGATGATGTTGAAAAGTGAAGGAAGTCACTTTTGTAACAAACACACCAAAATATACATTTTTTTTTGTTTTAAAGTGTTGGGGAGGAGTTTTAAATAAAACCATGAGGGAAAAAAAAGATAATGTCATATTGACTCGTGTCTCTAACTGCCTCTCTGCTATTTCCAACTGGATGGCTGCTTATATCCTTAAACTGTACCTGTCCAAAACAAATCTTCTGGTATTCCCTCCCTCAAGTGTTGCTACTCCCAAGTCTGTGTTGCTCCAAGTCAATGGCGCTACTATCCACACTACCTCTAAGGCTTTCTGCCTAGGTGTTCTCATTGACTCCGACCTCTCCATCACGTTCAATCAATCGCCAAATCGAGCCGCTTCCATCTCAAAAATATTGTGCTTTCGACCCTATTTAACGCCTGATACGGCAAAGGTGCTTGTCTATGCTGGTGTCCTCTCTCGCCTTGACTACTGTAATCCGCTTCTCGGTGGTCTTACGTGTTCCCAACTTGCCCAGTTACAGTCTATAATGAATGTGGCGGCAAGGCTCATCTTCCTGTCCGCCTGCACCTCCCACGCCTCTCCTCGGTCAGTTTCTACATTGGCTTCCCGTAAGATATAGTACTCAATTTAAGATCCTGATACTTGCTTATAAATCTCTACACAATGCTGCTCCGACCTACTTATCCTCACTGATACACAAATATGTCCCATCTAGGCCCCTACGCTCTGCCGGACACCCACACGTAACCTCTGTTTGTGCGCCTACCTCTGATGCTCATCTTAAAGACTTCTCTAGCGCTACACTGTTCCTATGGAACGCCCTTAACATCTCTGTTAGATTCTCACCCAATGTCCACTCCTTCAAGAAAAATCTTTGAAAAAAAATAAATAAATAATAATAAAAAAAAAAAATATATATATATATATATATATATACACACTTCTTTAGGAAAGTAGATCAATTAAACTACGAACAGCCGCCTCTCCCTGCACCCCGATTCCTCTACTGAAACTGTAATCAAAACAATAATCCCTCAATGAACAGTATTCTAGCAACCTACTTTTCTACCCTATTCTTACCTTTTGTGTCACTATACCCTACTCCCTCTAGCATGTAAGCTCATTGAGCACTCTGTTCCTGTGTGTAACTTGTCTGGTTACAAATACGTGTGTGTTAGTCCACCCATTGTACAGCGCTACGGAACTTGTTGGCGCTTTATAAAAAATAATATTCATTATGAGCACAACAAAAGGCAATGCCCAAAGAGAAAAGTGGGATCACCAAATAAAAATGTAAACAATTATAAAATAGTTCACAGTCAGATATAAAGTATAGAGAGGGCTACAGAGTTCTGCACTGAATTTTTATTATTGCATTTCTCAGAAACCCCAATAAATAGCAAAGAACTGGGAGAGATTACATTGTTATGGGGTGCATTTTAAACCTCATAGATCCAATATACACATGCTTTTAATGATTATGCAAGTAGAATAAATTATTGTGGCATATTTATCACTAATCGGTAATGAACCACTAGGTTAACGTTGAATTACAGTAAAATCTAGAACATGCCAACAGTTTATTTGTGGCACGTGGAAGCGTAATGATTTACTCAGTTTAAACTGCTTATTTTGGCCTCTAGTTTCCTCTGGCAAAGTCTACACTGCAGAAATGAATTTTCATTCATTGGGCTGTGATAAATTCATACGCAAGTGTTCAAAGTTAAGTTCGTCACTAAACGTAGAATAAATGGGGGGGGGGGATTAAAGTCTGCATTCCCCACTGAAATGCCCGGACCCTTCACTTCCAATATTGCATTTGCGAGTGGTTTAGCCACCTCGGTTCCTTGGCTGACCCACTGGGACATTTACTTTTCCATTAGCAGTGTGCAGACACTCCAGACCCCTAAAGCCCTTTAGCTTGCTGAAAAGTTGTGAAGAGTGTGTCTTTTTTCATTTTGGAAATAGCGCAGATTTTAATAGCAATGAAGACTTTATACTATTATTATTAATAAGATTACTGGTATTTATATAGTGCCAGCATATTCCGTAGCGCTTTACAATATTATTAAAGGTGGAGATTTAACAATAAATGAGACAATTACAAAACCTTACAGGAACAATAGGTTGAAGAGGGTCTTGCTCAAACGAGCTTACAGTCTTAGGTGACTCACCTCCCTTAAATATTCCTCTTGGCTGTACTTTCCTAGCTGAGCTCCACCTACTAGTAAAAAGGTAACAACGAAAAAGGTAATTGCAATACCTAACGATTTAAAATGATACAAACAAACAGTTTCTCCCGAGCTGCAGCTCCTCTCACCATAGTTCCAGCAATGAAAACCAGATAAACATGGAACAAAATGAGATCTGCGCTTCCAATTGCTTCGATGCACATTTTATGCACACTTCATCTATTTTAACGACATAAAAGACAAGTCCTTTTTCAATGCAAAATTGACTTTTTGCATTGAAAAAGGGCTTGTGCCCAAAACGTTTGCTTGTCTTTTATGTCCTTCCAAAAAAAAAAAAAAAAAATTCTTGGTAGCACATTTTCTGCACTCTTCAACTAGAAGCACAGATCTAATTTTTTCCACGTTTACTAGTAATATTAGGAAGAACTTGCATGTAACCCTTGCATGTACTAGAATAGCTGGAAAGAATCACGTTTCATTATTTATTATTGTATACACATTTTATTAGATTTACAGAAAAATTTGCTTACCATAAATTTCAGGTTGGATATCATTTCACTGTCAAGGTTGGTGTTGGAAGCATCCATTGTTTTTCCATCACGGGATAAAACACGCACATACGTTTTGCGTTGAGTGTTTGAGTCCGTTTTCTCACCATAATCTCTCATCTTCTCACACACACGTTCAAGTAATTCCATCAGATGAGCTTCTGTGCGGGCATATGGTACCTGAAATAAATAGTCATCTTCAGCCTGGTAGTACCGTTATGCATAATAAAGGTTTAAACAAACCGAAAAACAGCCTTTTCATAAAACATTTCTTGTTACAGTAACCCTTGATGTGCTGCTCACCCTAAAAATAAAAAAGTAAACTGTTCTAGTACCAAAAACAACTTCAAAAATGGGCAGCATGGACGGGGTGCTGCCATTGGACACCTGTGCGTGCCGACATCAGAGGTCCATATGCACAGAATTAAAATTATACACATACTACACAACCAGTCAGGATTAGAGATGTCGCGAACTGTCCACTGGCGAACAATAGCGTGTTCGCGTTGGGCGAACATATCAGATTTCCGGTCCGCCCCCTACACGTCATCATTGAGTAAACTTTGACCCGGAACCTCACAGTCAGCAGACACTTCCTGGGAGGGAGGGTCTGCTGCTGATTGGGTGGAATGTGTCTGATGGCTGTGAGGTTCCGGGTCAAAGTTTACTCAATGATGACGTATAGGGGGCGGACCGGAAATCGGATATGTTCGCCCAACGCAAACACGCTATTGTTCGCCGGCGGACAGTTCGCGAACAGTTCGCGACATCTCTAGTCAGGATTAGCCAACAATGAGTATTTAAAAATAACTAAAAATGCTGTATAAAAAGTATACTGTAATTTTTTTTTGTCCATTCACTGGGTCTTACTCATGCTAAGGGACAAAAAAAATAAATAAAATATAACTGCTAGTAAATGTCTAGAATTTATTTAAAGTTCATGTAAAGTTATGGTGCACCCCTTACCTGTAGTTTCTGTGTACATCTTTATAAATGAGTGACAGGATAGAGCAGAAGAACCCTACTACAGCACATACAGATGATGTGATTTACTCTAGCTAGAGGACTGTAGGAACAGATCGATTCCTCTCCAACGTAGATGTTTTGGCAATGAGCACAGTGTGACAAAATCATGAGAGACGTATTCCAAAGCAGAACCAATAGTTTTGGAGACAAGTGCCTCAGAACTGCAGCCAATTATTAACAAAAAATAAATAAATTGCTGCCCATATAGTCTAAACCTGCAGCTCAGAGCAGCAAGAATGCTCACTCCTGGGTGCCATATTTCAAACAAAAAAGGTGTGGAGGTAGTATGCACTTCTCGCCCCTGAGAGAGTGATGAACAGTGGTCTCCAGCTCTGCTGATGGCTGCAAAACGACTAGACAGTGAACTAGGCTGTGCATGAACTAGACATGTGCCAAATAAATATTTCATCCATAAAACAGATTCATTCATCCAAAATCAAAAGACTTTTAATCAACATTTAAGCCAAGTGATATGCCCATTTATTTCACAAATTTATCAATTAATTCGGGTGGGGATTAAAAGGATTTGGATTAATTAGTTTATGTACAAAACTAATTTTTGCACACGTCTAGTGTAAACTCATAACAGCCGTTGTGCAGCCGATATCTGTTTGCACAGCAGTTTCATTCAATGTAATATATATATATATATATATATATATATATACACATATACATATACATACACACACACACACACACACACACACACTTATTTATTTTTTTAAACACAAATTCTGCTGGACAGAGGCGTATGGGATAGGTACAGGCGCTTCCCAAAGAGACTGAACAGAGCATCTGCAGGGAACTTTAAACATATGTTATTTTCTGTAGTTTCTCTATATGCCAAACAACAACAAGTGTTGGACATTGACTATTTTTCAACTTTCAAAAGATACTCTTGTACCCAGCCCTGACCTAAAGCAAATAGAAACCTAGAACATTGAATGTGATGGCAGGTAAGAATCATTCGCCCATCTAGTTTGCCCAATATTTCAAAATACTTTTAATTAGTCCCTGGCATTATCTTAAGTCTAGGATAGCCTTATGCCTATCCCAAGCATGCTTAAACTCCCTCACTGTGTTAACCTCTACCACTTCAGCTGGAAGGCTATTCCATGCATCCACTACCCTCTCAGAAATCTGAAATTCTTTACCTGTTATATTAAAACACACAGCAAGAATGAGTTGAGCTTGAGATGTTTAATCATAAAGTGTAAAGATTTAAAAAAATAAAATAAAAAATTATGTATTATTTTAAATAGAGATATAAACATGTGTAGAATTGCTCAATACTGTATTCATGACAAACTTTATTCTCGCAGCGCCATCTACTGGTGAAAGTTTATTTGCCAATAAATTCTTTAAATTAAGGCTTTTCTGAACCATACTTAAATATAATGTGCTTTCTGAACTATCTGGCCGTTTATTTTACAATTATCATATAGCACTCTTCAGAACACTTTGTAAATTAAAGGGTACTCCAATTAGTAATTTCCAACAGGACATTAAGACTTAATATAATAATATAGAAAAGGGTTGGCGTAATTCTTTCAAAAAAATAGAACATTATTTAAAAAAAATTTTTTTAACCCCTTAAGGACACATGACATGTGTGACATGTCATGTCATGATTCCCTTTTATTCCAGAAGTTTAGTCCTTAAAGGGTTAAATCAAATTATGACTTCCCTTTTTAACAGGTACCCAACTAAAAGTAATTTATGAGTAATGCTATTTTTCCATCATCTAAATTAAAGGAACAAGTCTGCAGCTGCTGACATCATCAGAAGTGGTGGTCTGAGCCAATCACAATGCTTCCCCATAGGATTGGCTGAGACTGACAAGGAGGCAGATCCAGCATAGGTCAACCACAGCCCTGGCCAATCAGCATCTCCTAATACAGATACATTGAATAAATGCAACTCTATCAGGAAAGTTCAGTGCCTGCATGCAGAGGGTGGATACACTGAATGGCAGTGCTGCTCACTAGGCAGCACTACCCCAGGAAGCACCTCTAGTAGCCAGGAGTGGCCAGTTGAGTTACCACTAGGCTGTAAAGTAAACACTGTATTTTCTCTGAAAAGACAGAGTTTACAGCAAAAAGCCTGAAGGGAATGATTCTACTCACCAGAAATAAATGCAATAAGCTGTAGTTGTTCTGGTGACTATAGTGTCCCTTTAAAGGAACACTATATGGTCAGGAACACAAACATGTACTCCGGACCCCATAGTACCAAAAACACCATCTAGCCCCCTTTAACCCCTTGCCGACCGATGACGGTTCAGGACCGTCATCGGTAACATACCGTTGAGGACCGGTGACGGTCCTGAACCGTCATAACAGAAACCGGGTGGCGGGAGCGATCAGAGATTGCTTCCGCCGAAATCCCGTGTTGCTATCTGCCCGGCATCCCAGGCAGATAGTAACAGCCAATTGCGGCATGTGAGCGATCCGCGATCGCACACAATTGGCTGATGTCAAAGTGGGTGTTACAAACACTCACTTTGACACTGATCTCTGCCTCTCTCTCCTCTGTAGCGTTTTGTGAGGCGAGAGAGAGAGAGATCAGAGCGGATAGTTTGTTGCCAGTGTGAAAGAGTTGCTAGAAGTATCAAAACCTGTAAAAAAGTTAAAAAAAATTAATTCATTTTAACCCCTTCCCTGCCAAGTCCTATTACAGCAGTGCATTAGTACCGTGTAATTTTTTTTTTTTGCACTTAAGGATTTTTTTTCTTGTCGAAAAGTGTTTTTAGTCTCTTTTAGGGTGTTTTAGACTTTTTTATTTTTTTATTTTTATTTTTTATAAGCGTCAAACTTTAGTCAGTTTCTGTCACGTATTCATACACTTATAAAAATGTGGTTAATGACATTTACTGTCCACACAGGATAATTTGTGCCGAGCAGCAACCAAATCCACAGAAGGGTTAATGCTGAGCAGCAATTATGCAAATGGAAACCTGGTAACTGCTTTTGGGGTCAAAGGCCAGTTACAGCCTATCAGATCTAGAGTAGGGGTATTTAGGCCCCGTTCTCATCTTGCTCAATGCCCTGTCGTGGTTTCCCTTGTGGTTGTCCGAGAGCGTGTTATTGATTCTGGTAATTCTGGTTATTTGACTTTGGCATTGTTTTTGACTTCCCTGTTTTCTGGCATCTCTGACTCCTGGCTTTTCCTTATCGCTGTGTCTCTCTTTCTGTTTCCCTTGACCTCGGCTATTTCTGACTATTCTTTGGTATGTTAGTCCGACCATTCTAAGGTCCAGTATACGTTACCGATCAGTCCTCTGTGTTATACAATTCTACGTGCTGGATCATTCTTTAATCCTGACAGTTTCCTACCCCCAAATCTCCATTAGATTCTCTTTGCAGGAGTTAGTTTAGGGATTGCCGCTAAAGTCTGTTTTAGTCTATTTTAAAAAAACAAACAAAAAAAAAACAAAAAACTTTATGTTAGAAATTTGTTAGTTTTGTGTTGGTGAAACATGCATCGCATGTATAGCTTGGAGGAGGCATATGCCTTCTTGGCGTCAGACTGACGCCACTGACACTGCGTCCGATTTTGACCCAGGTCAGTTTAGCGACACGTCTAGAGACACGTCATCTGTCTGTGAATCGGCTGTAAAAAGAAGCTGTGCTTCATCTGCTACGCCGAATGTGGAGGAGGACTGGGTACCTCCACAGTTAATCCCCCTTTTTAGTGCCAACGCAGGCATTAATATCAATGTGCAGGACTTCTCCGCTATGCAATATATGGAGTTATTTTTGGAGGATACAATCTGGGAGGAGATTGCTTCCCAGACTAATCTCTATGCTACCCAATTTTTTAATGCAAATTCAGGTAGCTATGTAGTCAGGGAGCATGCTTGGCATCCCACAGATGTCCCTGAACTCAAAAAAAAAAAGCTGGGCTCCTACCATGCTCATGGGGATAATAAAGAAGCCCTCAATCCACTCTTACTGAAGCACCAACCCCATCTGTTCTAGTCCTATATACTCCCAAACAATGTCTAGAGCAAGATATGAGTTGGTGCTACGATACTTGCATTTCAATGATAATACCCTCTGTCACCCCAGAGATCAACCCCAATATGACAGGCTTCACAAAATATGCCTACTAATAGACCATCTGCAGCAAAGATTTTCTGACGTTTATACTGCCCAGCAAAATGTATCTGTTGATGAATCCCTTATGAAATATAAAAGGGAGATTGGGGTTCAAACAGTACATTCCCTCAAAGCGCGCTAGGTATGGCGTCAAGTTTTACAAACTGTGCGAGAGCGAAAGTGGCTATACGTTTGCCTTTCGCGTATATGAGGGGAAAGTTGGTCAACCGGACCCTCTTGGCTGTTCTGACTTTCTGGGAAAATTGTTTGGGACCTACTGACCCCCTTGTTCAATAAGAATTACCACCTTTATGTGGACAATTTCTATAGTAGTGTCCGTTTATTTAAATCACTTTATAGTTTGCAGACACTGGCCTGCAGCACTGTTAGAAAAAAAACTCCAAAGATTTCCCCAGACCTCTCATAGAGGCCAAATAAAAAAAAAAAACAAACAAAAAAAAGTCAATCCAAAGCTCTGCGCAAAGCTGAAGTGCTTGCAATTAAATTTAAGGACAGGAAGGATGTTAACATGCTAACCACCATCCATGACGAAAGCATGTCAGACGTCACTGTCAGAGGCAGAGTAAATTCCAAACCTGTTTGCGTCAGGGCTTATAACAGGCACATGGGGCGTGTAGATTTGGCTGATCAGCTCATGCAGCCGTATCTTATTTTAAGAAGAACTAAAGCCTGGTACAAAAAGGTGGCTGATGCAAGTAGCAACCCACAATTCGTTTATACTTTTTATTTTATTTTTTTTTTTTTTAAATGAATCCCGGAAGAACCACCTTTCTCCAATTTTAACTAAAAGTGATTTCAACAATCATTTATGGAGATGGTTCCGTTGAAGTTCCAACAACGGTGCCAGAGGAATCAAGAATTGGTGCTACGCATTATATTTTTAAAATCCTCCTACTGAAACTAAAACAAATCCCCAGAAATGTTGCCGGGTCTGTTACAAAAAAGGGAAAAGGACAGACCCCCTTTCACTGTCCCGATTGCCCTTCAAAACCCAGATTATGTATTGGAACATGTTTTAAGCTCTACCACACAGAGCATACCCTTTTGTAAGACTTGTTCCTGAATTTTATTTTTTGTTTCTTTTGAAAGCAGAACATTTAGTTAGTTTCTTTTCCCCAAATCTCCAGTTAGATTCTTTTTGCAGGAGTTAGTTCAGAGATTGCTGCTAAAGGTGCATTTGATACCTGCACATTTGGTTAAAAAAGTATTGTGGCCGAAATCTAAAAGCAAAAAGTGTGTATATAAATAAAAAAAAAAAATAAATAAATAAAAAACAGAATTAAAAAATTACCACCGCACACTTTCTCTGAATATTAGGGGCAAAATGGTTGGGGAAAAGAAGTCAAAACCTTGGATGTGTACTTTATACAAATATATATTTTCAAATCCATAAATTCACATTGGGGGATGGAAAAATGCACCACACTCAACATGTGCCTAGCAAAGCAAGCAAACTATATTCAGCCAAATTGGGCAAGTCCAAAATTTGTTACTGTAAAATTGTGGCAAACCAATGCATGTGGGGTGTTTTCCAGAGATTTATGACAGATAATAGTGTTACAATGTCACTATTGATACATTTAAAAAAAACAAAAAAAATCCAAAAAAAAAAAAATCAATGTTTTGAAACCGCAATATCCTACTTGTACTTATAACCCTATAGCTAGCAAAAAAAAAAGTAAAAAAGCACGTAAACACTGGGTATTTTTAAACTCAGGACAAAATTTTGAATCTATTTAGCAGTTTTTTTCATTAGTTTTTGTAGGTGAGTAAAAGATTTTTCAAGTAAAAGTAAAAAAAAACAAAGTTTTTTTCAATTTTTTGTCATATTTATATATAAAAAAAAAAGTTTTTAATTAAATTACATGAGATTATATAAATAATGGTATGTAAAGAAAGCAATTTCTGTCCTGAAAAAACCCCAATATATAACTTGTATGGGAACAGTAAATGAGAGAGAGGAAAATTACAGCTAAACACAAACACCACAAGAGTGTAAAAAGAGGCCTGGTCCTTAACGTACAACATCGCAAAAACATGCCGGTCCTTAAAGGGTTAATATAGTAAAATATTTCCTGTCTGCTGGTGCCGGCTGTGCACCTGTTCTGCCTGCTTAGCTGACATCAAATGTTATGATCTGAGCTAATCTCAATGCTTTCTCATAGGAAAGCATTGGATTGGCCGAGACTGTCAAGGAGGCAGATTAGGGGCAGAGCCAGCAGAAATCAGACACAGCCCTGGCCAATCAGCATCTTCTCACAGAGATGCACTGAATCAATGCAACTATATTAGGAAAGTTCAGTGACTCTATGCAGAGGATGCATCTCTAGTAGCCATCTAAGGAGTGGCCAGTGGAGGTATCCCTAGGCTGTAATGTAAACACTGCCTTTCTCTGCAAAAAACAAAACAAAAAACAAAACAGTGTTTACTGCAAAAATAATAATTATATTTACTAGAACAAATACAATAAGCTGCAGTTGTTCTGATGGCTATAGTGTCCCTTTAACTAAGAGCTTGCATTGCATGTGCTCTTCTCTGTTGGCCAATTAACACCAGTAAGAGTGTCACTATTATTTACTCTGGTTGGGAAGAATAAGGGATTATCACTTCCATATTTACAAAAGTGGTTCTCAAATAACGCTAATTTAATGTTACTCAACTTTGTGCGAATAAGAGTATGTAGCACATAACTGTGACATAAATTCCTTCTTAAGAACTGTGTGTGACTGAAATGCAAAGGCCAAGATGAAAAATACTGAAGTCCACAAAATGATATATGGCGTATCATTACAAGCCTGGGGCCATGTATCAAGGGAATAAAATGGATTTCATTACAGAAGATATGCAATTGACAGCCACTAACAAACAGTATATGCATTTTACAATGACCATCTCTTGAATGGCAAAAAAAAAAAAAAAACTATTAGAATACCTCTGTTACCGACTGGGTGCCATCTGGGTTTATGCGGAAAGATCCTTTTTTGATTGTCTTCTTGGGATCAACTTGTGAAATCTCCCACTCTATCTCATCAACAAGTGCACGGCATGCTGGAAAAACGAAAGGGGATATTGTATCAAGTTAACTTAGAGATGCACACACACACACCAAAAAAAAAAAAAAAGAGAGAGAGAGAGGAAACGGAGGGTTGGAAGAACAGGTTTGATAAAAAGCAGAATTATTGTACACGGGATAAAAGCTGTGCAATGCTCACAGATGTTCACAAACTCATAGACCTGTAGACGGTTTAAATTATAGTGTAGCTTTTCTGTAGGCTAAACAAACAACTTGCTTTTGCATTTGAGCAAATCCTGCAACTTGCAGGGCCATGTGCTTTTATTATATTCCCTCGGGCTGTAACAGCCTGTTAAAGTCCAAGGGAATACAGGAGAGAGGTGCTGGGAGTTGCTGAGGAGTGTACAGAGGTGCTGGGATCTGCATTGAGGCTGTTGGGGCCAGCTGGAGCACTTCGTCTCCCTTCCAAATTCCCAGCAGCTTCTCTGGCACACAGGCTCCGCCCCGTGATGTAAGCTCCACCCACACATGCAAGTAGCACCTGCCGCTCAAGCTCCGCCCCACCACTAAGCAGCAGATCTTGCTGCAGTTGGAAAAGGTGTGTTTGTGTGTGTGTGTGTCTGTCCAGACCAACAGAGAAGACTTGCTTTCTTGCTGTTGGCCCTCTTGAGCTGGTGAGATCCAAGATCTCCCTCACCAGTCCAAAGGCCCTCCATTAGTGACAGGGAGGGCTGGAGGACCTGAGAGGCTGAGCACTCCTTCTGCGATCATGGTGTGCGGAGCGTTGCCGCATGTTGCCATGGCAATGCTCTGACACAGCATTCTCCACGCGGGAGGAGTGAAGACAGTTGTAGGCTATAGACAACACACACACACACAAATCCTGACACATCTTGCAGCCACTTAGTAGATAGCTACCTAATTCCCACGGTATTAGAAAGCCATCTACCAAAAGGCTGAAAGAACAATATTGGTCTTTCATCCAACTTTAGTAATACCAAGTAAAGATTACGAAGTATTAGTAATTAATCTGCCCCATCTCGCGAGCAGGGGCATGTCTAGTAAACAGTGAGCAGCCCGTCAAAGTTCTCTGATTGGTTGGCTTGGAATCCAACCAGAGTGTTCGGTCATTTGCACTGTTTTCCTCCATATTAGCCCAATACGTAGAGAAACCATTAAAAGGGAACTCTACACAACATAACCATTACAGCTACCTGTATTAGTTGCATTGCTTTGAATTCCCTGGTGCTGTCCCCCAGTTTAAAGAAGGAATAAAAAAAAAAAAAAAACAGAAAGGGAACAGTTTGTTATAGGTGCCCATGCACGTATCAGCCACATTGATAAGATGTAATTTACACTTCTGCATTATCAAGTGTGCAGGTATGCATCAGTACAGCACACTCAGCCAACTAATGTCTTGGTTGGACAGACTTGCCATTGATAATGTGACTGAAATGGGGATGTCCCTTACATTTAAGCAGGGGCATGATCTATACACCAAAACCACTCCATAAAAAACTTAAGCGGTTTTAGTGCTTAGAGTTGTCCCTTTAATATGGAATATATATAAATAAATTTTAAAAAATTCTCCACTCTTTAAAGGACCATTATAGGCACCCAGACCACTTCAGCTTAATGAAGTGGTCTGGGTGCCTGGTCCATCTAGGATTAAACCTGCTTGCTGTAAACATAGCAGTTTCAAAGAAACTGCTATGTTTACATATGGGTTAATCCAGCCTCTAGTGGCTGTCTCATTGACAGCCGCTAGAGGCGCTTCCGCGCTTCTCACTGTGATTTTCACAGTGAGAAGACGCCAGCGTCCATAGGAAAGCATTGAGAATGCTTCCCTGTAAGACTGGCTGAATGCGGGTGCGGCTCTTGCCGCGCATGCGCATTCAGCTGATGACATCAGAAGAGGGAGGAGAGTCCCAGCGCCGAGGGAGCCCAGCGCTGGAAAAAAGGTAAGGGATTAACACCTTCCTCCCCCTTCAGCGCCACGGGAGTGGGACCCTGAGGGTGGGGGCACCCTCAGTGCACTATAGTGCCAGGAAAAAGAGTTTGTTTTCCTGGCACTATAGTGGTCCTTTAATTAAAATCATTCATAGCATGCTCAGCAGTAAGACAAGGCAGAGTAAATACTAGAGTATATACAGGGATATAGGCCCCATACAACAAACACAAGGGAAGAACACCATCACTAGAGAAATGTATGTGAAAACATTATGTAGTCATTATAGAGTTGACAGTTCTTATTTCCTATGCCCACTCATACGCCATCAAGGAGAAATCCATTGAACATTATTAAAATTTTAAAAAAATGTAATAGATAAACTCCCAAAGAAACATGCATGGATTTATTTTTAACATGTTTTCTTCAGGGAAAGATGAAAAAAATAACTTTCAAATGCTTCAGAACTGTTGTCTACAGCCTTTGCTAGTCGTCCCCTCTTTTTCTGGCACAGACATGGAGTCTGTGCAAGGGAATACACAAGAGGATGAAGTGCTTTATGTGCCTGGAGTATTCCTCTCAGTCCTATTGAATACTTTAGAGTTTTAATTCTAAAGTGTTGGACAAGGCAACAAATTGGGATGAGAGGTGCGGAGAGTCATCCAAAGCGTCTGCCCAAATTCCCACTAAACCATTCCTCCTCTTGCCTTCCAACTTCCCACTCTCTCCCCTTTTATAAAAATCCCCCTTTTTTTCTCCCACCTCTTTATCTATGTCCTAAGCGTATTAGAACCGGAGCCCATCAAGGTCCATGTAGAGGTGCCGTGATCTTCTAAAATGGAGATAATGTTATGTATTTTATACGCTTAACAATGGTACCATGACTTTTTTTAAAGGGACACTATGGTCACCAGAACAACTACATCTTATTGCATTTGTTCTGGTGAGTAAAATCATTCTCTTCAGGCTTTTTGCAGTAAATACTGTCTTTTCAGAGAAAATGCAATGTTTACATTACAGCCTAGTGATAACTCCACTAGCCACTCCTCAGATGGCTAATAGAGGTGCTTCCTGGGGCGTTGCTGCACAGTGAGCAGTACCGCCATTCAGTATCTCCCCCATCTGCTTGCAAACACTGAACTTTCCTCACAGAGATGCATTGATTCAATGCATCTCTAGTAGGAGATGCTGATTGGGCAGATCTGTGTTTGACTTGTGCTGGCTCTGCCCCCGATCTGCCTCCTTGACAGTCTCAGCCAATACTATAGGAAAGCATTGTGATTGGCTCACAGAATCACTTCTCATGATGTCGGCCAAGCAAACAGATAAGGGGCAGAGGCAGCAACTGCAGACTTGAACACAAGTAAGATGTTACTATATTTAGGGAGGCCAGGTAGTGTTTTAACACTATAGGATCAGGAATGCATGTTTATGTTCAGTGTTCCTTTAATTACAAACACGGATACCTGTTATTTTTGTAATTGATTCTCCAATAATCTGTATTGTCTTATGTTAAAGCCTCAAACCTTTATTAATAATAATAATAATAAAGTGTCGGAAAAATTAGATAATAGACTCCAGCAGACTGTGTCAACTATAAACTAGATTATTTTGGAATTATTCGATTATTAACTAAATGCCAATGTTATATATTAATATTAACAAAAAAGAAAAAAGTAACCCAAACAAACGTAGGACGTATGTGCAGTTTAAAATTACTTGAAATCTTACCTCCACAATGTAAATCCTGCCCTCTCCTGGCAAACACAAAACTGATGAAAGGCACAAAGATAAAAGAAAGAAGCAGCCAGCTGTACGCCCGGGACATCATCTTTGTACACACTGCAACGACTGTGCTGCAGGTTAAAATAATAAAGCATTTTAGGTACTGTACCAACAGTTTTGTGTTCTTACTCAGATACATCAAAATTATTATCATGGCCTGATAGAGATAATAAGGCTGTAATGATCAGTTCACCTTAATGTATAAAAGCTTCTAAAGTAGCAGTAAGTATGTATATTTATATATAATAAAAAGAAAAAAAAAACAACTATTAGAGCTATGTACATTTTGTTTACACCATTATTTAACTACCTTGAAATCACTTGTTATGCCCCATTTAGTGATATTGCCATGTTAACCTATTTTCACAATAGTCCTGCTACATCGTGTGGGAACCCAATCAAGCAAGGTTTATCAAACACATTGATAAAGCATGGCTCATCACAGCAGCACTGTACATAGGGCAAATAGCAAATAGAGCCATAAAACAGAGCATACCATATTCACTAAAATACCGGTGTACAAACGATTGATAGTTTGAATCCTTTTTTTGTGAGTTACAATCACCATAAGGTTTAGTAAGGAGTTAGGGCTGCAGCTGACAAATAATCTAGAGTTTCAAAGGAAAGAAGAGACTGAACAAACTATAAACGGGACGCACAAAAGAATAGATTGTAAGGAAAGATGTTCCCAGGAGATGGAATGGCTAAAGTGGCAAGCAGGCGATGAATACGCTCATTTTCACTGATTATTAGTGGAGGTAAATGTTTTTTAGAAAAATGCATTTTCAGAGTTAATCTAGTGGTCTGGCAGAGTGCAGCAAATTCAGATAACAAGTGCAGCTAAGGAAGTGTTCCAAAAATGTGAGTAAATCCTGATCAAGATCCAATAATTATGGGGGGAAATGAACAGGTGGTCGTGATAGTATTTATTTAATTCTTGTATTGTCTTTTTAAATTGCTTAAAATCATTATTATGAGAATCCATATTTATTGGCTCTTTATGACAGGCTAGGATGGTTAGTGCATAGATTAGTACTTTGTACAATCCATGAAAGAGTAGTTATAAAAGCATTATATATTTTAACATAGCCCAGGGATGAAGCCCTAATAGCATAAGGCTATCCTAGCTATAAGATAAGGCCAGGGACTAATTAAAAGGATTTCAAAAATAGGGCAGAATGGTTCTTATCTGCCGTCACATTCTTTGTTTCTAAATCACTAGATTTGATGGCATGTAAATAGGTATTTCATGAAAAGATTATATTTTGTACATGTAGTACAGAGCAAAATATTTGAATGTATTGAAAAAAAATGTTTTTTATTCATCAACATTCTATATGTGAACGATTAATGACTGGTATAAGAGAACAGTCATGATTTAGCATGATATATGAATTAAGACACAGCAAGGCCACTGTCAAATGGTTTGACATATTACCAGAGGATAGAGCCTAAATAAACTCTGGAAGTCACAGTACCTTGTTCTCTCACGCCAGTAGACATTAAGATCCTAATTGTTGTGAATAATGCATCAGAGGCAGGTAAAAACTCACTACCAGTAATTTCCGAACCCCTTGAGTGTACTCATGAGGGCATATACAGAGAAAGATCATACAGTGCATACATGTTTGGACATTACTTCAGTAATGTTGTACGGGCCATGCATACAGCAGGGGTTATATTAGTTTACATGCAATGCCAGCAGAGCATGTATTAAAAAAAAAATTTTTTAAAAATCACAACACAATTAAATTCTGGTTAGATATGCTCATATTTGACAGATTTGCTTGAATGCAGTTCTAAAAAGAAGGCCTTTTTAATTAAATATGTATTTAGAATTTTCTTCTTTTTAAGAATCCTGTATAAGCTATTAATGGCCAGTATCGCAGCATGTAACCCCACAACCACCATACTTTCCTGTACACATTACACTATCATGCTGGCAGATAACATATACAAAGTGCCTCCAAGCAGTATGTATAAATAATTATTAGCATAGCGCTGCAGGAGGGGACATTAATTAAGTAATCAAAAACAAACCCACACTAGATTATTCACTACAGTGTGAACTGTTAATTTAAAGCAGTTTAATGAACTGCCTTGATTTCCCTCCCACAGTACCAGAACATGAATACTACATACTTCAAAGTAGCACATCATAATAATAATAATAATGTTATTGTTATTACTACTACTACTACTACTACTACTAATAAATATAACTGTAACAGAGAAAAATAACTGTAGCACATGAATGGTCAACCAAGCAATTAAAGTGACTAACCCTAATTTGATATATAATTACCAATAAAGTAAAACCCCAATAGAGGGAGACTTTATTGAGAATTATAAAGTAGCCCTTTCCATCTCCCATTGACCAGGAAAGTTTGTGCCCAATATTGTCCCACTCACAGAGCGCTGTCTTATTCTGTCCCACTCACACAGTCTTGTTTAGCACTGATAGGTGAGCTGATAGAAAGCTGGTTTATTTATTTCTATTTCTCTCTCTCTCTCTCTCTCTCTCTCTCTCTCTCCCTCCCTCCCTCCCTCCTATAGTCAATGGACCAATTCTCCCCCAACACCCAGGGGCCACAGGAAACCTGCTGGTCTCCCCAATCATTACACCCAGTCAGTGTCCCACCCACTGCTACCGGTCCACAATCCCCATCGCTCGGCATTACCAGCTCACTCCTCACACCGGCAGCACCGACTACACTGGCACAGCCCGAGGCCCCGGTTTAGGGTGTCCGAGAGCCTGCCCGCTAAACCGACACTTTCACAGACTACTTAAACGGCTTCACAATGAGGAGCATTCTCCCCTTTCTGCATTGTATACTGACACAACACGTCACCGCGTTAACTAAAGCGGCGGTGAGCAGACATAGTGCCACTCATTGCTGACAGGCAGAGCGAGGGCGACTAAACCTGGCCCGTGAGGACCCCGCGACTTGTTGCGTGGCGGGGATTCCACGTGTGCGGCAGGTGGGGGCGTGGCTAAATCATCAGATCGGAAACTGTGCTGACAGCGAGGCACATTATACTGGGTGGGGATATAATAATTAACGGTACAAGGGGTGAAAGGGAAATATGGGATGCCATGGTACAAGGGGTGAAAGATATAATGTACCAGGATACAAAGGATGGGGATATAATATACCATGGTACAAGGGGTGAGGATATAATATACCATGGTACAAGGGGTTAGATTATATACCATGGTACAAGGAGTGGGGTTATAATATACCATGGTACAAGGGGTGGGGATATAATATACCATGGTACAAGGGGTTAGATTATATACCATGGTACAAGGAGTGGGGTTATAATATACCATGGTACAAGGGGTGGGGATATAATATACCATGGTACAAGGGGTTAGATTATATACCATGGTACAAGGAGTGGGGTTATAATATACCATGGTACAAGGGGTGGGGATATAATATACCATGGTACAAGGGGTTAGATTATATACCATGGTACAAGGAGTGAAAGATATAATGCACCATGGTACAAGGGGTGAAAGATATAATGTACCAGGATACAAAGGATGGGGGATATGATATACCATGGTACAAGGGGTGAAAGATATAATGTACCAGGATACAAAGGATGGGGGATATAATATACCATGGTACAAGGCGTGAAAGATATAATGTACCAGGATACAAAGGATGGGGGATATAATATACCATGGTACAAGGGGTGAAAGATATAATGTACCAGGATACAAAGGATGGGGATATAATATACCATGGTACAAGGGGTGAGGATATAATATACCATGGTACAAGGGGTTAGATTATATACCATGGTACAAGGAGTGAAAGATATAATGTACCAGGATACAAAGGATGGGGGATATACTATACCATGGTACAAGGGGTTAGATTATAAAATACCATGGTACAAGGAGTGGGGTTATAATATACCATGGTACAAGGGGTGGGGATATAATATACCATGGTACAAGGGGTTAGATTATATACCATGGTACAAGGAGTGAAAGATATAATGCACCATGGTACAAGGGGTGAAAGATATAATGTACCAGGATACAAAGGATGGGGGATATAATATACCATGGTACAAGGGGTTAGATTATAATATACCATGGTACAAGGGGTGAATGATATAATATATCATTGTACAAGGAGTGGGGTTATGATCCACTGTAAAGCGCTGCAAATTTGTTGGCGCTATATAAATAACAATTATATACTAGGGCAAAAGGGGTGGGGTTATAATATGCCATGGTACAAGAGGAGGGTGTTATACCATGTACAAGAGGTGAAATATATAAGATACCATGGTACAAGGAGTGGGGTTATAATATACCATGGTACAATGGGTGGGTTATAATATACCATGGTTCAAGGGGTTTGGTTATAATATACCATTGTACAAGGGGTGGGTTAGTTCAGTACAGGATTTAGAGCTATATGACCTGGAGTTGAAATGTTGATGGGATTATTGAGAGGAGCTGAATTTTCATTGTCATAGTAGTTATGGTAACGTGTGATATATAGCAGTCCTGCCTACTGGTCTACACAACTTTTGGACTCTCCCTTCTATGTGATTGCATTTGCAACATCACATATCTGGCTTCAGACTGTACACCCAATGTTAAACCCAGTCTTAACATACCAAACAGAATGAGTAGTGGGAATCCATTAAGAAGAGCCCACATCCGCCCCTTTTTTACACAAGATGCTACCAAGGAGCTTGTCCATGCTCTAGTAATTTCCTGCATGGATTATTGTATCCCTCTCCTAATTGGTGTTCCCAAAAGCCGTATTGCCACGCTACAGTCTGTAATGAATGCTGCCGCCAGACTGATTTTCCTCTCCTGTCGCTCCTCTCACACCTCCCCCCTCTGTCAGTCCGTACATTGGCTTCCTGTATCCTATAGGAGTCAATTCAAAGTGCTAACCCACACCTATAAAGCACTGAACAATTCTAGCCCCTCTTATATTTCTTCACAGACCCATAGGTATGCCTCTTCTCGGTCTCTCCGCTCTGCCCGTGACCTTTTCCTGTCCGTTGCTCGCACCCGTATGGCCAACTCACACTTTCAGGACTTCTCGCGGGCAGCTCCCTTCCTATTCAATAGCCTACCTATGACCATCAGACTCTTCCCTAGTCTTCAATTGTTCAAGAAGTGCCTTAAAACCCATCTCTTTATGAAAACTTATGGCCTCCCAGAGTAATCTCTACCTCACATACCTGTCTCTGGCTCTCTCCTAAAGGGCAGTGCTTTACTCTCTCCTCCAGCTCTACTTCACTCCCACCATATTTGATTGCTGTTTCATGTACTAATGTGTCTAATGGCCCATCTCCTATCGATTGTAAGCTCGTTTGAGGAGGGTCCTCTTCAACCTATTGTTCCTGTAAGTTTTCTTGTAATTGTCCTATTTATAGTTAAAGCCGCCCTCTCAAAATACTGTAAAGCGCTACGGAATCTGTTGGCGCTACATAAATGGCAATAATAATAATAGAGAATTCCAGCTAGAGATTAGAACAATAGTGATCTGCTGCCCCACAAATCAGTAGAGCAAAACGGTATATACCAGACTATATAAAAACATATACAATATAAAGAAATGCTAATGTAAAACATATACATAAGGGAATACAGATCCAACAACCATACTTAAAGGACCACTATAGTGCCCTGAGGGTGCCCCCACCCTCAGGGACCCCCTCCCGCCCGGCTCTGGAAGGGGGAAAGGGGTTAAAAACTTACCTTTTTCCAGCGCTGGGCGGAGAGCTCTCCTCCTCCGATCCTCCTCTTCTCCTCCCCGTCAGCTGAATGCGCACACGCGGCAAGAGCTGCGCGCGCATTCAGCCGGTCACATAGGAAAGCATTCAGAATGCTTTCCTATGGACGCTTGCGTGCTCTCACTGTGAAAATCACAGTGAGAAGCAAGCAAGCGCCTCTAGTGGCTGTCAATGAGACAGCCACTAGAGGAAATAGGGGAAGGCTTAACCCATTCACAAACATAGCAGTTTCTCTGAAACTATGTTTATGAAAAAATGGGTTAACCCTAGCTGGACCTGGCACCCAGACCACTTCATTAAGCTGAAGTGATCTGGGTGCCTAGAGTGGTCCTTTAACTTTTACCAACTACCATAAACTTCAGAAAAGGAAAAACCCTGAAGAAAAAATAAAAGTTAAACATATGCAAAAAAAAAAAAAGAATAATGGTAAGAAACAGAAAAAGGAACCAACCTGCAGTAAAGTGACTGAAAGGAACACCTGGTTGATTACAAAAATTCTTATTGCGGCTACACAGATTAAAGGAAAACTGGTCAGGAGAATCCAAAAACTTAGAAGGGAATTA
Organism: Pelobates cultripes; assembly: GCA_933207985.1. Taxonomy (NCBI): domain Eukaryota; kingdom Metazoa; phylum Chordata; class Amphibia; order Anura; family Pelobatidae; genus Pelobates; species Pelobates cultripes. The sequence continues at coordinate 332,260,658 of OW240912.1, read as the reverse complement.
CCACTGTCACATCCAGCAAATACCTAACGTGTCCTTGCAGCCTGTCTCACAGGTTGCTAAGGAAGAATCATAAAGGGGGTGCTCTTGGCGAGGCGCCGTGTCCTATGGATTCCATGGGGATAGAGGGTGAATTCCCCTTATGGTACAGTGGGTACTATATGCATGTGTATACCAAAAAATAAAAATAAGTTGCAAAGCATCCGGAGTCAAATTGATGTGGACTGAAAGACTGAGGGTTTAGAGGAAGGAGTTGCTTTTATTGTTTAATGACGATGTGTACCTATCTAATTTAGGAGTGGGAGGAACTATACCCATCTGTAGTGCTGCCCATGGATATATCTAGAAACATAGAATGCAATGGCAGATAAGAACCATTCGGCCCATCTAGTCTGCCCAATTTTCTAAATACTTTCATTAGACCCTAGCCTTATCTTATAGTTAGCCTTTTGCCTATCCCACGCATGCTTAAACTCCTTTACTGTGTTAACCTCTACAAATTCAGCCAGAAGACTATTCCATGCATCCACTACCCTCTCAGTAAAGTAATACTTCCTGATATTATTTTTAAACATTTGCCCCTTGAATTTAAAGGACCACTATAGTGCCAGGAAAACAAACTCGTTTTCCTGGCACTATAGGGTGATTAGACCCCCCCACCCCGCTGGGCTGAAGGGGTTAAAACATCGGCGGGGGAGGAGAGGTCACCAGCGTCGATGGAGCCCGGCACTGGATTAAGGTAAGTGGCTGAAGGGGTTTTAACCTAAAGACTATATAGTGCCAGGAAAACAAGTTTGTTTTCCTGGCACTATAGTGGTCCTTTAAATGTTTCTATCATATCCCCCCGTCTCGTCTTTCCTCCAAGCTATAAATGTTAAGTTCCTTTAAAGGGACACTATTGCCGCTAGAGGCACTTCTGCAACACTGGATGCGAAATTCGCATCCAGCGTGCAAAACGTCTATAGGAAAGCATTGAGAAATGCTTTCCTATGGACTGTTTGAATGCATGCGCACACGGCTCTTGCCGCGCATGCGCATTCTGCTCCATTTGGGAGCTGGCGGAGGAGGAGAGGTCACCAGCGCCGAGGGAGCCCGGCGCTCGATAAAGCTAAATGGCTGAAAGGGTTTTAACCCCTTCAATGCCAAGGGATCCTGAGGATAGGGGGGGTCCTAAGGATGCTATAGTGTTAGGAAAACAAGTTTGTTTTCCTGACACTATAGTGATCCTTTAACCTTTCCTTATAAGTTTTATCCTGCAATTCATGAACCAGTTTAGTAGCCCTTCTCTGAACTCTCTTTAAAGTATCAATATCCTTCTGGAGATACGGTCTCCAGTACTGCGTACAATATCCCAAGTGAGGTCTCACCAGTGTTCTGTACAATGGCATGATCACTTCCCTCTTTCTACTGCTAATACCTCTCTATACAACCAAGCATTCTGCTAGCATTTCCTGCTGCTCTATTACATTGTCTGCCTACCTTTAAAGGACCACTCTAGGCACCCAGACCACTTCAGCTTAATGAAGTGGTCTGGGTGCCAGGTCCTTCTAGGGTTAACTCATTTTTTCATAAACATAGCAGTTTCAGAGAAACTGCTATGTTTATGAATGGGTTAAGCCTTCCCCTATTTCCTCTAGTGGCTGTCTCATTGACAGCCACTAGAGGCGCTTGCGTGCTTCTCACTGTGATTTTTACAGTGAGAGCACGCCAGCGTCCATAGGAAAGCATTGTAAATGCTTTCCTATGCGACCGGCTGAATGCGCGCGCAGCTCTTGCCGCGCGTGCGCATTCAGCCGGCGGGGCGGAGAGAAGGAGGAGAGCTCCCCGCCCAGCGCTGGAAAAAGGTAAGTTTTTACCCCTTTCCCCCTTCCAGAGCCGGGCGGGAGTATGTTTTCCTGGCACTATAGTGGTCCTTTAAGTAATCAGAAATAATCACCCCTAAATCCCTTTCCTCAGATGTTTAGGTTAGGACTGTATTAAATATTCTGTACTCTGCCCTTGAGTTTTTACGTCCAAGATGCATTATCTTGCACTTTTCCACATTAAATGTCAGTTGCCACAACTCTGACCATTTTTCTAATTTACCTAAATCATTTGCAATTTGGCTTATCCCTCCTGGAACATCAACCCTGTTACATATCTTAGTATCATCAGCAAAAAGACTTACCTTACCATCAAGACCTTCTGCAATATCACTAATAAAAATATTAAAGAGAATGGGTCCAAGTACAGATCCTTGAGGTACCCCACTGGTGACAAGCCAAGCTTCGAATATATTCCATTAACTACAACCCTCTGTTGCCTGTCATTTAGCCACTGCCTTACCCATTCTACAATATTGGAATCCAAACTTAAAAATTGCAGTTTATTGAGGAGCCTTCTATGTGCAACAGTGTCATATCTGGGACTTAAACAGTTTGATGAGTAATGTGCAACTGTGCTGATTAATAATGGAAGGAAAAAAATCTGAACATTTATGTTGTGGTTGTGGGGGGTTCATTGCACTGGCCTGGTGTTGCCAGTGTGTTAATCAAGCAGTGGGTTATTTCTAAATGCTGTGCAAACACCAGTCTACATTGATTATGTTCAAATGTAAATGGACAAAGTGTAATGTGTGCATTTTGTTATGCTTAGTTATTAGCACACCGCTTTCCTGCAGTTTCTTTTTTCTTAGTATAGAACAGAAAGCTACTTACCCATGCAAAGCAACATCCCCCTCAATTTGACAGAATGTTTTGTCTGGAATGTCCTTTGAAAACGATTTGGGCAATTCCACAAACCCAGATATTTAAAGGGTTACTCTAACCAAAAGTAGTGTTTTAAGAAAATATTTTTGGTTATGAAAATCATTCCTATATTTGTCAAAACACCCAAAAAAGCCTTCTGTTCCAGTTTCCCCTGTAGCCCAATCCTCCTTCAAAAGATTTTACTTCACCTTGTCAGGAGGGGACAGAAAACTGGCATAGGGCAGGACTTGGGTGGCATATGCCACCATTTGCTATCAGACAAAAAACTTTAATAGAATTCTGGTTCCGTGCTGGCTAATGACGCCCCAGTGATACGTCTGGCAGAAGTGTTAAACTCCGTATAAAATGCAACTTTACTTCTATCCCGGACTTACAAAACCTTACAGAACAGGGTCACTAGTCCATAGCTGACCATGTTTCCTGGTGTAACATAAGATATTATGAGGTAATAATGCCATGGGGGAATCTGAAGACCCCATCAACAACCTCATCATGTTAAAGGCATTTTTTCCCTAATATAGGCTTTCATTTACGTATCTTATAGTACATGCTATATTTAGAATTTGTAGCTAAAGGATCAGTAAAGGCACTATAACCATATTATCTAATCTAATCAATGACTTGGCATGATCTCTCCATTCAGTGTTAAATTAAATCATTAAAAAAATTAAAGTTAACACTGAACAGGTTTTTCTTGCAGCTCACAATACCAATTCATACCAGCAAGGGGCAACTGTGATAAGCTAAGAGGGGCCAGCTAAAAAAAAACAAACAAAAAAAACTCAACCACCTCCAGCACCTAAAAGAGCAGTGGCCATTGTGGTAAAAGAAACCTTAGTATACATATCCAGTTGGCCTCCACAAAAAAAAAAAAAATGGATCTCTACCTATGCAGAAAGAACTGATACTGAACATATTAAAACACCAACACAGATACATACAGCTTCTTACAGAAGAGCCCGCAGTCTGATGGTGTGGGGCAATTTGGTCTGAGCAATGTACCAAACTGTGGATGCTCCAACTCGGATGTCTCTAAGTAGATACTCTCCTCACACTGTATACGCGGTATGGGTCTGACACAGAGCCATCAAAATGACAAATACAGTGAGAGGGAACTTAACCCAGGCAGTCATGCACAGATCTCCTTTGGGAAAGCAATGTTATTGGCCGAGATCATCACTTCTGATAATCTCTGCCAAGGAGGCCTGGGTCAAAGCTAAACGCCACCCTGGCCAATCAGCATCTACTCATGGAGATGCAATGAATCAATGCATCTCTATGAAGATGGGTCAGTGTCTCCATGAGGAGGGTGGAGTCACTCAATGTCAGTGCAGCACTGGAGTTGTCCATAGGCTGTAATGTAAACACGATTATCCATGAAAAGACAGTGTTTACTGCAAAAAGGCTGCAGACTGACCATACTCACCAGAACAACTACATTAAGCTGTAGTAGTTCTGGTGACTATAGTGTCTGTCCCTTTAAATTTGAATTGCAAAGAATTCAAAAACACATTTAACATATCAGAAAATATTTCAATTTGTATTATCAACGTTAGCTCAGGGTTATTCTTTCAAGTGTAAATTGTCAAGAATTCAAAGAAAATTTTAAACTTTAGGCCAAAACGATAACTTTTCCAGTCAGTATAGTACTAGTTCAAATTTTACGATCTCAGCCAATCCAATGCTTTCAAATAGGAAAGCACTGGCAGCCTCTTGTGCATGCATGGCCAAACACTGCTGTGCACCAATCAGCATCTCCTCATAGAGATGCATTGAATCAACGCATCTCTGTGGAGAGCATTCAGCATGAAGACAGTGAACACCAGTACTGCACACTGTGCAGCACTGACACAGGAGGCACCTCTAGTGGCTGAGTGACTGACACTAGAGCTGTTACTTGACAGTAATGTAATGCAAACACTGCCTTTTCTCTGAAAAAGGAATGTTTACATTAAAAAGCCTGGAGGCACAGGCTATAGTCACCAGAACCACTACATTAAGCTGTAGTTGTTCTGGTTACTATAGTGTCCCTTTACGTGAATAACCCTGAGCTTTGGCCTAGAATTATTCACTTGATTCCTAAAAATTCACAATTAAGTGAATAACCCTGTAATAGTCACAGACTCTCGTCTCTAAGACTACACTGCTGCTAAGGACTACTTGCAACTGCCTCCAGGGGCACCACAGTCACAGTTTGTTAGCCTGAGAGACCACAAATACTGTGGCACCTCGAGTATTCAAATTATTCCATGCTCTGCTTGTCTGGCAACTATTATCCCCAACTCCTCTGCTGCAAGTCTCCAAAATATGTTTGTATGTTTGTCATTCTCTATTTTTCTGCAGAAAAAGAGTGCCCCAAAACCACTCCACATTAATCCCCTGTCATTCCTCAATGAGTTTAGTCTTTCCCCAGATCATGTCTTATTGTACTTTAGCGAACCCGGCTGGTACCACACGTGAACATCCTGCCTGCACATTTATATGGGATCTACCTTACTGCACCAAGTGACCACCATGTCCCATCAGACCAACGCTATATAAAAATAAAATTAACTTTAATGCGTAAAATAACATTCAATAAAGCTCAAGAAAAGTAAAATATTTAATAATCCCAGGGGTAAAGTTGTACAAAATCAAATTTCTGGAACTTTTATAGTTACAATGGGAATACTCAATTTCAGTGAAAGAAGAATTCACAGGAGTCAATCAGTTCCTTCAGAGTGTGACTACACCTTCATCTTTAAAGCAAATCTCTCATAATAAGAGAACATCCAGATTGTTAATTTAAATATCTTGTTGAAGAGTTGACTTTGCATATTCAACATGCAGTCATTGTGTTAAAGAAGGTGGAGCAATAGTATGTTCCCATCTGCAGGTTTCAACTCAGATTTAAGGCAATTATATAGGACAGTCATAGACATGAATTTCTTGATCATCTCCAACAGAGACTATTTTGGATCCATTTTTGTTGTACTGCACACCCCAAACCTAAAAGGCAATCAAAGCATTAGCTTGGAGACTAATAGAAGAAATCACATTTTATTGACCTTATCTTTGTACAGCTACAGGATGTACATTGTAGTGTCCCATTATACAGATTTAGACAACCTTCGGCACTCCAGATGTGGACTACCTCTCCCCTGATTCTTTACCAGTATTATTGTAGACCACAATATCTGAAAGCTGAAGGAAGTTTGACTACCACTCTGCTAGAGGATACAAATTTATTTTTTTCTAAAATGGACTGGTCATTTTAGATTTAAGTTATGCATTACTCTAATGTGATAACTAAAAGTGTATACAGTAAATAACATAGCTGAAATAAAGATATACATTAATTTCTTTTTGACATGCCATATTGGCATAAAGCAACAAGTGAAAAGAAAAAAATAGCAACTGGTTGTCTCAGTACAAGCCATGCTGGTTAAAATCAGTTATTCTAATCTCCCAATAGAATTTCTAACCCCATTAAAGCATTACATCATGATTTACACAACTCACCTGGTCTTGGTGATCCACAAATGTATGAACGCATGTCCTGGTGGCAACATCCCAAACTTTGACACTTTTGTCAGAAGAACTAAGAAAATCACAATATAGATGTTAGAGCACCTGCTATTTAATGCAATTATACAAGTATATCTATTCTTACTCAGGATACTGCAAAATGTTATACTCCATATGGAGTCTTACCTGGAAACAAAATGTGCATCATCAGGAGAGAAGGCAACATTTAGTACCCAGGACCCGTGTCCACTGAGAGTGGCAGCTAGGCTGGCATGTTGTCTGGCAAAAGAAATACATGTTTAGATTAACCTAATCAATGTCATCTAAACTACTAGTCCTAGTCACACTGTAACAAGATAATTTATAGAGCAAGAACAGTTGGGGGAGTATTAAACTGGTCTGCACGTTCTGTGGACAATTATAAGGAAACCGTAAGGCTTCAAAGTGTAAACGATAAGAGCATATACATAGAAGTCAAACCATATATGTAAAAATATGGAATGTGGCCAAAAAATTTGTAATTTTTTTTTTTTTTTAAGTGTAAAACACTTAAGCATGCTTCAGCTGTAGTGGTTTTCAGGCTTAGTGTGTCCCTTTAAATTAACACATAGAGGTTTAATAATATTCTCAGCCAACATAGAAGAAATGGTAGCTGTTGGAAATATGCAGTGCTTTCAGATAAAAAAAAAAAAATATACACACACTTACACATCATAGATTTTGATATATCCATCATCAGAGGCCGTGACTAGCAGCTGTGAGTCAGGAGAGAAGGTCAAGGACCTAATAGGCATGGCATGTCCTAGAATAAATATAAACGGAAAAAACATGAAGAGATATGGTGGGCTTCACGTCATTTTTAATACTGTACAAAAGCTTTTAAAGCATCTTAAAATTACTTTTTTTTTTTTTAATGAAGGATCAGATGCAAACCACACACAGATAACTGGGTTTGTAATAAATACACTTTTCTACTACTACTATCTGCAATCACACCATATACTGTATCTTTAGAACCATAGTCTTTTTTAATTTTGCCATGTGGTTGTTCATCCATAATTCTCTCATTTAATGCACTCACACATATGGTTTCTTAAAAGACAAAAAAAGAGTCCCCCCCCCAAACCACAAAATCCTAACTACACAATATCATGTATCAAAAGTTTGGCGAATAAAATAACTGTACTATACTCTAGATCAGTGTAAAGTACTCTGCATAGAGAAAACAGACCAAGATAGAATTTACAGCTGAACACAGATATACATACACACACCGTATAAAGTAATGATAGTCACAACAGTTTGACATAAGCGGACAAACGGATATTGAAAGTCCATTGTTTTCAAAAGGAATACTGAAAATATCTTATCCACCGCATAACACATCTGCCACTCAAAGTGTTAATAAAAATGTTCTCTCTGCTGGAGCAAGGACCTTCTTACCTTCCAGCGTGTGGAGGAGTTTACCAGTTGCAATATCAAAGATATTAATGATCCCATCAATGGCTCCACTAGCCAAATATTTGCCGTCTGGACTCTTTTGTGAAACAGAAAGATATAAAATAAACAGAGTTAAACACGAAGAGAACACACAACACTAGGTTTATTCGCTAATCATGCTGAATTGACAAGGACATTTCAAAATGTTACCAAAACACACACTCTCAGATCAGTGATCCGTAGCTAAATATATTGTATTACCTTGTCAGTCACCACATTTCACTGTCCAGTGAACTAATACAGAATATTTCAGTGTAAAGCACTTGTTTGTTTATTAGTAGTTAAAAACCTTTGATTTTAAAGACTTACGTATGCAATGCTGAGAATAAATTTGCCTCTAGTGTCCAGGGAAAATTCCTTCTTCCCGGTCTCCACACCAAAGATGTTTACTTTCCCGACATGGCTCCCAGTTGCCAAGTGTTGGGAGTCAGGTGAAAAGGCTACAGACCACGCATCCACTACAGATAAAATAGAATAAATAAGAATGCAGTGCAAATATGCCATAGAAAAAGGATCAGCTGCACTACAGAAAGAACACATTGATTTTAATTCACTTACCTGTTGGCTACACCATGAACATTGTACCACCAATATATTACAGGTATCTCAATGTAATAGACTTGGAGTACTACACAAATGCCAAAAACTGTATGCAGCATTACAAAACTAGACAACACAATTTCAAATTATTGACCACTTAAAAATATTAGTTTGCCCATTCCATCTACAAGAGATTAAGTGCAAACCAAAAAATAAATAAATATATATATATAAATATATATATATATATATATATATATATACACACACACACACACACACACACACACACATTTAGATTTAAGATAAGCATATTCAAATAATTAAATATATATTCTGAAGAATCTTACATTTAAAATTCCTACTGTGAACAGAGAGGAGAAAGGGGAAAACCAAATGAAAGTAAATTATTCTATTCAGTTAATGGTTTACCTGGTCCAGCATCGATAGAACGGATCTGCTTGCCGCTATCAAGGTCCCAGAGACGAATGTGAGCATCTAGTGAGCTGGAAGCCAAAATATTACCAGATGCACTGACATCCACAGATACCACTCCTAGCTGGTGCCCTTCCAGAGACCACTGCAAATCCAGGCGCTCGTCCGTCCTAAAGATGGAATATGTGATAATCAAAATAATACACAGGCTGCTATAGAGAGTGTACCAGTCTGCCAAGCAGAGAAGTGAATTACACAAGACTGGGAAACAAACTATAAAAACCCAAGATCATGTTATACAATTAAACATGTTCCAATGTAAAAGCCATTATGCTCTACTGCAGTAATATGCATGAACTGATGCATAGTGAGTTTACTAAAAAGAAAGAAACAGAAGATGGTCCTTGGTTTCTGAAAACTAGTGTATATTTTGGAGTTTATGTAATTTCGCCAGAATGTATTAAACGGGGAGCGAACTACATCATGAAGTCCCCCTTTAAAATGACCACTCTAAACACATAGAGCACTTCAGCTTGCTTAAAGGGACACTATAGTCACCCAGACCACTTCAGCTCAATGAAGTGGTCTGGGTGCCAGGTCCCTCAGGTTTTAACCCGTCAGATGCAAACATTGGGGTTAAGCCAGCCTCTAGTGGCTGTCTTCCGGACAGCCACTAAAGGCGCATCTGCGACGCTGGAGGCATAGTTCTATTCTAAACTGGCAATTTTATAAATCACTGCAGAAATGCCACTCTGGATGTCAGACACACAGGGATACTACTTCCGATTCCATTAGAGCCGATGGAAATGGCCTTCTCCCAAAAGTCACAATGTGTCCTTGCGCTCACACGACCCATTTTACCATTGCATCCTCGTCTCCCAAGATCTCGGTTCAAAATCAAAAGGCTTCTCAAGACAAAGTCTGTGCCAGGGAATATAGGGAGAGCTTGCAAAGGGAGAGGACAAGAGATCTGCATATTTTGCAAGCTGTTTTCAGATGCACGCGCAATATTTAAAAAAAAAAAAATTGCTTTTACAAATAAATACATGTTTATTGGGGTATATCTACTAAATAGTAATTTTTTTGTAATGCAGTTTTCTTTTAAGAACAGGATTTCTAGACATTTCTAATAAAATATTTCCAATATCAACCTTTTATGCTCTATTGTCATTCAACATATGTTCCCATAACACCTGTTTCACATTTTTAAAATTTGAGATGAAACAGGTCCTTGTGTTATGCCTGGCCCCATCCAGATTTAAAACTTAAAGGGAAACTGTAGTGTCAGGAAAACAGTTGTTTGAAAAACAGCTGTTTGCCTGGCACTATAGCTTTTGCTCCTCCCCCGCCGACATCAATCCATTAGGATTTCCCCCATAGGAAATCATTATACAATGCTTTCCTATTGGGATGCGAGTGATCCTGGACATCCTCATGCATAACGTGAGCATGTCTAGCGTCAGTTAGGTCAAAAATCGCCAACCAGCCAGAAAGTCCCTCTAGTGGCTGTCTGGTAGACACTAGAGGTGGGGTTAACCCAACAAGCTAATTATTGCAGTTTCTTAAAAACTGCAATAATTACCTATGCAGGATTAAGGGACCTGGGACACTGCACCCAGACCACTTCAATGAGCAGCAATGGTCTGGGTGCCTATAGTGTCCCTTTAATTTAGGTAGTTTCTAATTGCCTGCTTTCTATTGGAGTTAAAGGAACACTCCATTAAAACCATTTTGTGTTTTGTTTTTTTTTTAAACCGTTTACTAGTAGATATTTTCCCAAAGAAAACATGCATGTATTTTCTTCTGCATGCTTTCTTTTGGGGTACATGAAAACAAAAATAGCTTACAAAATCTACAGACCTGTCTGTAGCCTGTGATCATGTCTTTGCACTGCTTCTCAATGAGCTGTAGTACAGATCGTTGACAAGATGGCTATGCGGAAAAGAAAAATCTCCTTGGCGCCTCCTTTCTGGGTGACAGCCAGGGAGGCATTTCTGCCCCAATTATAAAACTGATGACTTCTATTAAAATTGGCTCTTTTATAAAATGTAGTAACAATGACAGACTCCAGACACATAAGGCACTTAGGCAAGCTGACTGGGGTGTTCCTTTAATAACAATATGCTGGGTTACATCTAACATTTGAAGGGTTATTCACTAAAATTAATTTTAAATTTAAGGTGAAAATAGTTGAATTGCAAAAATTCTCTAAATTTTTCAGTTCAGCTACTTTGGCCTTAAAGATGAAATTCAGTTTGAAACTACCTGTTTGTAGTTTATCTTTCTGCAGCCAGGTTTTGAATCAAAAGCTGCTTACTCGGTGCTGTTAGGGCTCAGCTGTGTTTATGACAGTGGGACCTACAACATAGCATGTTCTTTTTGGGTAGAATACCACCAAGACCCACCTGCAAGCTTTACAGAAAAACAAAAAGAAATGAAATGACGAGACACAATCCACCACAATGATCTCACCATTTCCAGACTTTAACTAGGTCGTCCAGAGAACCACTGATCACCAACTCCGAGCCATCGTTTGCATTCTTGCCCCAGCCTACTGACCATATGGCATCTTCATGGGCTACAAGGTTGAAATAAAGGATATTTAAAAGTGTGCTTCTGGTTGTACTGTGCAAACAAAATTTTAAAAAGAGATAGCAGATTGAGCTAAATCTGGAGCAACAGGCGACTCAAGTATATACATGACTTGTGAGTAGTGATGTGCCAAACGGTTCGCCGCGGACGGCGAACATATGCGGTAAACTTTGACCCTGTACCTCAAAGTCAGCAGACACATTCCAGCCAATCAGCAGCAGACCCTCCCTCCCAGACCCTCCCACCTCCTAGACAGCTCACTAAGAATGCAGCTTCACAATGAATGTAAAATGGATGCTGTCCAGGAGGTGGGAGGGTCTGGGAGGGAGGGTCTGCCGCTGATTGGCTGGAATGTGTCTGCTGACTGTGAGGTACATGGTCAAAGTTTACCGCATATGTTCACTGTCCACGGCGAACCGTTCGGGACATCACTACTTGTGAGTAATAGTTGCAGTGTGTCTTGATATCGGATTGTGACTGATGCATGTATGTGGCTGAAAGGTCCGGTCATATATTAAAAGGTAGGGATACGTTTTTCTCATTACATATACTGCATTTAACAAAAAACAGGTTTGAGGTGACAGTTGTCCTTTAAATTCCTTTTGTTTCTATTTCTGCTGCCTTAGCCAGATCCAACAGCACAAGGTGTTTACTTTAGAAGTTCTTGTTTTCTCTGTTAATTGAAAGGAACACAAACATGTATTCCTGACCCTATAGTGTTAAAACCACCATCTAGCCCACCTGTTTCAGTGTCTGCATGCAAAGGATGGAGACATTGAATGGCAGTGCTGTTCACTGTGCAGTACTCTCCCAGTAAGCACCTCTAACAGCCATCTGAGAAGTGGCCAGTGGAGTTATCACTAGGCTGTAATGTAAACACTGCATTTTCTCTGAAATAAGCAGTATTTACAGCAAAAAGCCTTAAGGGAATGATTCTACTCACCAGAACAAATGCAATAATTTGTAATTGTTCTGGTGACTATAGTGTCCTTTGAACAATTACACCCATGAACACATTGATTTGCCTTCTAAATGGAAGAAAATTGGGCACTGAGACTGCAGGGACATGATCTATACACCAAAACTGCTTTATTAATCCAATATTGTTTTGGTGCCTAGAGGGTCCCTTTAAAATGCTATATTTTGTTAAAGGAACACTGTCATACTGACAGCTACTAATGGCCCTTCTGTGATTTACCAGACAAAAAGTAGGCAAAAATTAGATAATCTTAGAGATACTGTTTGGCACACCATGGTGTTTCCTGTGCATGCACACTAGCCATCTTGGGGTTGGCGGAAATCCCACCAGGGCGGCTGGCACCCTCTGGTTATGAAAAAAAAGCCAATGTTTTAATTGGTTGTGACTTTCTATCGATTGAGTTCGGCACGCAGCATTGCCATTTAAATATACGGCAGCTCTTGCATGGGCACCTAAACAACGACTAGGGCACTACAGTATATACTAACGCTATAGTGTTCCTTTAGGTAAATTGAAAAAACATTAGATTCTTCTGCATTTATTATGCGCTCACGGCAATATTCATAAAATGTATCAGACATAAAATTGTTTATTCATATATTGGTTCACTCACCTTGCTCTTGCTTGAAGAGGATGCTATACTGCAGGGATAAAAGAATTAAGGAAAACATTATTACACACACACCAAATAACGACAATTATCCAGCACAGATAGCAAGTGAATGTTAATCAGCAGACTCACTTGTGTGCTCATCTCCAAGGATTAGGGTGATGGTACATAAGCAACACCTGAAGGGGAGAACACTTTATTGTGTGGCAGCAACAACCAACACTAGGTGTAAATAGTCGTTTCCCTTCGTATCTGTAACAATAAATATTTTCTCATCCGCACCACACCGCCTGCCTGCACTATTCACTCCACACTCGTTGCTGTTAGGAGTCTCCAAGCTGCCATTCGTGACGCGCTTTGATGGCGTCACACGCGCGCTGAAAGGTTAGTAGGACTTACGGCAGCCATCTTGGGGTTGGCGGAAGTCACAGCAGGGCGGCTGGCACCCTCTGGTTCTGAAGAGAAAAAAAAAAAAAAAAAAAGACAATGTTTTAATTGGTTGTGACTTTGTATCGCTTGAGTTCGGCACGCAGCATTGCCATATAAATATAGGACAGGTAAAACAGGAATATGTTAGGTCATTCATAGAGCTGGAGGCACCTTTAAAATTATACAGTTTTGTCAGACAGGGCTGCACTGAATAGGACTCTGCAGTGTTCATGTTTATTTAAATCATTGTTGATGGGATTTATAAACCCCCCTGTGAGCCAGACCCACCCAACCCTTTATAATCTAACATAACTATACTTGTCACCCCTGGCTCTGATTATAATGAGTTATCCAGACCACAGACAGTCATGGGTATACTGAGCTATAACACTGATCTAAACCTGTGTTAAAGGGGTGCTGCCTACCTGCATATTAATATTGGTAGCTGCCTGCAATGCTCTACTGTGGCCTGGCTTAGTGGTTTTAATTGGCCCTTTAAAGGAATTTGATTCTGCTTTTAAAATCTGCATTCCCCAAACTTCCCACAGATCCCTTGCAAATGCTTATTTTTTATTTTTTATTTTTTTTTTGCAGTATTCCATACAGGTTTAAAACATTTTTTTTTTTTTAAATTCGCAGATGCGTATATACTATTTAAAATTGGCTACATATTTAGCTGTGGGTATTTGTAAGGGATCTGAGGGAAGTTTGGGGAATGCAGATTTTAAATGCAGAATCAAATTCCCTTAAAGGGCCAATTAAAACCACTAAGCCAGGCCACTGTAGCACATTGCAGGCAGCTACCAGCATTAATATGCAAGTAGGGTAGGCAACCCTTTAACACAGGTGGAGATCAGTAGATTATTATTTTTTAAACTGGTATGAAGTATTGCAAACCCATATAATGCAAAGAACAATATAACTGCTATTTATATGTAAATATGCTGTTATCTTAACCCCTTTAGGACTGAGCCAATTGTACAAGTTGTGATCAAATCAAAACGTAAACAAAACCTTGAATTTGCGCTATATATTTGTTCAGGCATAATTCCCGAAGAACTTTCTTTAATGCTTCCTTTCAAAAGTGGAAAAAGTACAACAAGGTGTGTTGCTCTTGTGCAGAGATTTTAATTTTATTTTAGACCCCTTTCAAGAGATCTCTGCCTTGGCTACGAACTGCAGGCACAGGAAATTGTGTTCCCCAGCTCAATTGTTAAAGTATTTTGCAAGTATGGCCTCTATGATGCAAAGAATTCTATGTACCCTCAAATTATAGCATGTTAATACCATTTCTACCGTATTACAGAATTTCTTGTTGTTAAAGCATCTTCCTTTGTTCAGGTCACTCATTGCTCTGTAGGGTGAGTACCCTGAATTCTTTCCCAGTAATGGGGCCAAACCATTTTCCAACATTTTGTCCTCTTAAGCAAATCACCAAACGCCTAATCTCCTGGAGTGCTGATTTACATCTGCTCTCAGCCAATTAATGAATTTCTGTGCATAGGAATATGCACAGAATTGACATTATTCAGGCACAGTCTCTTGTTGTGGGTTGGCTAATAATGCCCCAATGATGCTGCCTTAAGTGAATCTACACAGTTTCAAAGGAAAGCCACGCTAGGCACAAAATGCATTAGGCAGCTCTCCTGTTTTAGTACTTTTGGGTTTGTGCTATCCTATTTTTGTGTGCCATTTATTTTTGCAACCATTATTTTTTTTTCTACTGAATGCAAGCTCTTCTTTTCTTTCTGCCCCCCTTTTTTGGGGGGTGTTATGCCAATTGTATTGACTCTCCGTTCTAGTTTGGGAATGCCAGGTTTTAGCTGAAGTAGGAGTTATATCTATCCAACATTTAATATAGTGTCTTGATCTGCTTTCCCGAGTTGTTTGTTAAAAAAAACAAAAATATAAAATATAAGGAAACACAATGATTTAAATAAAAATAAATAAATTGGACAATCGTATGCAGTGCATTTGTCACACGTCTCCAAGCTTTGACACTTGTGCATTGAGCTCTCACCAACTCAGCCAAACAGGTGATTTAATTACATTTCATAGTAATTAAATTATTATTTCCAGTTGTATTTAATCACATTTTAATGCATCATAATGCATTTAAAATGGGGTCATCGGCAGCCTGGACTGTGCCTTTAAAGGGACATTATAGTGACCAGCTCCAGCTCATTGTATTGGTTCTGGTGAGTATAATCATTCCCTCTAGGCTTTATGCAGTAAACACTGTCTTTTCAGATAAAATGCTGTGTTTACATTACAGCCACGTGATAACTCCACTGGCCACTCCTCAGATAGCTACTAGAGGTGCTTCCTGGGGCAGTGCATTCACTGCATGGAGACACTGAATTTTTCTCAGAGATACATTGATTCAATGCATGTGTATGAGGACATGCTGATTGGCCAGGGCTGTGTTTGACCTGTGCTGGCTCTACCCCTGATCTACCTTCTTGACAGTCTCAGCAAATCCTGTGGAAAAACATAGAGATTGGCTCAGAACAACACTTCTTATGATGTCAGCCAAGCAGGCAGATCAGGGGCCAGAACCAGCAGCTGCAGACTTGAACAAAAGTAAGATTTTACTATACTTAGGGGGGCCAGGGCATCTAGATTGTGGTTTTTAGCACTATAGGGTGAGGAATACATCATCCTCTTAATTTTTTTTTAGCAGATATAAATAATGTGGGTCTCCAGAAGTATGCTTAATTACAAAAATACAAAGGTAATTACGTGCCATTATGAAACACAGTAACCTGTAACTATCGACAGTTGTATTCAATAAACTGTCAGTTGTTGGGAACGAACCAGGTTATTTCCAATCTTTGTCCAAAGGAGCTGAGCTTTTTTTTTTTTTATTTATTTATTTATTTTTTTATTTTATTTTTTTGCTATTATCTTTGTAATTTCCTGGCATATTCCCAACAATTCCCGGTTCAGTGAATAAACCTGACAATCTCCTTTTAAAAATTATAAGGCTTGTAAAATATATACTATTTCTTCTTTAAATGATATTAACAATGTAGTACTTCAGACACACTGTTGCAAGCAGAAAGGCTTTTATTCTACATTATGTATGCAAAGCATATCGTTTAGTAACCCATTAGCTACACTTGGTAGCACACCGTAATACTAATATAACAGAAACTATAACAATTTATGTAATCCTCTTTATAGCTGATAGCTCTTTAGTTCCATTATTCTAATTCATTTTATCGTGCATGACACAGTAATGTTTCATGAGCCACTTAGCTTTTGCGCCTGCTGCTGCAGCCATATATATTATGGAAATTAGGGCATATTTCTAAATTGATAGAATGTGGACACACTGTGCTGCTGACACTTTCCCAGTGCCGCAGTTAGTAGGTTGTGGATTTTTGCAGCCATGGTAAAGGTATAGATTTGGTATGGGTTTGCAGGCCTAGCTTGCTCATTATTACAGTACACATAATATGACTCCTTTGGCTCTGTGCTACTTGTGCATTGAGTTTGTATATCATTTTTCTGTGTTTTGGGCTTATACTATGATAGAATGTACACTGCCTAGATATGTGTACAGAATATGTACAGATATTGTACTGTGCAAAACAGCATGAGTATACACTCTGACAAATACTAAAACAGCACTGAATGCCTGCTTTTGCAGCCAATCATTTACAAGATATAGAAGGCGAGACAATAATAGTGTTGTCTGTAAGTTCGGAGTTCCTTGTAGGATGAAGGAATAAAAGTACAGTTCACATAAAAGAGTAGGCCATAAAGTACTGCTCTGCTCAACGCGTTTCATTGTATCCCACTTCAGTGTGACGTTATCCCCAGGTTTTAGATTATTTATATTGTGCCAAAATATGTAAGTTTATTTTATCTCATTAATTTTTGTCAATATTAAAATGTTTCATAGGCTGCCTTAGTGTCTCTCCTTCTATATCATTTATATAATCAAAATGGAGTCAGCCAGCGTTATTTAGGAATATATACAGCTGTTAAATAGTGTTGGTGTATAGCGTCCCAGTGTTTAGTTCAGTATACATTTATTTACACTCCTTTTTTCACTTTATTTATACTGGTATTGGTGTATGTACACAGAAACCATACTCTACATTCATGGCCGTACAAATGTTATTTAGAATTAATTTTTCACTGTATTTTGACGCTATGGCCTTGCCCTTAATTTAATACTTTTGGATACAGGTTTAAAATGATTCAATATATTGAAACACAATTTTTTAAATATTTTTTTTATCTTTTAATATTTTGAAAAAAATTTAAGGTTTATAAAAAAATATTAAATTAGGGTCTATATATAATGTAATGCTTGTCACAAACGAACAGTGCTAAGCAAGCTCTAAGCATATATCTTGTCTTTACATCATTTCTTTTTTTTTTGCTAATTTTCTTACACTTATTTTAAAATTATAATTCAAGTGCCTTGCTCTCTTATAATTCAAGTGCCTAGAGAAGTATCCACCATACATGTAGAGGGGGCCCTGTTTATTTGTTATTTCACAGTAATTAGTAGTTTTCCCCAGTTCAATGACGTAGCAGATTGTAACAAAGACAAAAGATTCTCCCATCACTATGGCTGCTTTTTTATTTACACTACCCATTGCCCGAGTGTCTCTGATTTTTCAATCTTTCAAGATGTTTCTCTATAGTCCACTGCGTTTATTATTTATAACAAAGCTATTAGAGAATATTTTCAATGGTTCTTTTTCTTGGAAAGAGTAAAATATATAGGGATGAAAAGCTCTTACAATTCACGAACATTTGCATATTGGTCAAGGAGACAATTAGTGCATTTATATATATTTAAAAGGGTAGTAAATGTTATGACAGCATGGCACAATATTTACATGTTATGGGAATATGCAATATAATGTTTCACGCCCCAACTGGTTCTCCTATTTTAAAAGAGCTATTTTTATTTTTGGCCTCAAAACCTTCCTGATTTCTGCGGGACAGTACTAGTTTTTGTGTTCTGATCCAATGTTCCGACTTGGCGTCCTGGTGGCTACAAAAACTATCCCAAACAGGCATAGCGCAAGACATTATTAGACTAACTAGTGCTATGTTCAGGCATTAGGACCCAGTAGAGAGCACAGAACCAGCGCACCCTTCATGATCTAATCTCATTGGGTCATCCTTCTTGGTTGTCAGGCTGCCTTGCGTGCCTTCATTCCAGGCTGGCCTGTCAATTCTTCAGGTGGACCCACAACCTTTGGGTGGAGCCAGTGTCATAATTTGCATCACAGGCCTACTCCCTTTTACCATTTCCATCAGTTTCCCGCTTCAAAAGGAAGACAAAGTTCAGAGGTGTGTAATTATATTGTAACACTTTTCTCAATGATTCACTATTGAAGATAACTTATAGCTTGTTTAAAGAATATTTTATTTATAATCATTAAAAATCATGACAACAATTAAATATTAAAGCATTTCTTTGTATTGTTTAAATACATGCAATGCATTAAGCGGGTTAAAAAAAAATCCACTCTCAAAAAGATGTGAGTCTGATCAGTCACATTTCAGAACAGAATACTTTCAGCATATCACAAGGCAAATGCAAAGCATTTTAATGGCATAGTTCAACATGACAATTTCCAAAATGCTAGACTAGCCGATCATCTCGCTCAGCAGAACATAAAGTTAGTATGTACTAGCTGCTGTGACAAAGAGTAACCATCACTAGCATTCTATGTGCAAACCCTAGCAGGCACAGATTGACTTCGATTTAGGCTGAGCAAGGTGTCTGCATGCATTTAGTGACTGGTGATTTAAAAGAGAAATGGAGCAACTGGTTTCCATTAGTTGTGAGAGGTCCTGATAGTCCCATGCAATGATAGGAACTAACAGTAATCAGCAACAAGGCCTGAGAAATGCTGCAATTTATTTTATAGCCAATCTGTATAGGAGAAAGGCACCATCGGTCAGTTTAGGAATAAACGATGTGCTGAAATATCAAGAGTAAGGAAACTTGAGGAAACTTGATCTAAATATATTTGCCAAATGTACAGACATCAGCGACACGTATATATAGGCAACATCCATATCATAAAAGTCTAAAATTACATGGTTGCTGCTTTCTCCAATGTTGTATACATGTAGCCATATTCATATTGCATGCATTGGGTAAGTTTCACAATTAATCATCTATCTCTTTAACAACATAACATATAGACTTAACTGCTGGTCCAGTGTAAAAGACTGGATTCCTGCGCATGTCTCCCAACAGTCTCAGATTTGGCATCACTACCCCAATTTTGGGCTTGTGTCCCCCTGTCCTGGGTTGTTTCTTCGGTTCCTCGATGCAGCACAAGTGCTTAATTTAATGAGCTTGCGTAGTGCTGAGGCCACTAGGACCACGCATTGAGCACTGTAGCATGCTCTCTACATGGTATGCCCTGAGTGGCGTCAGCCCAGGAGGCTGTCAGTCTTGCATGCATTCATGCCAGGATGAAAGCCCCTTCTTTGGGCAGCCATCCCTCTTTCCAGGCAAGAATGCAAATCTGGGTGTCATCAGTGATGCTATAGGCCTGCCCAAACATGTTATAAATTAAAACCTCACAGTTTGGGGAGGTATTCCTGTGCTATTTTTTTTTATATCCCATGCACTTAATTGTTTACTATAAAAATGTTGTCGTTCAGAACACAATGGAGACACATGGTGAAGATGTTTTGCAGAGATTTAGCATATAATACAGTATATTACAAATGAAGAATGGGTCACAATGTTTATGGACATAATTTGTGTGCCTCTCAGAAAAGGTTAAAAACCTAAGAGTGTTTGGGCATTTGGAATATGATATTTCTATGGCAGTCTTGCAAGTAGAATTTTATAGTTAAGGTATGGCAATGCTAATTATAAGGCTGACATAGATTGCATTCTAATAATAATAATACCTATAAACACATCTTGTACAGTGATGCAGGGCTGCCCAGCAAAGGGAGGTTGCTTTATGCACAATGTGAAGATTTAAATTCTCATTAAGAGGTCGTACGTTTCCAGCACTGCAATGCAACGAAAATATCTTCTACTACTTGGGCTATAATTGGGCATCTAGCAATTCTTCAGCTGTTCTTAGTCCTAACACAAGAAAAACCAGCGGCGGCATAGGGCACTTAGGGCGTATAGAATAATTACTCTATATATCCCAGCACTGCAATCTATTGACAGATTTTTTTATTCGCTTGTCTATGGCATCATGTACTCCACCCATTCTCTACTGTAACTGTTTTCTCACTATAATAATATTGTTTTTTTTTGTTATTAATACTCTGTTCACAAAGCTTTTTTCATATACATTACAGATGTGTCTTTATTCCATAATCCTGGCATCTGAGGGCATATAATATGTATAAGAGGCAACTAAGAAGGGTCAGTATCAGTGACATTAGTGTTAGAGAAACTTTTGGGGAGACCTATAGTGGATCTCAATAAAAGCACATATTACAAGTAACCGTTTTGGTGCCAGATAGGTAGCATTGTCTGTGACACAGTGTTGTTAACTATTTAATATTGAGGTCTATTTGCGGAAAGATGATCTGTACTTTTTTTAAACTAAGTCAATGGTTTCCAAAATGGCAGCAATATTTTTTTGATGTCTAGTTTTCATTCTTATAAAAACCTGCTCTGTGCCCATCATGTTAGTCACCACTGAATGGCAGTACCATGGATATCCATTTATGAAGGCAAAGTTCTGTTGCAGAAATTGTATTGGTCCATGATCATCATTCTTGTTATATACAGTTTTATTTTAATGAAATCCTTTTACATTTTTAAAGAGCTGCCACGTACATCTCGAGAGGTGATAATGAATATGTAGTAGGCAGTGCTGGCTACATAAACCCATTGCAATGTCTTTGTATCCTGTGCTATTTTAGAAGATAAGGCTAATCCCACTTCATTGGGACCTGTACCTTCTTCCACCCATTTGCAGACAGCTCTGTAGATAGGAAATAATTGTCTGTTGTAGGTGGTACTGACTTCCTTTTGACAAGAAGAAATGATCTTCGTCAGGATAGATCTGTGGATAATATATAAAAAAAATAAAAAAACAGAAGATATCCTTATATTCTAGAACATGAAAAATAGCTTAAAAATAACAAGTTTAAACTCTACTGAACTTAAAAGTGAGACATTTATTACAATATTTAGTTAACAGACAAAGATATAAATACCAAATCTCTCTTTTTGATTTAGTCTTTCATGCTATGTGTAAATGCAAAATATATTTTCTAAGAGTTTCTTATTTACCCTACAGATCTTATTTAAGGGAGCCCAGTACAATATACATTATATGGCCAAAAGTAAATGGACACCTGACCATCACAATGATACGAGCTTGTAGGACATCTCCAAAATTATGAGAATTAAGATGGAGTTGCTGCTAACACCCTCCCCTTTGTAGCTGCCACTCCTCTGGGAAGCCTTTCCACAAAATGTTCATGTCCGAAGGAATTTGTGCCCATTCAGCCATTAGAGTATTTGTAAGATTAGACACTGATCTTAATGTTTAAATTTATCTCAAAAGTGCTCAATGGGAGTGACGGCTCTCTTGTGTTCCTAAACCTCAAACTTGCCAAACCATGTCTTCACGGACCACGCCAAGTGCACAGGGCGCAGTTATGCTGGAGAAGGAAAGGGCTTTTACCAAGCTCTTGCCATAATTCTGAAACTCACATTTTTCTCAAATATATTTGTAGCATTAAAATGATCCTTTACTGGAACTAAGGGGCCTAGTCCAAACCTCAAAAGATGACCCCGGAATATTATCCCTCCTCTGCCACACTTTATAGTAAGCACGATGCATTCTGCTAGAAAGAGTTTTCCTAGCATCTACCACACCTAGATTCTTCCATCAGACTGCCAGTGAAATAAAATTATCACACTCCAGAGTCCAGTGGCAGCATACTTTACACTACTCCAATCGACACTTGTCAGGTGAGGTATGTGTACAGCTGCTTGCCTGAAGTACCTGATGTACAGTTCCTGCTGATGTTGCTTCCAGAGGCAGTTTGGAATTCTGTAGTGAGTGATGCAATAGCTGATAGGTGATTTTTATGGGCTACGTGATTCAGTACTTACCTCCCACACTCTGTGGATATGTGTGGTATATTATGAAATAAGCTGGGCTTACCTCACAATAATAGCACTTACATTGAGTGAGAAAAATCTACTGGGGTAGAAATTCCACAAATTAACTTGTGGAAAGATGGCATCCTGTGACAATGCCACGTTTAAAGTTACTGAGCTGTTTAGTAGAACCCACTGTACTGCCAATGTTTGTGTATGTAGATTTCATGACTGTGCTGAAGTTTATGTACCTTTTAGCAACGGGTGAGGCTGAAATACCTAAACATATTAATTAGTTGGGGTATCCTCATACCTTTGGCCATCTAGTGTACATTACTATATATTATATGTATTATTGCTTAACAAGGGGAATTATAAGTTAAAAGAAAAACAACGAGTGAGATTTGTTTTACAGTTTGGCTATTTCAGTGTAAAATTTCCAATTCTGTTATTAATTCTCCACAACTCCGACATTAGTGAATAGACACCCTGAGCTAATTCTTCTTTAATGGAGTTAAAAAAATTCTGAGCCAAAACACTACAATATGAGCAAAACTTTAATGTGCACAAGACCCAAAAATTATGCTTTATGTTACGCTTCTTTTCTTCCTGTTATACAAACCATTAAAATGATGCAATGAAAGCATTTTACTAAAATCGATTTATTTACGTTGTTACCAATCTCACCATTTCTTAACAAAGTGTTCTGTGTTGTTTTAAAACACCAGATTCTAAGTAAAAGTAATCAGTGTGGAAATATCCAGAAATGAAGTCTGTGTAACATACCCGGCTAGTGACATTAGCCCCAATCTGAATCAGACGAGTTAGGAGCTCCGCTGTGTGCTGGAAATGGACATTGGCTTTTGCAGATGGATCAAAGTAAATAAAGGAACAGTCACACACAAAAGAAACACAACACAATCAAGTGAATATGCCTTGCAGACGTAAAAAGGAATATATCAGAAAACAAAATATAGTAGTGACATACCTGTCATGATTAGGTCGTAACAGTCCTGGTGGGGGACACCACATTAATTGCAAGGAACAACTGCAACTAGATTTAAACTTTCAAACAATCTGTTTATTTTGTCATAGAATTTGGAACTTCATTGAGCCCCATCTGCTGGATTAGCCAATTGCCCTAACTAGCACATCATTCGTATGGCTGCAGAAGGTCCACTACAGAGCAGAACCCCGGTTAATTCTTGTGGCTGAAAAGAAGTGAGATTTGTGCCTCATTGTTTGTACCTCCTTCCTACTTCCCCAATAAATAACTGGAAGAAAAGTAAGGTGGTTTTAAGGGATGCAGAGTTCTACATCTCTCTGAAAATCAGGGGCTGGACCCCCTAACAACCTTAATGTTAAAATGCTGACAAAGAGGGGTTTCAAAAAAAAAGAGGTAAGCACAGATGAATGAATAATTATGAACGGCATACCTCTGTTGAGGTGCAGTAGTCCTCAATTAATAACAGCAATTGTCCTAACTAAAAACACTTTAATAAAACACTCATTAAACACAGTTTCTTAAGAAGGCACAAATCTTTTTCTGTTTTGTGATAGATTCCATTTAAGTAGATATTGACGGTAAAGGCAAGCACACCCATGAGAATGTGATAAATGTAGCAACCATTTTGCCTACTATCAGGGTTCTCAATAGGAAGTTATGAAATGATGGGCTTAAACTGGTAATAGGCATAGCTATATCTGGGAACACAGCTATGTATTTTGCCTGTGTCTGACCCCTTTCTCTCCTGTACATAGATCATCTTATGGTATCGAACGGGCTACAATATAATGACCAACAGGTTTTGATTAGAGTCATTGTGTAGAACTGGTAGACTAAGAGTAAATGTAACGTACCCTCCCTTTGAAAATAAATTTAACACAGTGAAGTCCCAGTAACAGGCTTTCAAACAGCCTCCAGGGCAAATCTGATAAGTTCCCAGATATGGTTATATTCCAGATATGGTTATGTGTGATGTGCAATATACAGGATAACACCCACTCCATAGAGAGAGGAAAGTTGAGTACTTTTTGGACTATATTTAAGTTATTTAATATTATTATTATTTTTTAGGACAGGCTACCATCAGCTAAATATTTTGAAAATGCATCAAACGTAAATGTGTTGCAAGAGACTATATTTAAAAGACGAAAACTACCAAAACAAGAGGACATAGTCTTAAATTGGAGGGGGAAAGGTTTAAAAATAATATCAGGAAGTATTACTTTACTGAGAGGGTAGTGGATGCATGGAATAGCCTTCCAGCTGAAGTGTTAGAGGTAACACAGTAAAGGAGTTTAAGCATGCGTGGGATAGGCATAAGGCTATCCTAACTATAAGATAAGGCCAGGGACTAATGAAAGTATTTAGAAAATGGGGCAGACTAGATGGGCCGAATGGTTCTTATCTGCCGACACATTCTATGTTTCTAAGTGGACGAGGATGGAACTACTCATAACATGGGCAAACATTTTGACTCACATAATTGCAATTCATCCCTAGGTGTATTATTATTAGTTCCTTATTTGCATATATAAACATATAAAAATACAATGCAACCTGAAGTTAGAGTTGCCGTCTTGGGCAAATATTCCAAGACAGCTATTTTTGGAGCTGTATGAAAAGTGTTAACTGGCAGTATGTAAATATCACAAGCTACAAGATGCTATAAAATACTCATTACATCAATACATGAGATGCTATAGGGACCACAGGTATTAATTCATTTCCTTTGTAGAATCTGAATAGTAAAGGGAAACCCAATCCAGTTACTGCCTGACAGCATATAGCTATCTGGGAAAATATGGCTGATATATTCACACTCATTGGAAATTCTATCCCTCCAAGTTCATCCATTAAAGGATCCTTGGCTATACATTACACAATATTTATTCATTTTACCAGCAGTGGTTCTTTTAAACAAAAACTAAGGTTAAATGAAGTAAATTCCATTGTGTTTGCAAACGTAATCATCTCTACTTGGAGCTGGATTTTTAGTTGGTCACATACGGATAGCAGTTCAATCAGCATTAGGAAAACACACAGAAGGGTAAATGGTAAAAAGCAATGAAATAAATGGAGAATATTTACAATAAAAAAAGTAAAAATAAAACTACTGATATCCACAAATAAATCAAATTCACAGTATGATTTCTGACAATCATTATACTCAGGCCTTGATGTAATATTTTTGGATAAGCTTTTCAAATTATTTAACATTTTAGAATAAAATATTTTTTCAAACTATTAAAATATCAAAAAATCTATCAATATATAAAAACATATCAAAATATTAACGCATTTTAAAAGTTTAGCCAAAAATATGAAATTACTTGAAAAGCTTATTCAAACCTTAAATTAAGGCCTGAGTTCTTTCTCTCCAACATTTCTCATTATGCATACTCTTGCAATCTGAATAAAATGCATCAGGATTGTACCAGACCAATATCTTGGACCTCATGCTATTGGTAAAAATTATTTATTAAATGTTTATTGGTCTGTCCTTATAATTCACACAGTTTTTCACTAATTTTTATTCCTCGAAAAGGAGTTACCATGTAAGAATATTTTGAAAATGGTTTTTCATTTTATAATCACTATACAGTCCTTTTAAGTGAAATGGTACCCCATCACAAGATGTGAGAAAAGCCACAGACAGAAAACAGTTGGAGGCTGAATCCATCCTTCCCTTAAAAATACAAATAAAAAACAGATTTCCTCCCGGGTATGCAGGGATTTTAAGGGACTTGAAAACACAGGACTGCAGAGATTATTCCAACTGTTTGAAAATGGCTCCTTTGTCACTTTTGATGAACTGAAAAGTAGAGCCAAGCTAAAACCTTTCGACTATTTCCGCTACCTGCAGCTTAAGGACTAAGGCAGCACAGATGCAATCAACGTTATTTGAGCGAATGTGTTCAAAGGAACAGTTCCCAAGCGGCCTAATCTCTTGTCTATACTCGCACTTAAGCGCTCATACCCTAGAATGGGGGGACCTCAAATATATAGACCAGTGGGAAGCAGATCTGAACAAGGCATTGGAAGGCATAGAATGGCAGGAAATATGGGAGGCCGCAGCAACATCTTCAGTATGCATCTCCTTGCAAGAACAGTCGTATAAGACTCTGTTTCGGTGGTATACAACCCCAGTAACGCTTCACAGAATGCACAAAAACCCGACAGACTTGTGCTGCAGGGGTTGTGGACATAAAGGTAGGTATATCCATATGTGGTAGGAATGCCCTGAGGTGCAGGCCTATTGGAAACAGATCGCGGAATTGCTGCGAGAGGTGTTCGGCAGGGAAGTGAAGCATGACCCATGGGTGTTCCTACTATCCAGATCCATGGACGATTGGACAAAAATGGAACAACGCCTAGTACAAAAAATAAACCTAGCCGCACGAAGAGCCCTAGCACAGGTGTGGTTACGAAGGGACACTCCTACAATAGTGAATGGTGAAACAAAAAATAAAAGACACTTATTTAATGGACAAGTTGACGGCACAGGTTAGAGGAACAGGGAAGAAATTTGAAAAGATATGGGGCCCTTGGATTGACAGTATGGTGAATGATTAGGACAGGAGACCGGACTAAGACATAAAATCCCATAGCTGAAGTAAAGCAGCAGGATGTTTAACCAGAGTCCTCACATTACGAGTGGCTTCGAAGAGGCATGCGATGGATGCGGTCAAAAGGGCAGCGCTCTCCTTGGGGGACATAATATTGAGCCCCACCCCTAAATACCTCATCTCACGTCCTCGGTTTATCAAGGATGCTCTTTTCTCTTCTGTTTTTACTCTATTTCTTTTTAATTTTTTATCTTTTTCTTATAATGGTAAAAATATAACAGCAAGACCAAGTGCGATAAGTAAAGTTGTGAATCACTAAATGGGTAATATCAGGCAACTCGTACTCCGCGACTGCATGTTGTATAAAATATACAAATTTGATTGTGAATTCATGATGATGACGTATAGAGTTAGAAAGCTAAAGGTAGATGCCTATTTATACATGTCTCGTTATACCTGTATATGCTATGTACTGACTGTCCTGTCTTAGAATAAATAAAGAATACAAAAAAAAAAAAATACAAATAAATAAAATCTATATTGTTTTGCATTTTAATATGGAAATTTAGAGATTAGGGAAACTAGCATCCCTTGGTCACTGTATAATTATGTTACAATTAGGAGTGTGCATCTTTCAGTCTTTACAGTGCATGGTGAGAGATAACAGAGAAGGCATTTGCATTTATAATCTTTGTTTTGCTGGCAAATGGCAAGTTTGAGAAAAAAAATCCATTATGCAAAAGTAGGTAAAATGGCAAGAAAAACGTATTGAGCTCCAAACTGAAGAGTATCTGTTTGATATTAGGAAAGATGGGCGACCTCATGGACAAGCTTACACGTTAAATGGAATGCCAAGAGACATGCTTTGTCATAGTTACTAAGGAGGAGTGGGGGTCTCTTGCATCACATATACTGGCCAAATACATGATGGTTATATAAGCAGAAAACAATGGATAATGTTCGGGACAAAGGTAACATTACACCCAGCTCCTTTATAATCACTATAACTGGTTTTGCTGGGACATGGCATTGTATGTCCCATTCTCCTACCTATGTGAGGAGTATAGAGGGAGGGTTTCTTTTCAGCTCCTCACTTGATATTAAGATGTTCAAGGAACAAGAATATATGAAAAGTGTAATTTATTTTTGGTATGTAATCTGTTCATATTTATTCAATTGTTAAAAAAATTCTCAGCTTTAGGCAGCATTCTCTGCCATTTTTCACAGAATAGTTCATTTCAGAAAAGACCACTAAATGTAGAGTGGAGAACAAAAGAGAAGTGATGCAAAATACTTTTCTGGTTGTAAAAAATGACTAAAAGATTGCTACATTTGAAGCATCGCTGAAAAAAATATTAGACATTAAAACAAAAATGACAGCTCAGATGCAAAACTAGCAACAGACAGATTTAATAAAGTGTGCAAAAAAAAGTCCCAAAAAGGAGCAAGTCTGTCTGCCAAACTTTGATAAATCACACCCACTGTCTGAGGTATTTTCCCAGAATTTTGTACCTGCTGGATTGTGCTCATATATGGTGCAGAGTAATATTGGTGGAACTTTCTTCCTGTTCTATGGTGATATCTGCTGCTGTTGTTAAATGAGCCATAGTCAAAATCACAGCTATTTTAAATATCTAAATGTTGCAATTTACTGGTTAGTGAATAAGCATCTAGTTCTAGTGCATAGTTTAATTGTTGTATATATTTGAGCAGGAAAAGGTAAACCCATGAAATCACTACCAATTGCATAAGGTCCATTAGCCAGTCTGTCACCTGGTTTCAGGTTTTTATACTTGGAACATGCTGGGATGGTGCATTACAGGAGCAGAGGAACCATCTAAATGGTGGGATAAACAGGCTAGCAGTTCTGTGTGCAAACAGCAAAAACCACGTTTCCACTCTATGGTTTCACTAAGTGTTATTATTAATACTGTTACATGCAAATACAAACTGTACCAATAATATGCTTCTAGCTAAAATGGAAGTATTAGTAAAATATGTTACACAATTTTCTTTTTTTTTTTTTTTTAGCAAAAAGCTGGACTTAACATCCTTTGGGGAACTAATGTGTTCAACTAAATTTAGATCAGCTTCTCCATTTATCATCTGGGGATTTCCATTGGACTGTGCCAAATTTGGACATAGTGACATCATGTAAGCCAATCATCATAACATAAAAAGCACAGAGTGAAATCATTCTCTCCGGGAAGGTGAAGCCATAGGTAGGTGAAGTATAAAGTCTGTATATTGTTTATAACAGCATTTTGCTAACAAAAGAATGATGTAGTCTTTATGAAGCATCATATATACCGGGGCTTAGATTGACCTGGATTTATCATACACCATGCAATAAAATGATCCTACACGTTTCGTAATAACATGTGCTGCACTTTTATATTTTCCTACATGCACCTGCTAGTTCCATGGGTGTGAGTCTCACCATCAGCAATTCCATGGGCCAATAGAAACTGCTGATCCTTCAGCTTCTGCACATCATTCAGTACAGATGCAACCTGGAAATGGAACAGGAATAGCTCAAGGTCATAGAATTCATAGGCCACGTATATCATATTCTGATGCCCTGCATTAATGAACTATGAATGAAATTTCGCAAGATAAAGGCCACTGTGTACTGTCAAAATATTTTCATTTCCCAAATATCTGTATATAGGTCCAACAAATAAGTAAAAAATAAAAATTGTGTAAATGCACATAATTAAAATTTTTATGTTTGTCTGCAAAGTAATCTATACAAACAAACTGCTATTGTGATGTGCTTATATGCTACACATGCATCCATCCCTTGCTTCAAATAAATGTTATGTTAATATTTTTTCAATCAAAATGTGCTAGGTAGCAAATGTAGTGGTTTTGGTGTAACGAGACAGTCACTGCAGACACCTAACTCTTCCCCATAGAGATGCATTGAGCTAATACTTCTCTATAAAGAATATACAATGAGTAAAATGTATTTTCTTTTTTAACTGTAAAGGGGACCTAGAAATCTTAAAGGACCACTATAGTGCCAGGAAAACATATGCGAGCTGCGAGCGCATTCAGCCAGTCCATAGGCTTTCCTATGGACACTAGCGTCTTCTCACTGTGAAAATCACAGTGAGAAGCGCGGAAGCCCTCTAGCGGCTGTCAATGAGACAGCCACTAGAGGATGGATTAACCCATTTATAAACATGGCAGTTTCTCTGAAACTGCTATGTTTATAAAAAAAATAAAAAATGGTTAACCCTAGAAGGACCTGGCACTCAAACCACCTCATTAAGCTGAAGTGGTCTGGGTGCCTACAGTGGTTCTTTAACATGTTTGTGTTTCTAACATTGGAGTGTTACTCTATATAAATAAAACTGCTGCTCCGCTAGGTGTCCACAAGGTGCAGGGTAGGGTGAGTTTTACTGCCTGTCCTCTTCAGCTCCTGGTACTTCATCTGTCTGGAGACCAATATCAGCGTTGTACTCTTCCCATGCAGAGAGTACAACACAGAGGTCTATGGACGATCCTGCGGGATCCTCCATAAAGAGAGCCCTTTTCATCACAGCTTAGTAATGGCTGCGAGAATTGACAAAGGTTCTGCCTTTTGTCAAGCGTAGAGAAAACACTGACACAAGGTAGTCCCTATGCAGAATTTCAGTGAAATACCAACACAGTCAATGTGAGTATTTCATGAAGATATTATCTTTCTGAAATACTAATTTTCGAGGGGTTGGGGTGACAGAGCTACTTCAATAATAATTATCAACTACATACATATATTTATTACAAATGTTTACCAAGTTAAAACATCAGCTTCATATATACCATAGTATTTAATTAATGTAAAAAAATTTTTATTCAGATACAAAAATAAATATCATACAAATAGACATGATAAATAGGAACACAAACGTCTATGTAGTTAGAGTAAATGTTATCTTAACTCACTTAAAAATATTGCATAGAATTGAACTGTTTGTTCTGTTTCTTTTTTCTGTGTTGCAGTTTGTTACTATATTGAAGGTACACTGTGTTGATAATCCTGAAGTTAATGTATCACTCTTGTAAATATATGCAATCACAGTATCAATAGTGTTACTTCTAATAAAGAATAATAGTGTTTTTACACAATTTGTATTCATTCTCCCACTTCAATGTATATGTACTATGGGGTCATGTGCTATCTAATCTCCAAATTTTGGGAATCAAGACTGTTCTTGGTGTGAAATACCAGAGGCTGACGACAAGCTATTTTGACAGCTCACATCTGGGTACATTATACATCATCTTACATACTTACTGTGTAAGCTGAAGTCTCCTGAGATGGCATTCCCAGATACCGCTCAGAAATCACTGCCGCTGTGTCAAAATCAAACAGACTGTATATATCTGTAACACTAATTCTTGTGAAACTAAGAGATGTAAAATAAGGCATCAACAACAGGTTTTCAATTATTGTTCGGCTTGTAAGAGCACCAGCCATCCACTTCAACTAAATTGATTGACACTGAATCAATTAGATAACTTTGTATATATCTGTAATTATTGGCATAGTAGAATATACAGTATTTTTGCATAATTACTCACCCCTTTAAATATTTTCACACTTTTTAGTGTTACAAAGTAAAAGTAAAAATGTTTGGGTTTTTTGGCCATTGAAGAAAATATAGGTGGAGCATTTACAGAAGAAAGCCCACTTTAAATGAGCCCATGAAACCACACCACCATTTAATGTGGTTTCTATGATTTCCTATGGAGCAAACTTTTGAAGAATTGGCATTAAGTAACATTATGCCAGTAAGTAAAAAAAAAAAAAAAATAATTAACACTTTAAAAACACAAAATGGTTTTATTGTGTCAAACAATTAAGGGACACTAGCCTACTCCACAAGTAAAACAGCTCATTGTAGTGGCATTGTGCTATATAATTCTGGATGGTTTCCCGCATTTAAGCAATCCATTTTGAAGTGGTTGTGCAATAACAGGGGACCTGCAGCGCAGCCCACCACATCTGATGCAGACTGGATAATGTGGAAGATTCAGCTGGCCAACTTTGGATGGATTTGATAGACTGAGAGAGGTGTGCCAACCCACACCTTAGAACACATGTAGTCTAATGACAAGTGATCAACTACATATCAATGGGACAGTGTAAAAAGCTAAAGAGTATAAAAAACTTAGTGGTTTGTTCTAAAGGTGCCACATTTACTCTCCAATGTCTGTCAAACATACTTCATGTGCTGAAAATGGACTGAAGTTGTTGCGGAATCGAAGGATCTAGTTCTTCTTAATATACTCACAATGTAGCTGAAAGTTTGTGATAGGAGCAACAGATACACCACATGCAAACAGCTCTTCGGACAAAGCCAGCAGCTTCAGGGCCAGAAACCCACCATATGCCTGGTAGAATGGAGGACATATGTGAGAATGGAAATCAGATGTTCCACGCCATATATAAAGATTCACTGCATCTGATGGACTGACTACTGCACTACAAGCATCATGTCAAGGATATAACACACAGATAGGACAGCCTTTGTGTAACTTACGGTGGGATATTCATTCATCACTGCACAGTTTTCATATAGACAGCCTTTGACGTAGATAAACTCAACTGTAATTCACACTAAAACCATGACTCTGTAATATGTAGGGTCTCAAGTTACATCGTGGCATAACTGACACCATTCTGTTCTGCACAATGTGCTTTGCATGAATTCAACACCCGACTTGCTCTCTATTGAACACCACCCTAGTTGGCTTTCCATAGTATATACAGTTTTCCATAGTATATACAGTTCTCCACATGAATGTATCTGTTTTACTCGTACTGTACATACTTTATATACTTAAAGGGACATTCTAAACAACAAAACAACAATAGATCATGCCGCTACAGTCTCACTGCTCAATTCTCTGCCATTTAGGAGTTAAATCACTGTTGCTTTTGTTTATGAAGACCTAGTCACACCTCCCTTGGCTATGACTCTCATGAGATTTTTTTTCTGCTTTGTTAATTGAACTTTAATCACACACAGGAGGCTCCTACAATTTCGAGCATGTTATTAACAAAGCCAGAGATAAGAAATTCTAAATTAATCAAACCGTTATAAGTAGGTTTAAACATTATAGCTCTCTTTGCTGGAAATGTGTAGGGACACAGGTAGGTCACATTCAGGGGAGGTGTGGTTATGGCTGCAAAAACAAAGTGATTAAACCCCTAAGGGGCAGAATTGAGACATTAGACTGCAGGGCATGAACATTACATCAAAACCACTCAATTAGGCTACAGTTTTTTTTTTTTTGGTGCTTATAGTGTCTCTTTAAATGGACATTGTAAGCACCACAACAACTTCAGCTTAAAATAATTATATTTGTGAATAGACTATGTCCCTGCAGTCTCTGCCAATAAGGAGTTAAATCACTCTGTTTATGCAGCCCTGGTCACACCTTTCTGGCTAAAACTAATACCGTTTCCCTACACACTACCTAGAAAAGAGGTCTAATTTTAAAACTCCCATTTATGCACAATATGTTTAATTTATAAGTCTTTATCTCCTGCTATGTGCCTAAAGTTTAGTTAACAGGTATAGGAATGATATGACCCATTGCAACTTTCCTTACTGTTTGTAAGCAGATAATCAGTTAGTCACCAGGGGCATGGTCTAATACAACTCTCCGTGCATTGTCTCAGTCTTTCCTGAAACCTAGTCTGAGGTAAACAACCAGTTGTTGAGCTCAGTAGATGTGTAAGTGGTGACATTAATACGGTATACACAGGGCTGGACTGACATAGTGGCTAGTGGAGCTGTAGCTCTGGGGCCATGGCCATGGAATAGGGCTAGGCCCATTGATCCAAAAATAAATTCATAAATAAATAACAATAACACACACACCATCATAACCACCAGCATGAGACCCAATTGGTTGTCAGCACTAGGTATACCCAGGATTACTTCCATGTAACTCACCTTTCCATATACTCCTATTTGTTTTTTGTCCACATAAGGTAACCTTTTCAGGTGCCTGTAAAAAGGATGTTTAATAAATGTATTACTTTACAAGATAATCTTGGCTTTTTTGGCAAATTAATAAAACAATAAAAGCTAAAAACTGAATTAGATTAACATCTAAATACACATTTAAGTGTAATAAAAAAAATCAAAAGCAATGGTTTAAACATTACAGACTTCTGCTATTGTTCCTTCATGAATACTGCTGAGTTGCAATCAGGGTCGACATTAGAAAATGCAATATATTTGAGACCAATCTTTTTTTTTTTCTTTACATGCCACCAAGTAATTGACTGTCTATTGAGAGATCAAATCAGTGCCATATGGGGGCAAACACAACTATTAATAGTAGATGGAGATTTCAATCAGTAAGTTAAATTATTATTCACATAGCATAACTGCTAAGACAGCATGGCACAAGGGAAATATCAGATGTAATATCAGATGTGCCTTTGAATATTAACAGCAAACAGGGCCACTTCATTGCTGTTTGCAGTTATAATTAGTAAAAACAGTCTTTGAGAACTTAGCATGTAAAAGAGAGATCCAATGAGCCCTGTCACAATGAGAGAAAATCAGGTAGCTCTTTTAGAAAAAAATTTTAATGTGACGTTCCCAAAAAACAGGAGTTGCAAAGGGCCTCTTCTCTTTCTTCATAATATGCAGTGCATTCAAAAAATATTCAGACGCTTTTTTTGTTGCAGCGTTATGATACAATTGTATTTTTTCCCCACATCAATCTACACTTAATACTCCATAACAACAAAACAAAAAATAGATTGTTTACACAATTGAAAATATATTAGAAAAAAAAATCTGAAGTATTACACTGACTTAAGTATTCATACCCTTAATTCAGTACTTAGTTGAGGCACCTGTGGCAGCAATTGCAGCCTCAAGTCTTTTTGGGTATGATGTAACAAGTTTTGCACACCTGGATTTTGGTAGTTTCTGCCATTCATCTCTGCAGATCTTGTCAAGCTCTGTCAGGTTGGATGGGACCATTGGTGGACAGCAATTTTCAGGTCTCTCCAGAATTTTGATTGAATTTAAGTTTGGGCTCTGGACACTCAAGGACATTCATACATTTGTCCCTAAGCCAGTCTTCTCTTGTTGGAAGTTGTACCTTTGGCTTAGTCTGAGATTATGAGCATTCTGGACCAGATTTCCACTAGTATTTTGTTGCATTCAGCCTTTCCTCAACCGAGAACAGTCTCCCTTTCGCTGCGCTGCAAAACACTCCCAAAACACGATTCAACCAACCGCCATGGTGGTATTGTGCAAGTAATGAGTGTTGCCTGGTTTCCTCCAGGCATGATCCTTTGAAGTGAGACAAACTAGTTTGAACTTTGTTTCACCAGACCAGATGACCTGACACAGAGTCCTTTAAGTGATTTCCCACAAATTCCAAGCTGGCTTTCATATGTCTTGCAGTGAGGAGCGTCTTCTGTGTGTCCAGTCCTCCAAAAAGGCCAGATCTTTGTAGTATTGCAGTGATGGTTGTCCTTCTGAAAGTTTCTCACATCTTCACACATGATCTCTGGAGCTCACCTAGAGTTACCTTCAGGTTCTTGGTCACCTTTCTTACCAAGGCCCTTCTTCCCGATTGTTCAGTTTGGCTGGCCAGCAAAGTCTAGAAAGAGTACTGGTTGTTCCAAACTTCACCCATTTAAAAATTATGGCGGTTTCTGTGCTTTTGGGAACCTGCAGCAAAAATGTCTGTAGCCTTTCTCAGGTCTGTATCTTGACACAATGCTGTGTCTGAGCCCTAGATGCAGATCCTTTGACCTCATGGCTTGGTTTATGTTCTCTCTGAGATGGATTTACAGCTGTGAAGCCTTAACTAGACAGGAGGATTATGTCAAATCATTTGAATTAGCCACAGATTGACTCCAGTCAGTGTAGAAACATCTCAGGAATGATCTAGAGAAATTGGATGCATGTGAGCTAAATTTCAAGCGTCATACGGATGGATCTGAATACTTATGTTAATGTGATATTTGAGGGTTTTTTTTCTATTTAGTGAACATGCAAAGTTTTCAAAAACGGCTTTGTCTTTATTGGAAATTGAGTGTAGATTGATGTTAAATAATTAATAATTGAAACAACTGTAGCATAAGGCTGCAACATAAGAAACGTGGAACGAAATGAAGGGGTCTGTATACTTATTGGGTGCACTATATGTATATATAGTTTAACCCATGAACCCACAACACAATTTAGTTATGGTTTCTATGGTTTCAAAAGGAGCAAATGTGCTCTGTCGGACCCTTTTACCAAGTAGTAGTGTCATAGCAAGTAAATTGAATTTCTAGCTTAACTCTGCTGCAGCACCAATTTTAATAGCATCAGGCACTAGTAGATGATGTGTGTGTTTTATATTCATTTGCTTTGCAGCACATCTAAACATTAAAGGGACACTATAGTCACCAGAACAACTACAGCTTATTGAATTTGTTCTGGTGAGTAGAATCATTACCTTCAGGCTTTTTGCTGTAAACACTGTCTTTTCAGAGAACATGCAGTGTTTACATTACAGCCTAGTGATAACTTCGCTGGCCACTCCTTAGATGGCTGTTAGAGATCCTTCCTGAGTCATGGCTGCCTAAAAGGCATCCAAACATTCAGTGTCTCCTCCCTCTGCATGCAGACACTGAACTTTCCTCATAGAGATTCATTGATTCAATTCATCTCTATGAGGAGTTGCTGATTGGCCAGGGCTGTGTTTGAATGATGCTGGCTCTGCCCCTGAGCTGCCTCTTTGTCAGTCTCAGCCAATCCTATGGGGAAGCACTGTGATTGGATCAAGCTACCACTTCTGATGATGTGACTGCTTGTTTTTGTTTTTTTTAGGCAAACAGCATGCAGATCTACAGCTTCTGGCTTGAATACAGTAAGATTTTGCTATATTTATGGAGGCATAAGGGGTCCATGGGGGCTAGATGGTGGTTTTAACACTATAGGGTCAGGAATACAAGTTTGTGTTCCTGACCCTATAGTGATCCTTTAAGCAAGATCGGTATTGCAACGTTCTACACACTTTACACACTGCTAATTGTATATGTTAATTTAGTGTGACAAAACAATTCTTATATTGGCCCTATGTATACCACTTTTATATTATTTATAAATATTATACCCACTGCACTAAAGCCAAGTAGTCTTTCATCTCAACAGAGCCCAGTCTGTTATCAGTTTCATGCAGCAGTTGCAGTCCTTGGTTCTTAGATCCTCTAGCATCAAAATGGGCTAGAATGATCTGAAAGGAGCTGACAAGGACAGACTCCCATCCCAGAGAAAATTCTTCTGTGACCTGCTGAGAGCCTGGGACATCCGGCCTGCACAGAGAGAAAGCAGAGTTTATTGGCATAATATGATTATTCCCATATTCGGAATTAAAGCATTAATAAGTGGATCATATGTATATCTTATGGTAAACACTCAAAGTAAGATATTTGAAATTTCACTGTGGTAACATAAATCCACATCTTGCTGCTTGGAGTTTGCCGTGCCCCATACATTCATTGATTTAGATACCTATTTACTTGTGAAACGCGTTTACAAAGTTACATGTCTATAATACTTTTGTTTTATGTAAAAAAAAAAAAATTAAATTTAAGGCCAAAGTAGTAGAATTTTTCTGTTTCAGCTATTTTGACCCAAAATATGTAATTTACTTTGAATTCTCTCTGAATTCTCGCTTTAGTAAATGTTAAGACCTGCAGTGGTTATGGTACTGCGGTCTTCTATTCCTTTCCCAATAGCTGAGCATATGTGATTATAACTGCAGTTAGGAGGTAGAGGAATAGTGTAGATGAATGCAGCTTCCAAGATGATTCTCCCCAGCAAGTAGAATATTCCCCAAACATGAGCCTAGACTTTATGAAGGGTGTAACAGGATTAACTTTTATTGATGTCACACTGGCTTTTATGAGAATCCCCTTGCAAGATGACTTCCCACAGTAAACAAAGACGATAACCAATCAACATACAGATTTATAGTAACCCCCGCCCTCTCTCTGCCTGGGAGATATTGAGATAAGTTAAGGAATAACCCAATTATCTCCAGGCAGAGGGCACACAATTTTCCCAAAAATTAGAACACCCCTTTCCACACAAGGTATCCACCGATCTGGGGGACCAACATATCCAAATTTCACCCAGATTGGTTCAGGGGTTCTCAAAAAGTATGGAAGTCATAAGTTACCGACCACACATGAGGCTCCTGCCCAAAACAGTTCCACGAATTCAGCATGTGCGGTCGATCAATTCAGTAAAAGGCATAAAACGAATAGAAGTCCCGAATGGATCCTCCTGGCTCATAGGAGCGAAAGCCCAAACATAGAAGAAAATACCGAACTCAGTCTATTTTAGTCACAGTAAATAACCCTGAAAAAGTCGAGTACGTGACCCATTTACTTGATTCCGTTCGCAATCTTTAACACATTTGACTATAGTACTTTTGACTCTGCCTCTGCTTCTGCAAACTGTATCTTGATTACTTTCTCTCAATAAAAATGTATACTACAAAATCGAACTGACATACTACATATGTATTGTTTTATCTAGTTTCTGTTAAATTTGTGTAATTTGATATAAGATCAGTAAAGAATCCCACTTGCACACAGGGTTTTCCAGCTACAGATGAAAGCCTGTAGGCAATGTCAGAGACTGCATCACCTTATCACTAAGCTATATCGCTGATCAAAATCTAGCATGTGTGCATCCTGAAAGTAGCAGCATTTAACAAGCTGTCTAAACAAACCTCACTCGTACTGGATAACAATAAACAGAACAAAGTGGAAGACAAAACACGACTTCTGATAATTATATTACTTTTGTAATTTATATATCCAAACAGCAGCTGCCAGTTCTCAGCAGTCTGTGTGAGATTACCAGATGCTGCGGCTCTTAGCCAACGCTCTGGTCTCAGAACGCTGAGGCTGTAATTAAACCTAGCAGCTCATGATCTATATATGCAATTAACTTTAAAACGTTAATTATGCCATTGAGTAATGGAACAATAAGCTGCTGTGAAAGCTTGTGTTTCTGAAACATTCTACAGAGATTATTTGGCTAAACGTGAGAATGGTAGGATTCTTACAGCCACAGAACCAAAGGAAACTGTGAGTCCTGGAACCCAGGTGGAAGAGTGAGACGGAGAGAGAGATCTAGAACACAGAAACAAACAGAACAAGGTTATAACTCTCCAAATATAGAGTACTGCATAACTTTTCAGTCTGCAGTGATTAATAGCATTCCTTTCCTGTATATCAAAAGGACACATTAAAGGGACACTATAGTCACCAAAACAACTTTAGCTTAATTAAGAAGGTTTGGTGTACAGATCATGTCCCTGCAGTCTAACTGCTCAATTTGTTGCCATTTAGGAGTTAAATCACTTTTGTTTCTGTTTATGCAGCTCTACCCACACCTCCTCTGGCTGTGACTGTGTCACGATTTCTAGTGACCGAACACGCAGAGCATAAATAATTGATGTAAAAACGTATTCCGGTCCTTAGAGTGGCCGCATGGTCAGGGACAAGCAGAGTCAGGGAAACCAGAAATCAGGGAAACGAAAACCAATAGCCGAGTCACAGGAATACAGAATAAAGAATAGTCAGAATAGCTGAGATCAATAACCAAAATATACACAGAATATAAGGCACTCTTGGGAACCAAAATAGAACCACAACAGGGCAATGATCCTTGCCCTATGAGACCTTTTTATAGTCTTTTGCTTTAATTCTATAGTCACGCCCCCAAATCATTAGAAGTCAAAGTTTGGGTGAGTCACGACATCAATAGCGTCGTAAAAGGGGGTAGAGCTACAGCGCCGGAACCAGTGAGGAGATGAGAGAGACCGTGGGAAGGTTCCCTCTCCACCTTATGGGCCTCCCCAGGCTGTGTCATGGCCTGGGCGATGAACGGTAAAGTGAGAGACTGACACAGTCTGCATGAAAAATCAGATGTAACTTACTTTAAAAGTTTTTATTTTCTGCTTTCTTATTTAAATTTTTTTTTAAATTATTTTTGAATAGGCAATCAGGTGGAGAGACAGATAAAATACATTCCATTTTGTATTAAATATGTTTATTGTCATTACAACAGCAATGCAGGTATCAAACAGTTTTCTGTTAATGCGACCAATAACCTACGCAGAGGTTTGCAGGTCTGAACAGGTGTATACATGCGGATATTTGCCTGCGCGGAGGCGTTTTTAACGGTTTGTGTACATAAAAGCAGATAGTCGTCTACTTGAGGGCATGCGTTTCAGATCATCTAGGTTTATCACATTTAGTTTCTGTATTTCCGTGTGTGTCAGCATATCTTAATAGCTATATGATGTCTTTAGAAGGTCGATGGTGATTTACGTTAACCTAAGGCCTAATGAGGCAATGTGGCCGAAAAGTAGTCGTTCTATCACTGAGTGATAACCCATAGGTACAGTTGTTTTAGCGTGGGTATTGGTATGCCTTTTTCAGCGACTAGTCACTGATTGTGTGTGTATGCCGCAATAGTTAAAGCCTCGTGTTCGTATAATACGTTAGGTAGAGGTGTGTAACGGACCGTTTTGCACACAAGGGGTAAAAACCGTTTAGGCGATCGGCCCCCTTTCCAGAGATCCAGGCACAGCTACTGCAGAACACCAAAACTCACGAACTGGATACAAAATAGCACTCCAACTCCCGAACTGGAACCTCCCAAATAGCTGCTAGCAGACGAACAGGAAAAGCAGACTAACAGCTTACACTCCTGGCAATCAGTCTCTAACAGCATACAGTGAATCCCCCCAAGAACGAGACAAGGCTCCGTGTTGAGGGTCAAGCAGTGGTCTGAGGTGCTGGCACACCCAGCCTGGTTTTTATTACAGTCTTGCAAATACAGGACCGCCCACAGGGAGGTATAAAACAACCAATCACATCACAGTTACATCCCACATATTCCCTCCCCTTATCCTGAGAGGAAACTCAATTATACATACAGTTAAAACATACTTTCTACCCAACTTTCATAACTCTAAAACCATACATCACATTCACATAAAATTACAAATACACAATCAATCCATTCAGGGGAACAACACATTAAAAAATGACATGAATCAGACCAGGGGTTCAAAAGTTAGTAAAAAGTCCTTTGTGACTAAATGAAGCATGGCTTTCTGGCCCAAACCAGTTTCAGAGTCTTCTATCCTGGAGAGTAATTCAATTATCTCCCAGGACAGACACAAGACTCCATTAAGCACATGGTTGCAAAAAGACACAAAACACTTTAAAATACATAAAATCACATTTATTACATAAAACACAGACATGTAACATATCCCCAGATAGCTCAGGTCCGAGCGCACATTATTAAGCGAATGGCGCTCAGACCACACGAATACAGTTTAATCGCCATGGAGCCAAAGTCTTTACAGTCAGTTTCATACGAATGGGCTCCATGGGATTCCTATCTGGGGTATAACACATTCAAACAAATCTACTGAACCCCAGCCAGAAAAGCACGAATGAAGCTTTTCTGCAGGTAAAAAAAAGATGTCTTTTACAAGGGGGCCATAGTCCAAAGGCAGCAGGCGAGCAACCAGGCTTCTCCAATGCAATGTGGCGAGATTGGTCTCGTCACAAGGTGGCTTAATCATAACGTTATAAACCATAGATACTATGCTCCCCATCTGGGTATCTATTTCGTGTGTGCATGCCACCTAGGTCAGAGCTATTTGCCTATGTGTGATGTTAGGTAAGGGAGGCTTATGCAAGACTTATTTGTGTTGGGTATGAATGATAGCGATATCGCAATGATCAGACATTCAAACATTAAGGAAGGGGTGCATTTGTTTGCCTCTCGTCCCCTACGCAGAGGCTGGTTGGTCGTTGCATGTATGGTACAGCGTATATATGCATGTGTACTTGCTCGTATTGTATAGCTATGCGGCTACTAGTGTGTCTTTATTGCGTTTACACAGGCGTATGTGGTTTTGAGTGTTCCTGCTTTGGGCATATTAATTGTCTGTGCCTGCGGGTTCCGTGGCTTTTTGCTGATGTGTTGCGTTGTGTCTAGACCCGGGGTGCCTTAGTGGTTCATTTATTGTATCCTGCTTCTCTGCTAATGGCATTTGGTCAGTTAGCTTCCCATTTGTGTCCCCTCTATTGGGCTTTTATCTGATGTTTAATCTTGTCCTATCGTGCTCTGATATGTGTGCCTGCTAGCTACCCTTGCGTCTCTGTATCCGTTGCCTTGTGTATCTTGGTGTTTCATGGTCATGCGTATCCATTTCTGTTCTGCAGTTGTCCTTGTACTCGGTGTGACTATTCAGTGTAGTGAGCTAGGGTGCACCAGCATATATTGTAGGGGGTCTCGACGGTTTGTGTGTTTTAAGTGTTGGGTATCCCTTGGTCCTATTGCGTTGCTGCCTGCTTGGATGTCTGGTTTTCAGTGTGTGTGTGTCGATTTTGTTTAGAATATGTGTATTGGTTTTGCAGTGTGTGATCTATGGTGTATGTATTTGTGGTTTAGTAGATAGGTGTCTGTGCAGAGGTGTAGTCGGCTGTATATGTGGGGGGGATCCTGTTGTTGCCTTCATAGAGGCATTTGGGGGGTATTGACTTGTTTTGTAGTCTTTAGTTGCGTGTGTTGTTGTGTATCCATTATCGCACTTACTGTGCTAGCTTTGGTTTTGTTGTTGTCTTGTGTGTCAAGGAGTTGGGTGTGGTGTGGTGTTAGTTCTAGATTGTGGTCCTGTGTGGTGGTGTTTGGTGTCAGTTAGTGTAATAGCTATATGGCTAGTTTATTCGTGGTTGTAGACCCGTAGGTGGCTATGTGTGTGGCTCGTGAGTGTCGTCGTGTCTGTAGGCGGTATATTCGTCTCAGGTGTCATCAGTTGTCATTGTGTCGTGGTGCTGGCTGGGTGTGGGTCAGGGTGGGTCGGGGTGGTCTGCTGCCCGCCTCCTGTCGCCCATCCGGCTCGTTGCGTCTCGCTGTCTTCACTTTGTTTTGTTGTATTTCTTTCTCCCTCTTCCTCCCGTCTCTGCTTACGGCCCATTTAGGTGTTGTCTGAAGGAGTCTGACGTAGTTAGCCTCGTCCAGTGGAACCAGTGTTTGGTGTGTCGGTCTCTGAGGTTCGGGGTTTCTGCTTTCATGTCTTAAAATGTCCTTGTGGCTTCCACCTCCTCTATCCACTTCATTATAGAAGGCGTGCTAGTTTGTTTCCAATAGATGGGGATGGTTACTTTTGCCGCGTTTAGGAGTCTAGGGATGACAGACCTCTTGTATGTTGGTGTCGCCATGGTGGTATAGTGTAGAAGGAAAGCGGCTGGGGATTGTGGCAGGAGCTCATCCGTAACCTCATGTATTATCGTTCGGATTTTTCCCCAGAATGGTCTAATGCGGGCGCAAGTCCACCATATGTGTGTGAATGTACCGGTCTCCTCCTCGGATCTCCAGCATGTATCTGGGATTTCCG
This sequence comes from Pelobates cultripes, assembly GCA_933207985.1. Taxonomy (NCBI): domain Eukaryota; kingdom Metazoa; phylum Chordata; class Amphibia; order Anura; family Pelobatidae; genus Pelobates; species Pelobates cultripes. The sequence goes on along the minus strand of OW240912.1, from coordinate 332,217,204 downwards.
GGTTCCTGGCGTGGAGCGCCGTCGGTGTTAGGTACCATCTGGTGAGTATCTTGTACGAGTTTTCTTGTGTGCGCGCCGAGCTCTGTGTTTTTTGTATCAGAGTGATACTTTTGTCCCAGTCCGCTTCCGACATAGTTTCCTCAAGGTCTTCCTCCCACTTTCTGATGCATGGTGGTGCTAGTAGGTATCTGTTTGTTGTTAAGATGGTATATATTTGTGAGATGGCTCGCGGTGGTTCCTTGTCTTGTATGCAAAGGTTTTCGAATTGGGTTGGTTCTCTTGTAATGGACGGTTGTTGCGCGATGGATCTAGCGTATTGGGTAATTTGTGCTCTTGCTAAGGCGTGTGTGAATGTATGTGGTCTGCCTGGGTAAATGTCTGCCAGTGGTCTGATGTCGAACGGGCGGAGGAGGACATCTTTTATGCAGGGTAATGTTTTATGTTCCGCTGGGCCTGGTGTGGGGCCGTAGTCCCCTGCCGGGAAGTCTGTGTTTTCCTTTAGGGGCAGGAGCGGGCTTGGGTCTGTTGTCAGATAATGTTTCGTGCCTTGTCCGTGCCAAACTTGCATGGTCGCCGCCATGAATGGGTTGGTGATATGTTTGCTCCTGTACGCCACCTGGGTGATCCACGGTAGGGTTCTGAGGTCACATCTGGTTGCGTCTGCTTCCAGTTGTGTCCATGGTTTGGTGCCGCTGGCTACCGACCAACGACTCTGGCGACGTGTGCCGCGTGGTAGTATTTTTCAAAGTCGGGGAGTGCTAGGCCCCCATTGAGCTTGGGCAAGATTAGTTGGGTGTGCGCTATGCGCGGGGATCTATCCTTCCAGATGAAAGTGCGGACCTCCGTCTTGAGTGACGCGAAGAACGTTTGTGGGGCTCTTATCGGCACTGTTTGAAATATAAAGAGTAGTTTCGGCAGTAGCGTCATTTTTACTGCGTTTACCCTGCCCAGCCAGGATATGTAGCTGTAGTTCCTTCTTTGCTTTTTTCAATATTGGTATGTAGTTCTAAGAGTATAGTTCCCTCGTGTCCGGTGTGAGCCAGATCCCCAAATATTTCATGCGGTGATCGCACCAGCGATATGGTTGTTGACTCTGAATCCTTAGCTTGAGTGTGTTGTTAATATTCAAGTTCAGTATCTCTGATTTTGTGTAGTTGATACAGAGGTTCGAGATGCGGCCATATTTATCGAATTCTGTCTGTATCGCTTGCAGCGATGTTTCCGGGTCTGTGACCACGAACAGCATGTCATCCGCATATGCCAGAGTTTTGTGGTTCCCGACTATCAGTCCCCGGATGTCCTCGTTTTGGCTGATCCTGCTTAGAAAGGGCTCTAGCGTCAGCGCAAAGAGTATGGGCGAAAGTGGGCAGCCCTGTCTGGTTCCGTTGTGGATCTTAAACGGGTCTGTTAGCGCACCATTGATCCGAATTCGCGCCGTTGGATCAGTGTATAGCGTCGGTACCCAAGCCATGTAGTGTGAGCCGATGCCTATGTAGCGGAGTGTTTCAAACATCAGGTCCCAGTCCACTCTATTAAACGCTTTCTCTGCGTCCGTGGATAGGAGTAGTACTGGGATCTTCTGCCCTTCGCGTGTGCTATGAGGTTTAGGGCCCTTATAGTGTTGTCCCTCACCTCTCTGCCTGGGATGAAGCCTGTTTGGTCTGGGTGGATTATGGTTGGTAGTAAGGGTGCCAGGCGTGCCCGCCAGTATGCTCGCCAGAAGTTTGAGGTCCGTGTTCAGTACAGATATTGGTCGGTAGCTCGGGCATAGTGTCCGGTCTTTGTCCTCCTTTGGGAGAAGGGTGATGTTTGCCGAGGTGAATTGGGCCGTTGGTGTGGCTCCTTGTTGGATCGAGTTCAGGGCTTTCAATAGCTTCGGTAGTAGGTCTTTTGCGAAGGTTTTGTAATATTGTAAGGGCATGCCGTCTGGTCCCGGTGCTCTGCCCGTTTTTGCTTTTTTGATGGCGTGTCAGTTCCTCAGGTGTTATGGGGACCTCTAGTGCTTCTTGGTCTGCCTCCTCTATTCCTGGTATATTTGCCGTGTCTAGGTATCTGCGGATGTCTTCCACTTTTTGAGGTCTCTGTGTTTCTGGAATGGTGTTGCGTAGGCGGTATAAATCTTGATAGTATTCGTGGAATGCTGTCGAGATCTGATCCGGTAGGTGTCTGAACCGTTGGTGTGCGTCTTTAATTTTCGGGATGTATAGTTGGCTACGGCGTTGCTTCAGGAGGTTTGCTAATAGTCTCCCGCATTTGTCTCCGTGTTCATGGATCATATGTTTGTAGTGTTGGTATGAGCGTTGGATTGCGCGGTTCAGGTGTGCGGTGAGTTGGGTCCGTTTGGTTGTGAGTTCTTCATATGGTGTCGTGTCTAAGGTGCGTTTGTGTCTAGCCTCCAATGCCCCGATTTCTTTGCTAAGTTCTAGTATCGTCTGGACCGCCCTCTTCTTGCGAGTCGCGCATATCGCGATGAGTCTGCCTAGGATGACAGTTTTGTGCGCTTCCCAGCTTGTCAGTGGGGTCACATCGTCTGTCTCGTTGTCTGTGAAGTAATCCTGTATGTGGTGCCTAATCTGGTCCATGACCGTGATATCTGAGAGAATCGATTTGTTCAGTCGCCATGACATTTGTCTAGGTTTGTATATTGGGGACCTCATCCGTATGCGGATTGGGCAGTGGTCCGACCATGTCATTGGTAGGATTTCCGCGTTGTTGAGCAGGGTTCGGTTTCGATGAGGAACTAGGAAATAGTCGAGTCTTGTATATGTCGAGTGAGTCGTGGAGTAAAATGTGTAGTCCCGGGTAGTTGGGTTCAGTGCCCGCCAACAGTCTGCCAGCTGGTGGAAGTGTAAGAGGCGTAGTGTGTTGGCGTGTCTGTTGGGCGGCGTGTCTGTTGGGCAGCGTGTTTCCACGTGTATGGGTGGAGTCTTGGTCCGGGTGTACCGCCAGGTTGAGGTCTCCTCCGTGAATTTCATCAGCGTGTTTAGTGTGCTTCGGAGGAAGTGATGTTGTTTCGTATTCGGGGCGTACACGTTAGCGAACGTGTACGTTTGGTCCAGTATCTTGCCTTTTGTGAAGATGTATCTGCCGTGCTTGCATCTCACGGTGGCTTGCTCTTCGTATGGGACTCGCCTTGAAAAGAGGATGCCTACACCCAGTGTACGTCTATCCTGGTTGTGGCTGAAGTACCCCGTCTGGAAGTTGCGCTCTTTCAGGGCCGGTGCCCTGCCCTCCTGGAAGTGAGTTTCCTGGAGGAACGCTATTGACGCTTTTTATTGTTTTTAAGTCATGCGTCTTTTCGGTATTATGCTTGTATGGGTCATCATTTGCGTATCGTATGTGGTGCGGTTTACTGCTGTGGTGTCACTCGGCTTGTGTGCGTCTTGTCCCGGGGGGACACCTCGCTTCGTGGATTCCTATCTAGGTGTGTGTATGTTGAAACTCTGGGTCGTGTGGGGCGGGGGTGGTCACTACTAACCGGTCCTGTGAGTGGTAATGTACTGGTGGGGTATCGGGTTTGGTGGTATTGCCTTCTCGCTTGTGTCTAGCTGACTATTTGGGCGTGCTGTGGGTTGGGGGTCGTGCGTGTCTGGGGGTTAATCCCTGTATAATCCCTCTCCTCAGGTCTCTAGTGCAGCTGGCTTTTCTACGTCCTATTCGGTCTCTGGCTTCTGTGTGGTGTCTATGCCACCGGCTGTGTCGGAGGCCGCCTTGTAGCGGCATGTGTGTGGTGTGGTGATGTGGTGTGGCCTCCCTGCGTCTATGTCTTGATGGGCTTCGGTTGATCTTTCTTGGGGTCCTTCTCTTGGGTCTCCTCGCCTTTGATTCTCTTAGTGACTGTGCTTAGTGCGTATCTGTGATTGGTGAATGCTATGATTCGATCAGGGTCTGTGCCTGTGTACTTTGTCCCCAGGTATCTGTTGTGGGTCCACTCCTGTCCTCTCCTGGTTCCCTTTTCCCTCCCTCTGGTCTGGCGTCCCAAGCCCTGTCTCGTTCTGAATTCTGGGTCTGAGTTCCGTGTCCCCCTGCTATCCCTTCCTCCCTCCCCATCTCCGTATATTATTAACAGATAACGATGAGTATGATCTTTATTTCTGTCTCCCTTCCCGTCCCCCCTCCCCCCTGCTGTACTGGGTGTTTAGTATAGGGTTTCCTCCTTTTTCCCCCTTCCCTCCTCCCCCTGCCTTTAGCTATTGGGCCTATGTGTCTATTCTGTCCCCACTCGTCCATGGTTCCATTTCGTCCCTCCCTCCCCTGTGGTGGTCTTGGTGGTTCGGCCCATGTGTATCCTTGTTGGTGTCCCCCCAGTGTCTCGTATCAGAATCCAGCCAGGTTCTATTGTCCGTGTCTCTATCTGGCTTACACCTTGCCAGTGTTGGAGCGTGTTCCCTTATCCCACCCCAAATGTCCTGTTATACCCTCCCCTTGGCTCCATCCACACGTAGTGGATTTTGTCAGCGAGGTACCCTTGCGGATGTTTACCCCTGCAAAGTTTGCTTCGTTTCAGTTCCCCCATGTCGCCGTCCCCCACCTCAGCATTTGCCTGTGTGGCTAGTTTACTCTCATATGTCCCCCAATATTTTACTCACAGTTTGCCCTTTTCTTTTTTCTTCCTGTTGTGCAGTGAATCCCGGTCTTTCGGCCCCTTCTCTCTGTGTAGTGTTCGTTTAGTACTCCTGCTCCCGTCGTGACGGACCCTGGTTCCAGTCTCTGCGACGTTGTTGCTGGAGTCTTTGGGGACCCTGGTCTGGTCGGCGTGGTTGCTGCGGTCCAGGCAGTGGTTGGAGAAACGATTTTGCCAGCCAGTCCGGTACTTGGAGCGGTGGTATGTCCATGGCTCGGAGGAATCCTGGGGGGTCGCTTGGTCTCCTCACCACTAGTTGATCCGGGCCATGCCTAGCCGAGAGTGAGAATGGGTAGCCCCAGCGGTACGGTATTCCTGCCTGTTGCAGTGCGGATGTTACCGGGCGTAGGGCCCTTCTGGCTTGCAGAGTATATCTGGATAGATCTTGATAAATCGATATAGTTTGGCTCTCAAAGCGTATGGTCCCCATGCGGCGTGCTGTGCGCAGAATGTCTTCTTTCAGTTGGTAATTTTCTAGGCAGCATATGATGTCTCTTGGTTGTTCTTCTGGTGCCGGCATTGGTCGCAGCGCCCTATGTGCCCTGACAAAGGCCTAGTCTGGGTATTTGCTGGCCCCCTAGTACCTGGGTGAACAGCCGCTTTAGTATGTCAGGTATGTGTTCCGCTTGGTCGCCTTCTCTCACCCCGCGGACGCGCAGGTTTAGTCTGCGGCCACGGTTGTCCAGGTAGTCCACCCACGTGGTGAGATTGGCTATGTCTGCTTCTTGGGTGGCTACTGTCGAGTTTGTTTGCTCCAGGTCCGTGCGGAGTGCTCTGGTTTCAGACTCTGCCACTGACATGCGGGCCTCCACATTTGCCAGGTCTGTACGTAGCTGGGCCACCTCTTCCCTCACTACACGTCCTAAGCGGTCTGATAGGGCCTCAAAGTCTGCCTTGGTAAGCAAATTTGGTAGTATGGCCCTCCACTCACCCTCCTGCGGTAGTTGTGTCTCTGACATCACTGAGGGTGCTGGCGATAGTCTGGCTGGCATGGAGTGGAAGGAGTCTATGTCCTGGCTTGCGGCCTCTGCCTCCTGTTGCGGTGAGCGGGCGCGAATTGCGGCATGGAGGTATGCGCGGATGGATTCTCGGCTCGAGGACCTCGGGGTGCCGTTGGGGTCCGTAGGTTTATTCGTGCGACCTATTATTAGTGTGTGGGAGCGCGGCATGCGTGGGTAAGTGCTGATTTTTAGCGGGCGCCACGAGGAGCTTGTGTGTTAGGCGTCCATCTTTCTCGGCCGCCGGACACGTCCCCCATACATTCCATTTTGTACATCAGGCGTTCAAGAGAAAAAATGTGTATCCATTACATATTTTGCAGCGTTGCAATTACTTTAAATAAACAGTTGACATAGGTTGCACGCAGGCAACGTGCACTTTAATGTCACCATGTTTCATTACCGCCCTGTCGCCCTTATTTCCAATTTCTCTTTTCCTTTTTGAAAAAAAAAATTATTTTCCAATTTTCTAAGTAGACCTTAGACAGTGGGTGGTATATAATATTTCCTGTTTTCTAAATTGAACTTTAATCACACACAAGAGCCCCTGCAGGGTATAGCAAGCTATTAACAGAGCAGGAGGATAGAAATTCTAAATTAAACAGAATTTGCAATAGAGGACGTGTAAACATTAGATGACTTTACAGGAAGTGTTTAGAAAGGCTTTGCAAGTTACATGCAAGGAAGTGTGACTAGGGCTGCATCAACCAAGTGATTTGACTCCCAGATGGCAGAGAATTGAACAGTGAGACTGCAGCGGCATGATCTATACACCATAACTGCTTCATTAAGCTAAAGTTATTTTGGTGACTATAGGGTAACTTTAACTTAATTATATCAGGCAGAGTTCAGAAAGATTTCACATACAAAGCAATATTTATGTTCAGATTTCTGTCTTCCAATCTTCATATTTATTATCTGGCTTACTTATTTTGAATTTATATAGCTTTTACACTCTCAAATAGACGATCATATAAAATGGTAGAGTAAAAATTCAGAACTATAAACCAGATGGAAGAAAATTAATTCCTTAATAATAGCATGCAGCAGCAAGGGTAAGACATAAAACGTCAGGTGATAAAAATGTTAGCAAAGTAAGGAATCACATAGAAAAAAGAATAAGTCGGACATAATGCATATTTATGGATATGGTGAGTAGATAGTTCTAGATACATTACTTTAGAGTCTAAAGCATGGGTTTGCAACCTTTTGGCTTCCCTTGGCCAAATGCTTTAGAGTCTAAAGCATGGGTGTCCAACCTTTTGGCTTCCCTTGGCCGAATTGAATGAAGAGGAATTATCTTGGGCCACACATCAAATATATAATATAGTTAATGTATATGAGTGATAAAACATTACAAGCCATTTTCTTTTGCTATTTCAAATGTTTAGTAGACAACTCCCTTATTTGTTATCCTTACGTGGGATTGTCATATTTAAAATGACCAAATTAGGGAGCTCTCTACTAAACACATACACATGTATATACATATGCACACATAACCACAGATATATACACAAACATAGACAATCACAGAGCCACATACCTATACAATCACATACACACATAATCACAGACATACACACAATCACAGATCCACAGACAATCATAGACCTATACACACACTCACACATGCACACACATATATACATACAATAACAGAAACACACATACATATAATGACTGACATACACACACATTTAGTAATTAAGAGTAATTAAAAAGTCCACTCAGCCTCCTTACCTTGCTCCGGGAGTGCTAGAGTGGATCTTCTTCCTGGTGGGCAGTGGTTGCTGCTGTGATGGGATCTCTGTACTCTTCCTGGACACGTCCCTCACACCCCAGTCAGGGCCGGCGCTTCCTAGAAGGCGAACTAGGCAGCCCTTTAAATGCCGTACTGCCTCACCTCCCCTTCCCTGTAGTGAGGCCAAGCTCCTCTCTGGTCCGCGACCCGGCCGGACTAACAGGAAGTGCACACAGAAACAGAAACTCCTGTACCGCGGACCGGAGAGGAGCTTGGCCATGCCACAGGGAAGGGGAGGTGAGTAGGGAGACCATATGGAGGAGGGTGGATGAGTAAAGAGACCACAGGGAGGGAAGGGGGAGGGGGAGTAAAGAGACCACAGGGAGGGAAGGGGAGGGTAGCAGAGACCAGGGAGGGAAGGGGAGAGGAGAAAGAGACCACAGGGAGGGAAGGGGAAGGGGGGGAGCAAAGAGACCACAGGAGGGAAGGGGGAGGGGGAGTAAAGAGAACACAGGGAGGAGGGAAGGGGAGTAAGGAGATCACAGAGGGGAGGGAGGGGGGAGTAAAGAGACCACAGGGAGGGAAAGGGGGGAGTAAGAGACCACTGGGGGAGGGGAGTGGGGGGGATGTAAAGATACCACAGGGAGGGGGGGGTGAGCAAGCCACCACAGCGAGGGTGAGTAAAGATACCACAGGGGGGGGGTGAGTAAAGATACCACAGGGAGGGGATGAGTAGAGATACAACAGGGGGGGGAGTGAGGAGAACACTGGGAGGGGGGTGGTGAGCAGAACACAGGGGGGGAAGTGAGAAGAGACTGCTGGGGGGTAGAGGAGAGACCACTAAGGGGCAGGGGAGAGCTCTATAGGACAGGGGATCGATCAGGGAGCTCTTTCACACTACGCGCACACACACACACAATGCATCCCTATACATACACAGAAACACACAATGCATACCTACACACACATGCAAACACACACTGCTTCTCTTACATACACACAGAAACACAATGCATCTTACACTCAATGCACCCCTTACAGACACACACACTGCATCCCTTACATACACAGAAACACACCTTGCATCCCTTATGCATACAAACACAGATTCACACAATGCATCCCTTACATACAACCAGAAACACACAATACATCCCTTATACACAAACACACACTGCTTTCTATACCTTACACAAAAACACACTGTTTCCATTAAACACAAACTGCATCACCTACACAAACTGGTATCCCTATACACTACATTCCAGAAGCACACACATTAGATCCTCTACAATAACACATCCCCTATACACTCCACTCCCTGTGAGTAAACTCATGGGTGGAACATGTAGGTGGACTTATGGGTGGGCCTTATAGGCATACTCACAGTCAGGCATTACTAATACTTCCATAAATGTGTACAAAATTCTTAATTTAGTTAAGTTTGGGGACAGTGGGCATACAATGTTTTGGTTAGATTTTTGTGTACCTTCTAGTTGAATATAGTCATGATAAATGCTGATGTTGAAGGTTGATAGATGTTTAAATGTAAATTTTGGAACTGTAGCACAGGCAGATGAAATTTAAGTAACAGCTGAATACTAAACTATTGTTCAATTATTATATTGGTAAAGTGCTAACATATTCAGCAAGATGGACTGTCATAGACTCTTAGACATCCTACTAACTGAAAGATGTATATATCTTTAGATCGTGAGCTCATTTGGGCAGGGCCCTATTCATTTACTGTTTCTGTATGTCATACATATTTTGTTAGAATTACATGTTTGTCTTGTTTCCTACTGTACACCACTGCAGAATATGTTGTATATAAATAATTATAATTGTAATATCTTCACATAAACCTGATGTATAGAGCTTACCATATTTATCAAGGTGTATAGATTTAAACTCTATCTCTGGAAAATGTTTTGTGCTTAGGGCGTCTTTCAGGATCTCGTTGTCCTCCAGTACTATAAAATCTATGGATAAGAAACAGATACGTAGGTGATAAACCATGTATTAAACATCACCTAGCCAATACAAATGTCAGATGTGAACTATGACGGTGATATTTTCTGCTATTTGATTGGTTGTGAAAATACTTTGCAATGAGAATTGTCAGAGAAAGATTATGTATATTATTGCGGATTGTAAAATGCCACATTGTCTTTCCCAATTTTCAAAGACAGATCCACAGGCTGCTCACTGTTTAGTAGACGTGCCCCTGCTCATGGCATAGCGAGTAGGGACATTTGGGAGATTTCAATTTCCCTTATGTGAGGGAGGACATAGAGTGAGGGAGGACATGGGGGGCTTAGGCAGTGGCGGGGAGCACAGCTCCCTGCTGCTTCTATTTTTACATATTACAAGGAGGGAGCTGCGAGCAGGTAGCTCCCTCCTTGTAGTAAACTTAACAAACGAAACACCGGCATTCTGTGTTTGTTTGTTCTGACGAATGAATGAATAGATTAAATTCCCGTCTGAATTTCGGACAATAGCGAATGCCCCAGTGTTTAACTGGGCATGCACGGGATTTTCACAGCACTATCTAGTGTGGGCAGATGACGTGTCCCACAGGGCCTTCATCTACCCACACAAAGATGGTGGCGCCCAGGACCTAAGTCCGGGCACAAATTAAAGATGAAAGAAAAGGTAATATGGGGGGCGTAGGGGAATTTGGGGGTGGCTAGGGGGGAAATTCAGAGAAACTGCTATGTTTATATTAGGGTTAATCCAGCTTCTAGTGGCTGTCTCGTTGACAGCCGCTAGAGGCGCTTGCGTGCTTCTCACTGTGATTTTCACAGTGAGAAGACGCCGGCGTCCATAGGAAAGCATTGTGAATGCTTTCCTATGAGACTGGCTGAATGCATGCATGCGCATTCAGCCGAGGAGGCGGACAGGAGGAGGAGAGTCCCCCGCCCGGCGGTGGAGAAAGAGGTAAGTTTAACCCCTTCCACTCCCTAGAGCCCCCACCCTCAGGGTACTATAGTGCCAGGAAAACCAGTATGTTTTACTGGCACTATAGTGGTCCTTTAAGATTTTAGCATCTGGAAAAAAACAGGAAGAGATATCTAAATCAGCTGCAGGACAGAATTTATGAGAGTGCCTGAAATAATTTGTAACGAGTTAAAAGCTGGTATACAGATCTCCTTGGGACTCCGAAAATCTCCTTTGATGCAATAAATATATTGTTCTTCTATCTAGACACATAATGTGTCCCATTTCACATATTTTATTACTATTACTCAATCAGTCTTTTTGCAGAAACCATGTTTTTTATACTGTACACTGTGTTTTATTGCCTAACCAAAATGGCTAATCATTAGATAAATTGCCTGTACATAATTTCACACTGTTTTCTTGAATCTCTCTGCTCTACTTAAACAATTGTGATGATTACTTCTTTATATTGATCTGCTCTTTGTAATACAGCCTTTACAAAAATCAGACAAATTGCCCTCAGTACCGATATATATGATCCTGCTGTTTTCTGTTGTAATATTAAATGTTAAAATAAAAATATGCTGAACTATTCTTGAAAAATTTAAACATTAACATATACACAGTTTTTGTGCTGAAGTTGGGAGTTTACCCTTAATTGTAAGTAACAATCCATTTGATTCAATAAATTACCTATATTTGACTTTTACAGATTAAAGATTTTTCCTGGCCAATCCATGTCAGCATCACCTGTGGGTTAGCTTCTCCCTCTCAGCTGATAGGACAGGAATCTAAATTTCAAATGATGGTATTTAAGGAATCCACATCCCCAGAAAAGCAGTATTTTTTCATGTCCTCCAGCTGTTAGGCAGGGCAACAGTTTTATTTTAAAGTTCAGCTGCCATTAGTTTTTCATTATGGCATCCCTGGGGAGTTCAGCCTCTCTCCCCAAGGAAGAACCCAGATACAGCCCAAGCAGTTTGGGATTCCCTGGGTTAAGATTACTATGATAGTTCATAGTAATTGAAGTTTGGACTTTGTTGGACTAAATTCTACAACTTTTAAATCGAATATTGAGATGCTAAGGGAGCCTGGTTACTTTAAGTGCATGTTGGGTGTTCCAAGATGGCCACCGCTGTCAATTTCGGCTTGGTAACTCATTATTTTCATCTTTAATGACTTCTCGAAATCCCTTCTTATGAAGAATATTTTTTGACATACTTTGGATGTGGTTAGGTCTTTACGCTTTTACCTTGATCGTACTAAAGAATTTAGTAAGTCAAATAGACTTTTATGGTACCTTTTTGGGTTACCTTAAATGTAGATCTGTCTTTGTTTCTACGTTCAGGAGTTGGATTACTTCTGCAATGCAGAAAGCTTACAGAGTCACTTACAAACTAGTGCCGGTAGGTGTTATAGTTCTCTCGACTACGGCTGTCTCAGCCTCTTTGGCGGATACTTCTACAGAAGAAGTTTGTAGGGCTGTAGCCTGGTGATCTTTCACCACTTTTGTGAGGCACTATCGCCTAGACATTTCAGGCTCATCTGCCTCCTCATTTGGGAAATATGTCCTACTTCCGCAACTACAGGGAGTGCAGAATTATTAGGCAAATGAGTATTTTGACCACATCATCCTCTTTATGCATGTTGTCTTACTCCAAGCTGTATAGGCTCGAAAGCCTACTACCAATTAAGCATATTAGGTGATGTGCATCTCTGTAATGAGAAGGGGTGTGGTCTAATGACATCAACACCCTATATCAGGTGTGCATAATTATTAGGCAACTTCCTTTCCTTTGGCAAAATGGGTCAAAAGAAGGACTTAACAGGCTCAGAAAAGTCAAAAATAGTGAGATATCTTGCAGAAGGATGCAGCACTCTTAAAATTGCAAAGCTTCTGAAGCGTGATCATCAAACAATCAAGCGTTTCATTCAAAATAGTCAACAGGGTCGCAAGAAGCGTGTGGAAAAACCAAGGCGCAAAATAACTGCCCATGAACTGAGAAAAGTCAAGCGTGCAGCTGCCGATGCCACTTGCCACCAGTTTGGCCATATTTCAGAGCTGCAACATCACTGGAGTGCCCAAAAGCACAAGGTGTGCAATACTCAGAGACATGGCCAAGGTAAGAAAGGCTGAAAGGCGACCACCACTGAACAAGACACACAAGCTGAAACGTCAAGACTGGGCCAAGAAATATCTCAAGACTGATTTTTCTAAGGTTTTATGGACTGATGAAATGAGAGTGAGTCTTGATGGGCCAGATGGATGGGCCCGTGGCTGGATTGGTAAAGGGCAGAGAGCTCCAGTCCGACTCAGACGCCAGCAAGGTGGAGGTGGAGTACTGGTTTGGGCTGGTATCATCAAAGATGAGCTTGTGGGGCCTTTTCGGGTTGAGGATGGAGTCAAGCTCAACTCCCAGTCCTACTGCCAGTTCCTGGAAGACACCTTCTTCAAGCAGTGGTACAGGAAGAAGTCTGCATCCTTCAAGGAAAAACATGATTTTCATGCAGGACAATGCTCCATCACACGCGTCCAAGTACTCCACAGCGTGGCTGGCAAGAAAGGGTATAAAAGAAGAAAATCTAATGACATGGCCTCCTTGTTCACCTGATCTGAACCCCATTGAGAACCTGTGGTCCATCATCAAATGTGAGATTTACAAGGAGGGAAAACAGTACACCTCTCTGAACAGTGTCTGGGAGGCTGTGGTTGCTGCTGCACGCAATGTTGATGGTGAACAGATCAAAACACTGACCGAATCCATGGATGGCAGGCTTTTGAGTGTCCTTGCAAAGAAAGGTGGCTATATTGGTCACTGATTTGTTTTTGTTTTGTTTGTGAATGTCAGAAATGTATATTTGTGAATGTTGAGATGTTATATTGGTTTCACTGGTAATAATAAATAATTGAAATGGGTATATATTTGTTTTTGTTAAGTTGCCTAATAATTATGCACAGTAATAGTCACCTGCACACACAGATATCCCCCTAACATAGCTATAACTAAAAACAAACTAAAAACTACTTCCAAAAATATTCAGCTTTGATATTAATGAGTTTTTTGGGTTCATTGAGAACATGGTTGTTGTTCAATAATAAAATTAATCCTCAAAAATACAACTTGCCTAATAATTCTGCACTCCCTGTAATGTTTGATTAAATTTGGTTTAACTCTGATGGTATAATTGTTTTGTTTTTTTCTCACCCACCCTTTACTTTTGCTTGGGAAGGCCCACAGGTGATGCTGACATAGATTGGCCAGGAAAACAGAAAATTGTTACATACTTATCGTAATTTTCTTTTCCTGGCTAATGTCAGCATCAACAAACCCTCCCCCTTTTTTTTTTTTTCTGGACTGGCTTGGTTACGAGACTGCTTATTCTGGGGAGGTGGATTCCTTATATACCATCATTTGAAATTTAGATCCTGTCCTATCAGCTGAGAGGGAGGCGCTAACCCACAGGTAATGCTGACATGGATATTGTCCAGGAAAAGAAAATTACGGTAAGTATTGTAACAATTTTCTGTTTTATCATACACAATTCAAGTGAACTCAAACTCTGTTTTAGGTAAGTGATATGTTCTGCTGAAAATAATGTGTAACTTTGTGCTCACAACCACAAGGAACGCGCTATTGAGATCACCAGGGAACCACAACAGGGCAATGAGGACAAAGGCTAGAGGGGTTTATATAGAGATTTATAGCATAATTGCTTCCTACATCATGCCTGCAAGCGCAGCAAGTTCGTGGGATGAAACAGGCAGTTGTGTGTCCTTGTTTTGACACATGGTATAAGAACTATAAAATGACACTTGTTTAGAGTGTCCAGCTCAAAATTGATGCCAAAATTATACAGGTAAGACAAGTGGCAGTCTGCATCAATTTTAATGCTTGCTAGAATGACAAGGGTGGGAGAAAAAGTGTCAATCTGTATCAACACTAGAGAGACTTAAATTGCAGGACATGCGACAATCCGTGGCAATTTTGATGCTAGAATGACGCAGATAAGGGAAAGTGTGGTTACATGTCCCAGGTAAACTTGTAAGAAATCTACCATTCACTGAATTGACACGTTCTGTTGAACAATGTTCAACTTTGATAAACCTGAATCGAAAGTCCATAGCAGATTGAATGTATTGTGGGGGGCTCTCCGGTGCATTTACTTATAAATTTACTTACCGATAGGATTTTGAGTGCGATGTACAGACACTTGTGGAATGCCTGGGCCTACAAAAATAATACAATGCAAGTTCTGTAAGTATGGCTCTACGACCATTTGCCCTTATAAAATTACATAATACAACAATAAATACTGATGAGCATATACAGGACTAAAGGCTACATAATTAATGTGTCTTGCAGTCATGCCAAATTAATGTTTGTCTGGAACTCTTTGCTGAGGAAATCGATTAGATGTAGTACAGAGTAGGAACACATTTATAAATGATATACTGAGACTTCTCTGTTTTATTCCATAACCTCCACAACCTTGGACTCCATAAAAATGTACTTGTTTTCCAACCTACCTTTCTGAATGTTAATTTAGTATCTCTTTCTCTGGTACCATCTCCTCCCCACTACCAGTCTCAGTTGGTGTTCCCAGGGACGTATTAGCTGCGAGGCAAACAAGGCATTTGCCTTGGGCGGCATTTTTCAGGGGGAGGCAAAAAAGCCGCCCCCAAATGCCCTGGGCAAATGCCTTGTTAGCCTTGCGGCTAACTGACATGCTGGGCTGGGTGGGCGGCGCTGGCTGATGGTCAGGTGGGCGGCTGGCGAGGGAGCACTTCCTCTGAGCGGTCTGCTCAGCTCCCTCGCGTGACGCAGAGTGAGGCTGAGAGCCGGAATATGACGTCATCGACCCGGCTCCCAGCCTCACTCTGCGGCGCGCGAGGGAGCTGAGCAGTCAGCTCAGAGGAAGTGCTCCCTTGCCCGCCCAGCGCCGCCCATCAGCCTGACCAGCAGCCACTGGACCCCCAGGGAGAAAGAGACCCCCCCCCCCTAGCATTCCCAAAGGTAATGGGGGGGGGGATTGGTAAATTAAAAAAAAAAAAGTGTTAATGTGAGTGATTGTGTGTGTTTGTGTCTGACTGTGTGTGTCTGACTGTGTGGGTGTGTGTGTCTGACTGTGTGTGGGTGTGTCTGACTGTTTGTGTATGTGTCTGACTGTTTGTGTATTTAGAAGGTGGGGCGGGGCGGGGGGAGGGGGGTGCCTGAGTTTTGTCCTGCCTAGGGCAGCACAAAACCAGGATACACCACTGGGTGTTCCTCAAGGCTCTGTTCTTGTTACACTTTTATTCTCCATTACACTGCCTCAACCTTGTTAACTCTTCTGGATTTCTATAACATTTATATGCTGACGAAACTCAGATTTACCTCACTGTTCTTGACCTCTCTCATATCCCTGAAATAAACAGGGAAAAGTCACAAACTGCCTCTCTTCTAACTGGAAGTCTTCCCAAACTTTCTAAAACTGAACTCCTCCTATTTCCTTTGACTTAACTATTGCAACTTAGTACTCAATGGAATTTCAAATACCCATAATGCTGCCATCAGACTCATCCTTCTGATTGACCGCTATTTCCACACCTCATCCCTTTGCCAATCACTACATTGGCTTCCTGTACCCTACAGGATCCAATTAAAACTGGTAATATCATACAAAACCCTCAATAACTCTACTCCTCACTACATAGAAACATAGAAACATAGAATGTGACGGCAGATAAGAACCATTCGGCCCATCTAGTCTGCCCAATTTTCTAAAAACTTTCATTAGTCCCTAGCCTTATCTTATGGTTAGGATAGCCTTATGCCTATCCCATGCATGCTTAAACTCCTTTACTGTGTTAACCTCTACCACTTCAGCTGGAAGGCTATTCCATGCATCCACTACCCTCTCAGTAAAGTAATACTTCCTGATATTATTTTTAAACCTTTGTCCCTCTAATTTAAGACTATGTCCTCTTGTTGTGGTAGTTTTTCTTCTTTATTTAACGAATACACCCCTTCTCATTCACTTTGGTCAGTGAGTTACCTTATCATGACATCTGCTTGGACCTGGACTGCTCTCTCTTATCTACAGGATTTTTGAAAGGCTGCCCCATTCCTTTAGAATTCACTACTCCATGCAATTAGACTTACCCTCGAGCATCCAGTCCGTTAATAGGCCACTGAAAACACACCTCTTTAGAATTCTTTCCTGAATTATGATTCTCTCCATACAATTCTCTGCATCTTATCTTTTCTTATTACATTATGCCAGTTATTTGTTGTAAGTTATCCCCATTCTATAATTGTAAAGTGCCATAGAATATGTTTACGCTATATAAATAATAATAGACATAGCCATTGGGCATTGACACAATGCATGTGAAAGGGGTTCAGATGTACCGTATGTTATGGCATGTAACATTCCTTTCTAGCATTCCCATGCATCACCTTTGCAGTACAGGATGAAGTAGGTTCCCCCTGTACTGAATGTCACATCCACAAAATTGCAGTCTGTAATTAGGTCACAAGTCACGCACGTCCTGTTAAAATTTCCAGATGTCTCCACACTGAGCTCAAATGAAGGAAGTAGAGACAAAAGGTAACAACATTACTATTTTGTTATTCCTATAATTTTAAATAAAAATCAGGGGCTGGGAATATATTACCCAATGACACGAGGAATATATTATGTGGTATAATTGGCATGTCCACTAGGAGGCGGTGTTGTGGAAAAAAAAAAATGTATTCACCTGTACAGATGCCTTCTCCTGGTCATATCCTCTGTGCTCAGATAATAACTGATGAGATAAATGGAAGTATTTAGTACTGTTTCCAGAAAATTAAAGTCCCATAAATTTTTTGTATATTTTAATAAATGATTTTATTCATATTGGGTATCTTATCTGACGTCTATAAATCCTGCATAATAGAAGTAATTCTCAGCCCGTAAATGGAGATTACAATACACCCCATACATACAGACGGTAGGAGGGTGGTGGGAGATTATTTAGAGCAGGAAACGTGTTTAATGTTTCTCACTGGTCAATGATGTCTCAGGATTACAATGCATTATATAGGGAAATAATAGACTATTTACATCTATCCCCGCACAGTCCCTTTGTATTTCTATCAATTCAGATTGACTCACACGGCTCTGCTCTCTGGATTATAAAACACAATTGCTGCCACATCCCATTCACCAGAGGTCAGCATACGTAGGGAGTCTTCTTTTCCACCTAACTGTAAATAACATGAATTATTGGCACACATGCACAGCATTTTTGTTCTTCCTTACTCTCCTTATCATGCATTACCAGCTGCTATTTACTTTAGGTAAGGCTCCCTGGTTGTGATACAGCAGGAATCTACAGGGACTGATTACTGTGAATTATAATAGTTTGTGACTGGAATCGCAAACATCTGGAGAGTGTCCAGCATTATTATTAAGCATGTCTTTACTAAAATGCTGTTGGGAAAAGTCTAATAAAGCATAGCTTGACAGAAGACCATGCATACAGAACTCATGCCCATGACATCTATGTGTCTTAAGCATCTGGCTCTAAATATTAAAATTTTTGACTCCCACTCTTTCTACATTCTGTTATTTGCCACAGGTAAGTTTCAGTCTCTTATTCTACATTTCTAAAAAATACTTTATTTGTAGAAATTCAGTAGATAGGGTCTATCTCCGCACATCTCTATATTTTCTATGAAATGATTACTGAAACATCTGTGCATTTATTATCTGGCACTAAAAATTTAGCTTAAATATGTAGTTTTTGTGTATAAATCATGCCCCTGCAGTGTCACTGCTCAATTCTATGTCATTTAAGAGTTAAATTACTTTGTTTGTGCTGCCCTAGCCACACCTTCCCTAGCTGAGACACACATGACCTTCTTATACACTTCCTGGAAAGAAATAATTAATTTTGAACTTCCTTTATTGCACAGTATGTTTAGAATGTCTTATCTTCTGCTCTAGTTGCTTGCTAGATACTGCATCAGCCTCTTTTGTGTGATAAAAGTTAAATTAACACAACAGTAAATGAGTACCATTGTGCCATTACCCAGTAATAGGGCAATCCGTTTTGCAATGGTTTGCATTTTACCTGGGTCCTGCTTGACACTGAGCCTCCATCAATGACTGCTAAATGACATCCGGTTTCTGTATAGCTGCAGAATGCACATGCCAATAATGGTCATTCATTAACTGAGCCTGTCCCGCTGTAATTGACTGTTTGCCTTGGCAACCATCTTTTATAACCTACCTTTTTCGACATGCTAGACTAATTAGATTGCAATACAACGCACTAATCTGTTGTACTGCACTGAGCCATTCCTTGATAGTAGGACAAACAGTTTGTTTCCAAACTTATTGGAGTCAGATTTTTGGCCAAGTTTTTAAAATTCAATATGAGGAGGATTTATAATGTTGTATAAGAGTGATTTAGAAACACAGCCCCCGGTATAAAGGATTGCAGATAAATATGTTTCTATTGTCTTTTAATAGGTCACAATTTTACCAAATGTGGAGATAATTTTCCTGATGCTTTGAGATCTTCAGCAAAGCCCATTATAACCAAGATGTTTGGTACCAGTGAAATACATATTGTATGCCTGGATATGTTGTGTAATGTTGCAGGGAGTCTGAGTTTGTATGCAGCACCCCATAATACTTAAAATATTATGGGGTGCTGCATTCAAACATTCCAAAGCACTTTCAGCTCTTTCTTTGCAGGTCCACCATCTCTTCCCTGCAAACACCCCAAAAAAAAATAAAAATTTTTTTTAAAAGGGGTAAACTTGACCATGCCAAGGCCAAGCTCAACCTCAGCCTGATCCTCTTTGTCTAACATCACTCCCCCCTCACTGGTGGGGGAGAGGATGCAGGAAGGACAAACTGAAGGAAGAACAGTGGCAGATAGGCACGGGTGGCATTGTCAGATGACAACATTTTGCACATAATGGACTTAAGTCAGCTCTGAACTTTGGAGTTACACCTCCGGCAGTGACGGTTTAATCACTGTATGAACAGCGTTTCAATGTGAAATGCTGCTTATAAAGACTTTAGACACCATGACCACTTAAAATACTGAAGATGTCATAGTACTTGGAGCAACCCTTTAATTATATTTACCAACATGTCAATCCATTTAAAAAATGAAGCTCTACCTGTATAGACAACATAGCAACATGGAGAAATTCACCGCCTGCTCCCTGTTTTGCTGGCACTGAGAAGAAAATAGAATCTGAAGAGAAGACAAGTTCGCCCTACAAAGACAAGGTAACGTCAATGAGCTCATCTGATGTGCACAATGTATTAAAGAGAGTTTTTGTGTTTATAAGTTCCCTTCTGTTGCTGTGATATGTGTCCACCTCGCTTTGGTGAATAAAAAGTAACGTTCAATAAAGATTACTAACATCATTTCCAGAGCTGAGAAACCTCCGCTGCAGCCACCCGCTCCACTTCGGACAGCATGACTGCTGTCTCTTTAGTAATCTTGTCCAAACCAATGACTTTCACAGAGAAGAATAGGGGCAAGGTACTCATGTGCATTAAAACGCCACGCTCCTCCAATCAAATGCTGCTATGAGCATCATTTGATTAAAGAGCCAAGTTTGAGTCGGTTCTAAAGACGGAACAGCTTCAATAGGCTGGCAGAAAGACAACCATCTAACCCTTCAATGCAAACATTGTTGTTTCTACAAAATGGCAAGGTTTACAATTGCAGGGTGGAAAAGAGAGGGTCACTGTATTTCAATGAGATGAAGTGGTCTGCTGACTTTATTGGTGCTTTAAGGATAGGAAATGCAGGGACAAGTATTAAAAAAAAAGAAGCATGACACAATAAATATTGATATTTAAGTGGCACAGTATGTCTCTACACCTGAATTAAAATAAATATTATTTATGTTCTTAAAATTTCTCTTATGAGGGTTGTTTTTCAGATTATTTAAATGTGCAATGGTTTTCATTATCATACTTATACAGTTTATAATTTTGATATTGATCATACATGGAGTTGCAGCAGAGATATAAGTAGACATAGTGACAACAGGAATAATGAATGTTGCTTATGGGCTTTAATTTAACGTTTGTAGCCTCTCTATCCAGAGTGCTATGCTAGACAGCCTTTTTACATCTATATGAATAATGTGCAGTGAGACGAAAAATAATAGGAATGCAAAGAATTAAAAATTAGGCATGTTTATATATTTAATTTACTAAAAATACAATCTGACACAGTAACCGACTCTCTGGAACTCATAGAATTTTGTGTAAACTAAACTACAGTGCAATCCCATGATTCCTCCCTCTTTTGTGGCATGCCCCTGGTTTAAACTTCGTTTAGAAGTCATTGTAGTAGGTTGATGCTTGCTTTATTCTGACACAATATCATTATCTATTTCCCCTTCCCCTTCCTCATTCTACGTTCCCCTTAGTTTTTTACTAAATACTTGAACAGTAGATATTTTGTTTACAGTTTTTTTTCTTGTCTTGATATTAATATCAGTATTTTAAGTTAGAAATTTGGAAAACATAACTCAGTGGTGCTGAAGGTAAAGAAGTCATGCAATATTTGGGTAAGAGATTTGCTGTAATAAACTCTGGGCCTTATAATAATCATGGTTTAGTTACCTAACTGGTTGCTATTAAGTGCAGTTTGGGCTGAATTTGCCATGAGCCAGTCACAATTCAAACTGTGTCTTACTAAGCAAAACCAGACATGGGCAGCTGTCAAGACATTGACTGAGACATAGTTGAAGTGCCATAAATGTTCTGCTATGTTTGGCTTTCAAGCTTGAATAGAATTTTGTGAATCCTCAGTTCACCGGAGAGCAATATCACATGGATCACCTAGTTTACGTAACACATTGGATAATTAACAGACAGTGCTGGCAGTTTAGTTAGTTAGGGTTTGCATTCTTTCTCTTTCTGGGGCATGGTGGAGCAGTCCTCTATAGCAACCTTGACCCATTAAGTAGAGTGCAATGGCTAAACAAAAATGAAACTGAAGTTCTTTAAATCTTTATTGATCATGTGTGACCAAGTTGGAGTGGTTGTAGCTAAACCCCACTCCACATGAAGGCAAGCCTGGCAATAAGATCTTGGACACAACTTCCATGGAAAAGTCACAGTGTTCCAAGATAGATTATTGGTTTACATATTCCAGACTACCAGTAGCTTTTAAAACCGATCACTTTAAATATTTTACCAGGCATGACCACAGTAGATTGCTCCTATACTAGTTATGATTTTGTGATACACGTATCTATGTATGCTTGCTTCACTGTTGTTGCCTGCATTTGTATTCAGGGCATAGATTTGCATCTGCATTGTGTGACACCGAGAAACTATAATCCTCTTTTTACAAAGCAATTCAAACAGTGACAAAGGAAACCATTCATTAAGAGTAAAAACAGATTTACCTGTGTGATGGTCCATGTGTCAGATGACGTCCTGTACCTCTAAACATACAATAAGCAATTATAGTACTATTATCCAGTGCCGAACATACAATAAGCAATTATAGTACTATTATCCAGTGCCGAACATACAATAAGCAATTATAGTACTATTATCCAGTGCCGAACATACAATAAGCAATTGTATTACTATTATCCAGTGCCGACTCTGTGAACATTACAAATTGCATGCACAAAGTCTAGTAGCAGGAATGGTGAAAATGTAGTATACCTGTGGATCTTTGAAGTTTTTTAGAGGCTCTCGAGTTGGCGATAATGAAGGCAACCAACCGAAAATTCCTCCTCTTTTATTTTTGGTGATAGTACAAACAGTGTCATATAATGAAATGACTCTATTTGCAGATGAACTACAGTAATTGCAACATCTCTGCATTGGTGATAATGGCTATGTTCCAGATGAATTATGTTGTTTGTGAGAGTGCCAATGGTAATATCGCTCTGCTGTCAATAGAAAACAGTCATTTTCTTTCACATAACACTGATTACAAATAATGTTACTTATTCTTTGTGGGAGTAAACACGGTTACAGCACTTTAGGCAGGAATCCGAGTTTTTTGTAGTTTTCCATTTACTGCCTTTAATTAGAGATGTATATATTTATAGGCATTCAATATATGTAGATGTATGTATTTAGAGCATATGAATGGATCATATGCTGGTACTACTACTTGTAAGGGCAACTTCTTCAAATGGGCATAAGCATGATTTTTCTCATGGAGCGTGAATTGTATTTACATTATGGTTTGCTGATGTAGGGTGCTGACTTGACCCTGGCCTGCCATGTCTTATTGGTACTTTTAATGCCTGGTGGGGATGGACTGCGATTTGAGCAGTGAGAGCACGCCATTAATACCTGCTGTTCATTATATTGTAATTGGTGCCACTGACCTCCACACAGACACCAGAGGTGACATCACAGAAGGTGAGAAGAGAGTGCCTTTGGGATCTATTTAACCACACTACAGCGAGGCGAATGTTGGTTATCCACCTAACCAGAGTAATGTAATATTCCCTAGAAAAGGTGAAGAGAAGTAAATGGATAAACAAGTGGCAGAGTAAAGGCTTCATGGGCCTGGGGTTTAAAATGATAAAGGTTCTAAAGACATAATTATATAGATAGAAAACACAAACACAAGACACACATTTTAATTATGTAAAAATAAAAACATAAAAACAAATTTTGGTTGGGGGATTGTATTCTGCACAGTGCTTTAGACAGGAGAATCAAAACATCAGCAAAATTGTGGGGTTTTTTTCCAAAAGAGGTTTGGACAGACTAGCGCTACAATACAATATGTAACATAGTCATACTAAAACAAGCTGAATCGGAAATAAACTAAGCCAATACTTTAAGATGTAAGAATCACTATGCCAGAACAAAAAAGGATTAGGATAAAAAAAGACATGAAAGGCTATCACTTTCCCATGTTTTATTGTTTCATTAGAGGAATGAAAACCTAGGATAGGCGCAGAAGTGGTACCTGTGCTGAAATGAATCAGGAGGAAGGAGTTCAATAGTGTGCGATGGTCCATTCAAGTTAACGGCAAATACCTTGACCTGTGGAATAGGCTGTCCAGCCTAAAATAGAAATGAACCAAGTTAATTGTATTAAAAAAGGTTATGTAATGCACTTCTCACATTCTTTTGGTGCCAAGAATCAACAGGCACAATCTGTATTGTGATGTAGACAAGATTGACCTCTTACTTGGTTTCTGCCAGTCACTGCTCACTGCCTCCATTGCATTCTATGGAGAGGAGTTGGAGCTCTAAGGGTAATCTGTTGACACTTTCAGACATTGCGCTAGCCATAAATAGCAGGGCTTAACTCCAGGAATCTAACAGAATCTCCTACTGTTAAGTAGTGCCTGGCAAACTCCAGGTTAGAAGTCAAAGCATTCTAAAATGGTTTGACTCCATACAATAGGAAGGGCCATGACATTCTTGGCTCCATACTTTTTACAGAGAGCTGTAGTAGTCATGGTGTCTGCAGTGTTACTTTAAGATAGCTCTGAATTTATAGTTTGCAGAAGTACAAACCTGAACTGGGCCCAGATAAGACACCTAATATTATGGAGATATCAAACTCAAAATACAAGGGAGGGATTAGATACAAGAAAAACAAACTGATTAAACTAAATCTAACAAGAAAATAATCACCAGGTTATATGCGTCTCAAATAACTGAAGTTATTTCCCAGCACGTTGATCACATATTTAGAGGAAGAGCCTGAAGAATTTCATGTCTTTAGGGATGGACCAGAGTTGGTGATACGCACTTTTTAATTAATCCTGTGAATGCATTGTAAGTAGAAGAGGCACAGTAAAATGGGAAGAGCATTGCCCTGCTGCAGTTTTTTTGTTAGTGTCGGTGTTTCATGAGAATTTCTCTTTGTATTTTAAGCTGCATATATTTATGTGAGGAAGTATTTTGAGGAAGTTGGAGGAAGAAGAGAAGTATCCAATTGATCACTGGGTGTTATAAATGGTAAAGGGCTTTCTTCTAAATATATAAAAATGGTATGTTATAGCAGATATAAATATATGGCTTGTATTGTATTTAGTAGTTTTATTAAAGATTTTTTAAAAATTCATCCCAGTTACAGTCACAGTTAGAGAAGTTTTGTTTTTTGTTTTTTTAAATTTATTATCATATTTAAAGCAAACCTGTCATGTCACTGTATCTTAAGTGAATTTTGCTTTCTCCCACCCGTTAGTGGTGAAGTGGCTAATTAGCAGAGTTATCAATCTTAAGATGGGAAAGTATAATTTTTATATTTACAGGTGTTAGATTTATAGTCTCCTCCCCACCACCACACTATTATAAGGGTCAGGGGTAGGTAGGGTAATTTAGTTTTTCTGGGGTGACTAGTGGATTGTGGACCTAAATCCACCCAGGTGTGGGGGGTAGACATACCAATATTTAGGGGTTGGACAATAGCTTGACTACCCAGGGCCAAACCTGGGCGGGTGCACTGCGCCAAGGCGCCAGGAGGTGAGGGGGTGCCGCACATAGCAGGACGATGGCCTGTCACAGGGAGCACAGCAGGTGGCCAGTTGGCCACCTAAGGCCGCCCCCGGAACGGTGGTTATGTAGCAAGGCAGAGTAGGCACCTGCTTATCCCAGAGGGCAGGTGCCTACTCTGCAGCAAAATACCAGCCGGGTGAGGAAGGAGGCAGGTGGTGGCGAAGGAGCACTGCTGTGCTGATGATCTTCCTACTCCCTCACGTGCCCTCTGTGGTGATGCTGGAAACTAGAATGACGTAATTCCAGTCCCACATCACTAAACAGTGCGAGGGAGGAGAGAGGAGCAGGAAGATCATGTAAGTCACTGGACCCCGGGGAGAGGACCCAGAAGACTCCTAAAGGTAGGAGCAACAAACAATACAATTAATTTGTGAGTGTGCGTGCAAGACTGTGTGTGTATGTGTCTATCTATCAGTATGTGTGAGTGTGTGTGCGTGTGTCTGTGAGTGTGTGTCTGTCAGTGAGTGTGTGTGTGTATATCTGTCAGTAGGTGTGTTACTGTCAGTGAGTGTGTGTGTATGGTTGTCAGTAAGTGTGTGTCTGTCAGTAAGTGTGTTGGTTTTTATCAGTAAATGTATCTGTCAGTGAGTGTGTGTGTCTGTCAGTAAGTGTGTGTGTCAGTGTGTGTGTGTCTGTCAGAGTTTGTGTGTGTGTGTGTGTGTTTGTCAGTAAAGGTATCTGTCAGTGAATGTGTCTGTCAGTGTGTGTGTCTGTCAGTAAGTGTGTGTGTGTTTGTCAGTAAATGTATCTGTCAGTAAATGTGTCTGTCAGCGAGTGTGTGTGTTTGTCAGTAAATGTACCTGTCAGTGAATGTGTCTGTCAGTGTGTGTGTGTGTGTGTGTATGTCAGTAAGTGTGTCTGTCAGTGTGTGTGTGTGTCTGTCAGTGTTTGTGTGTGTGAGTATGTGTCTGTCAGTGTTTGTGTGTGTGTGTGTGTGTGTGTGTGTCAGCGAGTGTGTTTGTCAGTGAGTGTGTTTGTGTGTTTTTCAGTAAATGTATCTGTCAGTGAGTGTGTGTGTCTCTCAGTGTATGTGTGTCTGTCAGGAAGTGTGTCTGTCAGTGTGTGTGTCTGTAAGTAAGTGTGTGTGAGTGTATGTCAGTGAGTGTGTCTGTCAAGTAAGTGGTTGTCTGTCAGGGAATGTGTGTGTCTGTCAGGGTTTGTGTGTGTCAGAATTTATGTGTGTGTGTGTGTCATTGAGAGTGAGTGCCAGTGTGCCTGTCAGCAGGAGCAGCCTTTGGGATGTGCAAGCTGTGCGTTTACACGGGGCACCATGACAACTGAGGTGCCCGGCGGCCAACACAGCTCGCAAGTTGAGAACACCAGCATATTCAATTTAAACGATTCCATTGTGGTCCACTGGTGTGCACCAGTAGTAGGTGCAGTCTGATTATACCCTCTCCCTCGTGGTTCTGGCGCTCGGTTAGGGAGTCAGAGAACAGGCTCAGAGATTCTCAGTCTGCGCTCTGACAACATTGAAAGCCAGAGCCATGAAAGAGTGTGTATTATGATCTAAAACAACAGGATGTGCGCTTCCTGCTATTCACCACCGGACTGCCAGGGAATGGATATAGGATACCACTGGACCACCAGGGTCATTTGTGACCAAACACTAGAGTGAGGGGGCGCTGCAGGAAAGAGAGTGTCACAGCTAGGAACACGGTAGGACTCAGGAGAGTGAGTGGCTGCTTTAGAATGCAGCCTTGAAAACCTCCCGGCCCTAGAAACTCCCCCCAGTATGTGGCTGAAAAAGGAGCTGCTGAGTGTAGGTCTTGTTACACCAGCGATACTCTGCTGAGTAACTACCTGCCTACCCTGTCACATAAGCACACCTGAACACCATCAGTTAACCTACCAACCAACCTGCTATACATAAGCCTATGTCTATGTGACTGAGTGTGTTGTGTGTCTATGTATGAGACTTTGTGTGTCTTTTAATGTATGTGCCTCTGTGTTTTTTATGAATATTTGTAATTGTGTTAATGCATGTATGTCTGTGACTCTGTTTTGGTGTGTGTCTGTGATGATTGTGATGGTGTGTGTTAATTCATTTCTAACAAGGTTATTCACTAAAACAATTGTCAGGAATACAATGCTTCTAGTTTGACTATTCTGTTATCCGCTTTGAAATCCACTACGAATTCCTGACAATTCTCATTTTTGTATATAACCCGCTATGTATGTATGTATGTATGTATGTATGTATGTATGTGACTGTTTATATTGGTATGTGCATCTGTATGTGACAGTGTGTGTCTGTATATGTATATGAGTGTGCACACGTCTATGTATGTATGAGATGTGATCTGTGGATTTATGTATGTGTATTAATTTGTGTATGGGGTGCATACATCACTGTACATATACAGCAAACTGAAATAAGCAAAACTATTTTACATAGAAGATTTGCATTAAAAAGAATGTATACAAATGAGTTTATAGGGATAATTGTTTAAGAGGACGTCACCAAGTCTAGAGCTGCCAGCAAGGACTGTGTGTATGTGACACTGAGAGAGAGCAAGTGTATGTGTGACTGATACAGTGTCCATATGACAGTGTGAATGTCTGTGTATTGTATTGTGTGTGACTGTCTAGGTATGCATGGGGCAGTGTGTGTGTAATTGTGTGATTACGTATGTTGTGATTTAAAACGCTGGGCTTCCTTGTTTTGTGTACCACTATGTGTCTGTCAGCATTTGTGTCTGTCAGTGAGTGTTTCAAATCAATGAGATTGTGTATCTGTCATTGAGAGTGTGTCACTGTTTCTGAGTGTGTTTCTGTCAATGTGTGACAAATCAGTGAGTGTGTGTGTGTGTCTCTCAGTGAGAGTGTGTGACTGTCAGTGAGTGTGTGTCTAGATGGAGAGGTAGAGTTGTTGCAAAGAGGAGGGGTTAGAAAGATGACCACGCCCACCTGGGGGCGGCAAAAAAAAATTCTGCAACCAGGCGCCTGTGACCCTAGGATCGCCCTGTGACTATCACTCCCTATTTCAATGATTAGAGCCTCTGCTTTCCACCAATAAGGTTTTATTTCTTTATTTTACTAAACGCTGACCAGCTGCCACATAATTAACCCTTGCGCCGTCAATGTTTTATTTTTTTAACTATTTGCCCACTGACTGCTGGTCCTGACAGCAGGCAAATAGTACTTAAAATTTTAGTTTGCTTGCATGAAAGCAAATTAACAATGATTTGCGAATGTGCATCATGTCGGATGCATTCGGACCAAAATTTTATTAAACCTGTGCTTTGTGAATCTTTCAAATGCTATACTTTGTACAGGATTCAGATGCAAAAGCACTGATTTTAATCTGGACACCGAATGTATCCGGATGATTTCTGCAGATTCGCTCGGGCAGACCAAATTATGATCATATTCACCAGACTTCTGGGGTGAATCGCCCCGTAAACAACCAACATATTTACTAATTATTAAAATGAAAAGTAAATAATTATTTGTTAAAGCTATTTCTACAACTCTCTACTTTTTTCTATTATAGTCTCCCCTGTCTTTCACTTGAGCTACAGACTATCAAGGTTAAATACAAATTGTCAATTCACTCAAAAAATCTAAATGAATTCAAAGAAAATTTAACATTTTAGGATAGAATAGCCAAACACCTCCAAATTAGCTACACTATTTTCAGAAGAACAAACATTCTAGTCCTTACCCTTCAGCTCAACTTTATATAGGCCTGCCCGTCCTTGAATATTCAATCAGACTACTGTGGTTGGCCTGGAAGCCAAATAGCTACAGTGCTCTAATGGGCAAGTCTTACTTCACTTGGGACTTCCCAATAATGTTTGTATAGAGATAGGGTATTTTATTGGTCACTTTTTCCTAAGACAGAAATATATGGATTGTGAAAAAAGAAAAACACATAACAAATATACAATGTATATGGCAAGAGGTAAGAAAACACACCTTAGGGTATGCATATTTTTTGTTGGCTGGGTAATCCGCACCCACAAATTGAGTCAGCTCCATGCTGGGTACCAGTGTATTGTTGATGGAGAGGTACGCAAGTCTAGTTCCATCTGGGGACCACCAATGGGCTGCATAACTCTGTAGCACTTCCTCTAAGAGAATATTAAGCATATTTAACATACTTGTAATCTCTTAACTGTGTACTTTGTGTTGGTGTTGATCAATCATTTACAAAGCCACACTGAAGAACTGATTCTTGGAAACAAAAACTCACATTGATCAAGAGATGTTCTTCCTTGTATTGAGCAATTCCAATTATAGAAACTGCACTTGTTCCCAAAATACAAATATAAAGACATGCACTCTCTTCTAATGTAATTGTAATCACAATAGATTTTTTTTTTAAATTTAGATGACATCACTGAATCCAAAACTTAAACTTCCTTCATGGTTTTTGTAGGTCATTCTAACTATAACCCATAACCCATAACCCATTTAACTTAATTATTCCAGTTTCAATACATTTTGAACACTAATTCAACACTCCGTTCTCTGACTCACCACTTTTTATACATATTTTAACAAATATATTTCCCAGAGGTAGTGAATACATTAGTGATATTGTGCTTTAGAGACTACTCAACATATGGTCTAATCCTGATGAGATTTCTTTCGAGATTTTTCTTTTTTTTTTTGAAAACATGATGAATTATCAACAAAAGTATAATAGACATTGTCGAAAACAATCCACATACAGAGCTGCTATTGTAAAACAGAGTCCTTGAATGATGAGATTGTAAATGCAGGACTGCGATAAAAGGTGAGAGTCAATGAGTTGGAAAATAGCCCTAATGCTTATCGACAATCATCCAGAAAATTAACTCATTCCGATTGTAACTGCCATCATTCTGCATTGGTATTACGGTGAACACAAACAGTCCTGTGAGTGGAATTAATCTATCACCCAGTGAACTTAATAATGGGAATTATAGAAACATAAGAAACATATTTACAAGCATTATCAGGAACTAAATGAAGGTTAAGGAATAAAAGAAAAGAGAAAAAAACAAAAGATAGAAGCAAAGAAAATAGAATAGACCTTCCTATAGGAAAGCATTGAATCAATGCTTTCCTATTGGGGAATAGCCAATGCTGGATGTCCTTATGCAGAATGTGCGGACGTCCAGCGTCAGTTACCGGACCAAAGCTCCGTTAGCAGCCAGGAAGTGCCTGTCTGGTTGACTGCCAATGGAGGCAGACTTAATGCTGCAATGTAAACATTGCAGATTCTCTGGAACAGCCATGTTTAACATTGCAGCACTAAGTGCAATAGGGACACTGCACCCAGACCCCTTGAATGAGCTGAAGTCGTCTGGGTACCTACAGTGTCCATTTAAGTATCAATGGAATAGGGTCTTTATGGTGTACACAAATAATTAACAATTAAATAACCTCCCATATATCTGACTAGTCACTAGGGTCAGATGAAGCTCTAATATTCCTCTCTCAAGCCGATATATAGAAATAATATATATATATTCTTTGCATTTTGATAGATAGAAATATATATGTAATAGGCTGCAAGCCTAGTGGTACCAGTTTTTCACACAGAAGGAATCTCCAGAAAACTGTGTAGTTGTATTCATTGAAAATGGCCAAAAGAAGTGTGTGTTCGATTCGGATATACCTAGAATGGGAATAATTTGACTGTTTGTTAGAAAATAGAGCCATTGGGCAAAATCTCTGACTCAAAAATTAGCAATATAAATGTGGGGTTTCGCCTGGTAAAAACTATTTATTGCATAGAAAGGGTGAAATAGAAAATGGTAAAATAGATAAAACAATATTTTCTGGTCAGTTTGATAAAGGCTGAAAAAGACAGAGAATGTTTGCTGCAGAGGTGGATTTCATCTGGGTAATGGGATAACGATCACACGAATCAGTAACATTTTATTAAAGGAACACTATAGTCACCTAAATTACTTTAGCTAAATAAAGCAGTTTTAGTGTATAGATCATTCCCCTGCAATTTCACTGCTCAATTCACTGTCATTTAGGAGTTAAATCACTTTGTTTCTGTTTATGCAGCCCTAGCCACACCTCCCCTGGCTATGATTGACAGAGCCTGCATGAAAAAAAACCTGGTTTCACTTTCAAACAGATGTAATTTACCTTAAATAATTGTATCTCAATCTCTAAATTGAACTTTAATCACATACAGGAGGCTCTTGCAGGGTCTAGCAAGCTATTAACATAGCAGGGGATAAGAAAATCTTAATTAAACAGAACTTGCAATAAAGAAAGCCTAAATAGGGCTCTCTTTACAGGAAGTGTTTATGGAAGGCTGTGCAAGTCACATGCAGGGAGGTGTGACTAGGGTTCATAAACAAAGGGATTTAACTCATAAATGGCAGAGGATTGAGCAGTGAAGCTGCAGGGGCATGTTCTATACACCAAAACTGCTTCATTAAGCTTAAGTTGTTCAGGTGACTATAGTGTCCCTTTAAAAATGTTTGCTATTCATGATGGAAGTTCAGCATAATACATATATATAAGTTGTTTGCATTCAACTTTTGCCCTCTTTATTTAACAGGCCTACTGGTACGTCGGTTTCAGAACACCTCATCTGACTTATATAATTTCCCTATGTTATGTTTATTATATTATGCTGATTCTTAAAGCTTACGGCCTTTGGTGTCCCGACCACAAATATATATCTAAGACTTTCATAGAAAAAAAAATAGTACAATTATAGTAGATATACATTGTACAGCACTACATAATTTGCTGGTGCTATATTAATAATAAAATAATAATAATAATAATAATATACTTCTTTGAGTAGTCTTATTGGCACGTAAACTAACTAAACTCCGCTCTACAATTTTAAAATAATTGAGAGAATAATTATATTTGAAGTAGAAATACCCCTCAATAATGGTAATCTTTGAAAAAATAAAAATGTAAAAGTAAATCCATTGACCTTGATACGTCCAATCGGTGATGCCATTCAACTGTGTTCCTAGAATGCCAGATGAGGTCAGACGAACTGTTGGGCCAGAAGCGGACTGCTGATAGTAAATGTCATTATTGAAGATGAACACCTAGATGATAGGGAGCACATTTTACAAAACTTTGATGATACAGCGTTTAATAGAACAATATTTTTTTTTGATGAAGGGGAAAGTATAAACGAAATAGTTCAGAATTGCACTTGTTTTGTTTTAAATGGTTTTTATTGTTTTTGCAGTAAAAAACGCATGCATAGTGTGAGAAGCAGAATTCAATAGAGTGTTGCCTGCGCAGAGGCTCAGTGTTGCATAAAAACATAGTTGCATGTGTGCCTGCGCAGAGGCTGATTTAAAGTGTGAGCAGGCTTATTGCGGATTCCTAGGAATAACATTTGGTTGCCTGCGCAGAGGCATAGATATTCGAATAGACAAGCAGTTAATTAAATGGAACAAACCTGAGCTTTGTGAAAGGTAGGATGTCAGAAGTATTCAGCAGGCATATGTACGCTTTGTGCTGGTCATATATTCCTCCACGTCATATCTGGTGTTATGAGGCTCATTTTGTATGTGTTATTAATTATAACGGTCTACACCAGCCCTTTGGAGCACTGTGGCATGAACCTCACATTCAGTTTTAAACAGGATTAAAAATAGATATATGCAAAAACAAACCAATAATGCTTAACTTGTTTAGAATCAACTGATGAGAGAATATAGGAGCGAACAGATGCTGATGCTAAGCTCTGTGCATGTTCAACATGAAGGGCTTCCTTAAGCTTAAATAACCGCCAATAAGTATGGTGCGGTAAACATATGTGGTGGAAATGGTATATTAGTCAGGCACCGTGAGGCAATGATGCATCCTATCTGTAACGGCCTAGCAGTGTCTAGCCAATTGCAAAATAAGCATGTCAGGATTCAAGTGTATTGATAGTAGAAATAATTATGTCATCAACATTACATCATATCTGTAACAGTATAGCAGTGTCTAGCTAATTGCAAAGTAAGCATGTCATGGATCAAGTGTATTGAGATTAGAAATAATTACGTCATCAACATGGGATACACTGAACTGCATCTGAGAAACGATATTATGTGAGTCTCTCCACTGGAGATGGCGCTGTAATGCCTGGTGAGGAGAAATGTCCAGCGTGGGGTTAATGGCCTCCTGTGAGGCTTCTAAGCTGGCTTCCCTCTATGTGGCCTCTTGCAGGTTTATGCCCTGGATGCATCTTTATGCCACGCTGGGTGTTTATTGCAGGTTCTCTCCAGCTCCCCCGGTGCAGCCAATCCCCTCTGTTCCCCTCCTGGCTTGCTCCGGCCAGCCAGCGTAGGGTTCCACAGTGCTGTGGGCACTCAGGGACATCGGTAGTCCAGCAGGCCCCCTCCCCCCGAGAAGTCCCCGGGCTCCTGTCCCCTGCACCTCCCCAACCCCTGCAGTTCCCCCTTGGGACTCCAGCCCCGGTAGGCCGCGCCTTTTTCCGGCCTCTTGCATGTCGCCGGTGGTTGCTCCCCCAGCCACCGGTCCGCCGGGGGCCCAACCCACCCCGGCGCCATAGGGCTCGCAGAGTTGGGGGTAGGCCTCCCTGGACCACCACCAAATCCAGGGGCCAGGGCCGGCTCCCCGCCGACCTTTCTGCCGCTCAGAGGGGTCCGTCTGTGGGATCCGTCGCCTCAGTGGGTCCTGGCGACCCTGCGTAGCTCCCAGTGGCTCGTGTGTTCCGCGGCCATGATGGCTCCACGTGTGGAAGGGCTCCGCCTTGTGTGGGCCTCCTACCTCTGGTCCCCGGAGATCGACTCATGGGCCGGGATTACCCCCGCCGGCCCAAGGGGGGGGGGAGCGGGGCCGGGTCCGGACTCCCCTCTCTCCCTCAGCTATCTGGTCTCGCGGCTCCCGCCGTCGTCATGCGCGTGTAGGCCCCATTGTGCTCCGGCTGTGCGGGCTGCTTGGTGTCGGCTTTCCAGGTATCCCTGCAGTTTTTTTTTTTTTTTTCGTGCCGCTCCCTGCTGGTTATTTGTTTCTGCCCCGGCTCTGGGTAAGCGTTTGGTGCAGTATTGCGGTGTGTTTAGGTGGCCCAGAGCCGGAGCTAGCATGGATGGCTGCCGCTCGGCTCGGCGGCCCGGCCCCGCCCTCCAGAATTGCACTTGTTTTGCCACTTAAGCATATTTTGGGATATTTTTCAGTTTTAGGACACAAAATATCAATAAAACTGATGTACCGTATATACTCTAGTATAAGCCGAGTTTTTCTTATACTCGAGTCAGTCTGTCAGTCAGTCTGTATTGTGGCAACTTACATTGCCACAATACAGACCAGGACCGCCGGGCTCATTACAAGCCCGGCGGTCCTGTTGGGGGCTGACAGTTGGGGGCTGACAGTGAGCTGTTACTTACCTTCCTGTAGCTCCTGTGAGCTCCCTTCTCCTCCGTGCAGCTCCTCTGTCAGCTCCGTTCTGCTCATAGTGTAAGTCTTGCGAGAGCCGCGGGTCTCGCGAGACTTACACTGTAAACAGAACGGAGCTGACAGAGGAGGAGGGAGCTGACAGGAGCTGCAGGAAGGTAAGTAACAGCTCACTGTCAGCCCCCCCACTGAACTGCCAATGCCACTGGACCACCAGGGATTTAATATTATTTTATTTTAATAATAATAAAATAATATTATTAAAATAATATTATATTATTATTTTAATATTTGAATTTTTTTTTTAAATGTTTTTTGTCCCCCCTCCCTGCTTGTTGCCTGGCCAGGGAGGGGGGACAAAAAACATTAAAAAAAATGCAAATATTAAAATAATATACTCAAACATGTATTCCTGACCTTATAGTGTTAAAGCCACTATCTAACCCACTTTGCCTCCACAAGGATAGTAAAATCTTACTTGTATCCAAGTCTGCAACTGCTGCCTCTGCCTGTGAACTTCCTCTGACCTCTCACATCATCAGAAGTGGTAGCCTGATCCAATCACAATGCTTCCCCATAGGATTGGCTGAGACTGACAAAGAGGCAGATCAGGGGCAGAGCCAGCATGATTGAAACACAGACCTGGCCAATCAGCATCTCCTCATAGAGATGAATTGAGTCAATGAATCTCTATGAGGAAAGTTCAGTGTCTGCATGCAGAGGGAGGAGACACTGAATGTTTGGATGCATTTTAGGCAGCCATGACCCAGGAAGGATCTCTAACAGCCATCTGAGGAGTGACCAGTGAGGTTATCACCAGGCTGTAATGTTAACACTACATTTTCTCTGAAAAGACAGTGTTTACAGCAAAAAGCCTGAAGGTAATGATTCTACTCACCAGAACAAATCCAATAAGCTGTAGTTGTTCTGGTGACTATAGTGTCCCTTTAAAGCATGTTGTTAAGGCAGCACTAGCCACACCTCCCTGCATGTGTCTCCCTACATATTTACTGTTCAGAGAGATCCAATGTTTAAACTTCCTTTTATTGCAAGGTCTGTTTAATTTGGAATTTCCTATCTCCTGCTCTGTTGATAGCCTGCAGGAGCCTCCTGTGTGTGATTCCAGTTCAATTAACAGAGCAGGGAATAAACACTTACAAAGTTAACATAGTGTGCTGTTATACCTGATTGTAAATGAAATAATTCTTCATGCAGGCTGTGTGAGTCACAGACAGGGGAGGTGTTGCTAGAGTTGAATAAACAGAAACTAATGTGATTTAACTCTTAAATGGCAGAGAATTGCTATGGAGCATGATCTATACACTAAAACAGCTTCATTTAGCTAAAGTTGTTTTAATGCTCAGGTTATCCCAATAAACTGAATTTCAGGAGGCACTCTGCATACAAAACCCATTCTTCAGTTTTTATTTAGCTGAGTGACTGTACAGGTAACACTGTGTTTTACTTTCATATAGAGGGAATTGATTTTAAACCTAGCTACACAATATGTTAACATAAATCTTTGAAACGTGCCATAAATGTGAATAAGAAATTAACTTATGAAAAAAACAAGCATTTTTATACTACTGCAACTCATGCCTTTCTGCATCCTTATACCTGGCAGAATATGGTAATTGCAAACAAATATGCAAATGATAACCTTAAAGGACCATTATAGGCACCCAGACCACTTCGGCTTAAAGGACCACTATAGTGCCATGAAAACATACTCGTTTTCCTGGCACTATAGTGCCCTGAGGGTGCCCCCACCCTCAGGGTCCCCCTCCCGCCCGGCTCTGGAAGGGGGAAAGGGGTTAAAACTTACCTTTTTCCAGCGCTGGGCGGAGAGCTCTCCTCCTTCTCTCCTCCTCTTCTCCGCCCCGCCGGCTGAATGCGCACGCGCGGCAAGAGCTGCGCGCGCATTCAGCCCGTCGCATAGGAAAGCATTTACAATGCTTTCCTATGGACGCTGGCGTGCTCTCACTGTGAAAATCACAGTGAGAAGCACGCAAGCGCCTCTAGTGGCTGTCAATGAGACAGCCACTAGAGGATTAGGGGGAAAGCTTAACCCATTCATAAACATAGCAGTTTCTCTGAAACTGCTATGTTTATTAAAAAATGGGTTAACCCTAGCTGGACCTGGCACCCAGACCACTTCATTAAGCTGAAGTGGTCTGGGTGCCTAGAGTGGTCCTTTAATGAAGTGGTCTGGGTGCCAGGTCCAGATAGGATTAACCCTTTTTTTTTTTTATAAACATAGCAGTTTCAGAGAAACTTCTATGTTTACACTGAGGGTTAATCCAGCCTCTAAAGCCTCTAGTGGCTGTCTCATTGACAGCCGCTAGAGGCGCTTGCGTGCTTCTCACTGTGAACCACTACAGGCACCCAGACCACTTCAGCTTAATGAAGTGGTCTGGGTGCCAGGTCCAGATAGGATTAACCATTTTTTTTTTAAATAAACATAGCAGTTTCAGAGAAACTGCTATGTTTACACTTGTCAGGGTATTTATATCGGCAGACATCTTGTGCTATGATAGAAATTAAAAGTGTATATTCTGAGTCACTCTGAACAGACCAGACTTCATTTTGTTATTTTCAAGTTAACAAAGAGACACGAAATTTCTATCCTATCTGTAAAACTAACCACTTTCCCAGAGCTAAAGGAATGCATAATATATACAAATCAAGTGATAAGGAGAACGGGGGTTGGATAGACTGTCTAAATGCTAATGGAATAGATCAATTCTAAACCCAGACATTGGTGACAGAGAAGATTAAATAATAAAATTTTACTTTCTATATGTATAAGGTACCATTGTATGGAAAAGGTTAAACTTAGTTCATGAACTGCCATTTTAGAAATTATAGCAGGAATTGCGGACACTAAGTCTGGACAAAACTAAGAGAAAACCCTTTGAAGTGAAAGGAAACGTAAGTTATGGCCATGATAAAGATAAGCCAAAATGACGTCAAAATAGCCACCAGGAAAAGTTAACTCTTTCCTGGATAGGTATGTTTAGTGGGACAAGACTACCCTCTATAGACCAAATAACTAAATTGCGATCTGGAAGATAACCACACCCCCAGTGTTGCTATTGGTTTACCAACTAGTGAATTTTCCCTTTAAAAATTAAGACAAAGGGAGTTGAGAGAAGGAAAAAAGTGGAGAAGAGGAGAGAGAGAGAGGAAAGGGAAGTTTGGGGACTCCAACTCGGACATGCAGAGAATCCCAGGACAACATCTGAGACTAACACTCTACTCTTAAAACTCTAACACTTAGAATTTTACTGACTTTCTAACCAACACCACCTTTCACTATTACCTACACACCTCCATGCAGAGAGACATTGAAATAAGTTCCTGAGACTATCTACCAATCGGATGAAATATCTACTCAACTGGTAATTATACTGGTTTCATTTAATTAATTTAAATTAGTTAAAATTTACTAATAGCATGATATATGACTGGATAAATCACGGTCAGATTTCCATATTAAGAAATCTTAGTTAACTAAAGAATATATAGTTATAACATTCCATTCTGCAGGTGGAATTAAGAATAATTATATATTAATGTGATATTATCACGTGTTAGCATACCGCTGTTTTTATCCAGGTGTATTGATTTGTTCTAAAATAAGATAAGATATCTTTTAGACAAATTAAATTCTGCTTATAAAATATGGTAGATTCTCTTATTGGATGGTTTCAGGAAATGACTAATGAACTGGTTTAAATGTTATTTTATTTAAAATTACATAAGAATAGATCTTAATTACCTAGGAGATCTAGCCAGCATTGAAAGGGTTATTCAGTGATCTAACTGTTAGCCAGGGTTTTATGGCCCTTCGCTGTGAAAAGCTTCACTTTCAGTCTGTGAAAGATAGTCATAAATCGTGTAAGTCTTGACAGAAAATGCTGTTTAGCCATTGAAATGTGTATACCCATTCCTTTGTATTGCATACCATTTTATACTGGATATTCATTGATTATTGTCACGCATGTTACATATTATTATTATTATTATTATTTAATTGTTATTATAAAATAAAATCTATTTTTATAACAAGATTGTGATTTTATTTATATGAAATACTTTTCACTTAACACGATAACGACCTTTGGGATCTGAGAATTGAATTAGTGGGCAATTCTCACTGTTTACTATTATTATCCCATAAATATCCCCACACGCTGAGGGTTAATCCAGCCTCTAAAGCCTCTAGTGGCTGTCTCATTGACAGCCGCTAGAGGCGCTTGCGTTCTCCTCACAGTGAAAATCACATTCAGCCGATGACGTCGCTAGGAAGAAGGAGAGGAGGAGGAAAGCTCCCCGCCCGGCGCTGGAGAAATTTAAGTGTTTAACCCCTTCCTCTCCCCAGAGCCCGGCGGGAGGGGGACCCTGAGGGTGGGGGCACCTTCAGGGCACTATAGTGCCAGGAAAACGAGTATGTTTTCCTGGCACTATAGTGGTCCTTAAACATGCCAGTTTAGTCTCAGTGTGAAGATATTACTGTAACATATGCTGTACTGGAGGCTGCCAGGACTAAACCAAAAGAAATAGCTATATTTTTAAACTAGAAGTATTTGAGTACTCACTCCATTAGTTTAGTTTATTTTTTTTTTCTACAAAAGGGCTATGATATGCACATTATTTATATTGTCAGTAATTAAAACTCATCGACAGCAGCGTCGATCGCAATCAATGGTATTAGAACTAGGATTTTGTAGTACTTTAGACCACATTCCTGCCACGCATATCCAAGTAAAAATAACAGGACTGTAGCCCCAAGAAGAAAGTGCAGCTTAGCAGAGGGGGCCTTGATAGGGCTTGGAGGCGGGCTTAGGAGCATGGGTTGGTGATTGACAGATCAGGATTCTGGGTAGACTGATATAAATGTCGGCCATTTTATAACACCTCATTACTAACTGACTTACCAGGCTGAATTGGTGATTTTGTATCTGGGCATGGTAAGTTTGTTTTTTCTTTTGCAGATGGCTGAGCAGACACTGGAGGAGCTGATGGCAGGGATCCAGGATGCTGCCAGGGACAGAGGGACTGACTGGCTGCATGAGCAACTCGGTGCAGTGCTGGAGGCGGCGGGTCAAGATGGCCGCGGGGGCCAGCATCTGGTACGGCGGAGGAGACCGCCGCAACGTTTGAGCCCCGGTCCCGTGGATACGGGGAGTGCCAGGACTGGGTCAGGCGTGGCCGAGGTCGGCCTAGCGGGTGCTGGTGCAGGTGATGGTGCACAGGATTTACCGGCATCCGCTGGCGATCGGCAGCGGGGGCGGAGCTCTGGTACAGTGGCAGGCTCATCACTGCCATACAGCACGGCCCTGGAAACTGGGGGAGCTGCGCTCGGATCACAGGCCCCTGCGGTCGGTGGGGTTGGCCTAGGAGGAGTGATGGAGGCGGGGGACCTTGGTCGTACGTGCCCGCTGGAGGTCATGATCGGGAGCAGAGTGGAGCAGGCTCAAGCCGGGACCAGGCCCTGGGAGGGCCCAACCATATGCAGGCAAGTGGTGGTTCTTGCACAGGGGCAGCAGGCCCCAGGGACGAAGGGGGTGCTGCTGGGGGGCATAGCAGGCCTGCCAGGGCTTTCCCCCCTCACTGGCCTGGGGCCAGTGCAGTCAGCAATGCAGGGGACCCGGTAGGAGCGCAGGGTGCTGCTGGGGACGGCTATAGGCATACCCCATTGCCAGCGCAGGGCCTTGTGGGTGCAGCCGGGCCTTCCCACGGGGGGCGTCGAGGTTAGGAGTGCTCGCGGGGACCAGGGAAGTACCCCCAGGGCTCTGGGGGGCGTGGCAAGATCAGACAGGGCGCAGAGCTGGGCCCGCCAGTGGGAGTCGCAAGCAGGCAGGACAGAAGGGTCGCGCTTCGGTCAGGAGCCCCAGGGACGAGGGGAGTCAGTACACAGCAGACTGGCGCGGGCGCAGGGCAGGTCGCGGAGTCGCAGATCCCCTGGCGCAGGCCGTAGGCGCAGGTCGGGGCCGGATGCCGGCGCTGGGCAGGTCGCATCGAGGCCAGAGTCATGTCCCCCTAGAGTTGTTGGTATTGCCGCACGGGCGGCTCCTGATGCCAGCGGTTCCTCGGGGGAGCGTTCTGTGGACCCATGCGCAGACGGGAGCGGAGCAGGACTCCCAGGGATAAGGCCAGTGGGGCCTCCGGGGCTCCTGACGACCGGCAGGGCCAGGATCGGGGGCGAGATGCCAGGAGGAGGGCGCGGCGCACCCGGAGATACCCAGGGAAGGCTAACATTGAACAGTACAACCGGCCCAGGATTTCTTCTTCTTGTTCCAGGTCTGACAGTGGATCATGTTCCGGCTATTCCAGGCATCGGGTGGACCCCCCCGGTTGGCGGGAGAGAGGAAGGGTCAGTGCAGTGTGACCCGGTGGGACCCCCAGGAGTGGCCCCTAGGCCGTTGCCTACGAGGGGCTTGGGCGGTGAGTTGAACTCTTCTTCCTCTTCACTTGCATTGTTACACTCTATCCAACAGCTAATTGACACGTGGGATAAAAGGGGTACACAGCCATCAGATGCGGGGTGGGTATGGGCTCCGGCGGCAGGGGCCGCTGACGGGGTTGCTCACACCTCACAGGGTGGCGCGGTGGGAGGATCGGCGGTGGCGGACCCGGCAAACGAGAGGGCGGAATTGGCGGGCCCACTGGGGGTACACCTCAAGCAGGACATGAAGGACAGGATTTGGAAGGGTGAGTTTCTAGAGGTTTTCGCGCTCCTCCCCCTGGAGGACTACATTGACCTCAAGGAGGAGGAGAAGAAGGACGCAAAAAAGGAGGAGGAGCGTAAGAGGTATTGCAAGATACCCAAGTCATTCGGGAACTGGCTGTGGGCGTTCTGTATCCTAGCCAGCATGATTGGCGAGAAATCCGCCAACGGCTGGCAGCTAATCCGGGGATGAGGTGGGACCAGATGAGGTGGGACCAGCGTCTCCCTTTCAGCAAGCGGCCAGCACAGGGGGCCAGTCCCCCACATTGGCCTCTCATAAAAAAGGGTTTTGCTGGATTTTCAACGAGGGGCAATGCAAGTGGGGCTCGGCCTGCAAATACAAGCACGAGTGTTCCGGGTGCGGGGCGGCGCATGGCTTACACCGATGTTTCCGAAAAGGGAAAGGCGGTGGGGCTGGAGGAACTGCGGGGCCGGGGGGGTGCCTGCTGCCTCGGGAGCAAAACACCGGTGAGAATAGACGCGATGTTACCGTGGCTAAGCCGTTACGGTAATACAGGAGACGCGGAACTATTTCGGGGGGGTTTCACAGAGGGGTTCGTTATCCCGTTCCGGGCCAGGGAGTTTGCTTCGAGTTTTCGTAACTTGAAGTCGGTAGGGGAATTCCCAGGGGTGGTCCGGGAGAAACTTTCTAAAGAGGTTGAGTCGGGGCGCATGGCAGGGCCGTTCCGGGACCTCCCGATACCGGGTTTGAGGTTGTCCCCGTTAGGGGTGGTCCCCAAGAAGGAAGCAGGGAAGTATCGGCTCATACATCACCTGTCGCACCGGAAAAGGGCGTCGGTGAATGATGATATTGAAAGGGAGCTATGCTCTGTCTCGTATGCATCATTCAACCACGCGGTCGAGCTGGTTAAGAAGGCCGGGCAGGGGGTGCTGATGGCCAAGGTGGACATCGAGGCGGCGTTCCGGTTGCTACCTGTGCATCCGGTATACCACCACTTGCTGGGGTGTTTTTTTGAGGGCCACTACTTCGTGGAC
Organism: Pelobates cultripes; assembly: GCA_933207985.1. Taxonomy (NCBI): domain Eukaryota; kingdom Metazoa; phylum Chordata; class Amphibia; order Anura; family Pelobatidae; genus Pelobates; species Pelobates cultripes. Next base: position 332,175,325 of record OW240912.1, on the reverse strand, counting down.
CTTTGCCTCCCGATGGGCTGCTCAATATCATGGTCATACTTCGAGAAGTTCAGCACCTTCCTGGAATAGGTGGTTAGGGAGGAATCCGGTCATCGGTCGGTGGTTCACTACTTGGATGACTTCCTCTGTGTGGGCCTGGCCGGTTCTCAGGTATGAGGCTACCTGCTGCGGACGGTTGAATGGGTGGCGGGTGTGTTTGGGGTACCACTAGCGGCGGGGAAGACTGAAGGCCCTACAGAGTGCCTCTGCTTCCTGGGACTGGAAATCTACTCCCTGCGGGGGGAATGTCGCTTGCCCCAGGACAAACTGCTGGGGCTGCGTGGGGTTGATGGCCAGTTTTGTGAGCAAGCTGGGCGGGGTGGTAGTTCGGCACAGGGAACTAGAGGACATGGTACTTCAGAGATGATGGGGTGCACCTCTCGGAGGTGGGGATCGATTTATTTAATTTGGGGCTGCAGGATGGTCTGGCCAAGGCTCTATTTCTTCTGGGTGGTGGAGTTCAGGCGGCTTAAGGGGTCAAGGTCTGAGCTTGTGGTGGGCTAGTGGAAGGAAAATTAAGGGGGTAACGGGCCGTTTCAATATGTTGGCTGCTTCAATATGGACTGTTTACCTGTTTGGTAAGATGTTGGTGGTTTTGAGCTCGGTGGTAGCTCGGAACCCAGGTGGTGTAGGGGTATCAAGGTATACCCCTGCCAGGATCGTGTGGAAAATGTTGGATTTTGTTTTGTTATACTTATGGATTGCTATACAATGTTATGTTATATATGATGGGTCATTGCCTTGCGAATTGATATGTGGAAAATGATAATGATGGATGGCTGAGGATGTGGGGGTGGGCAATAACTTTTATGTTATTTATATATTATCGTTATTATTATTATATATTATAAATAAAAGCTGTGGACATATTGACCCATACCCTAAAGTGTCAGTGTTTCATTGGTGTGGGTTGGGAAAAAGGTAATGGTCAGCTCCTCCAGCCCATATGGCGACAATGCACCTGTCATGTTTAGAACAGGTTTATTGCTGCCAATGATGGAGGCCTTTACAGCACACTGGCTCTAGGTGGTAGTCCTGTTTGCTTGTACCAGTAGTAGTAAGCAGCACTTTACATTATCTTTACCTGATTACACAGGATAGGACCCTGAAAAGTTAGAATTACATCTCTCTCCCCTGCAAATAACTTCCAAGTAACACAATGTTTGCTGCAGATATATATATTCCCTGACCATGTCCACTGTTTGCTATAAGGTAGCCTACTTGAAATTTACTCATATACTCACCAGTTGGCTCCCATGAGGACCCCATGCAGCATACTGCAATGTGCTCTCATTTATCAGAGGAGGCTTCAGGTCCCAGTGCTCCCTGTGAAAAATATAACATTATAATTACATCATTAGCGATCTGCCTTTATAAAACAAACAAATAACACACTGAGAGATGGGCGAGTGGAAGGCAATCCGTAGCTGTAAAATGAGAGGTTTATGTTGCACAGCTGAAATATATGGGAGGATTACCAATCTCAAAACTTCAGGATGAATTGACAAATATTCAGGGTCACAGGACTTATAACCCATAGCTCTTCCTTCATGCTCTACAGCAAGGGTGCTCAAATGGTAGATCCACCAATGTCATAGAACTACAACTCTCATGAAGATTTGCATGCTTTTATAGTTCCTTTAGAATGCAAAGCATCATGGGAGTTGTAATTTTAAAACATCTGGAGTTCTACCTTGTGGGCACCCTTGCTCTACAGTCATTCATCGAAATTAGTGTTTCCCAATCATTACCACAGATCAAAGTTAAAGTCCTGGTGTCAACCCTGGTGCATCAGATGGGAAGATCTTTAAAGAGCAATGGTAATAGAGCAGTACAAATTGCATATTGCTTGTTATGTTATTCATTCTTGTTTTACTTTAATCATTGAAAAGACATATGTAAGTCATGTTCTTTGTTTTTATAGAGGCTTTGAAAAAGTGAAAAATACATATGATGGCGCTATATAAAAATTAATAATAATAATAATTAACTTGTAACCTATCATTGCAGCCCAAGGTTCTGCAAAGTGCTTTTATCCTATCGTTGCGGTACAAGGGTGGGCTAAGTGCTTGTAGTCTATCATTGTGGTACTAGGGTGGGCTAAGTGCTTGTAGTCTATCATTGCGGTACTAGGGTGGGCTAAGTGCTTGTAGTCTATCATTGCGGTACAAGGTTGGGCTAAGTGCTTGTAGTCTATCATTGTGGTACTAGGGTGGGCTAAGTGCTTGTAGTCTATCATTGTGGTACTAGGGTGGGCTAAGTGCTTGTAGTCTATCATTGTGGTACTAGGGTGGGCTAAGTGCTTGTAGTCTATCATTGTGGTACTAGGGTGGGCTAAGTGCTTGTAGTCTATCATTGGTGGCCTACCATTGCTGGCCTACCATTGCTGTAATAAACAGCTCTAAGAGTATATGAAAAATGTGGAAGCTCACATTTTCTGAGTGGCATTCAATGGGCCGGGCTCTAGCTGACACGAGCCCTTACACAAAAACAGTTTGAGAGAAAATAGGAGAACTGCACCCAAAGAATGTTTGCACCATAACCATTACAATGAGATGTAGTGGTGGTGATGGGGAGAGAGAGCTATAAATCTATGAGAAAACAAACTAAAAGTCGCACAAAAGTTACAACAGTAGATCAAAGGGGTGGAGTAAACATAGTAGTTTTTCTTCTATATTTCTTATATTTACTATATTTCAACAAGACTAGGATGTGTTCAAAGAATGATGACATTTTCATTTAATTACTTTTTATAAAATGTTATAATTCTGTTTTTTGTTTTTTAAATTTTGTTATATCTGTGGGATAATGATGGATTTTGTCGATTGTAGAGTAATAAATAAAAGGCCATTGAGTATACATAGAAGGAGCTTTTTTTAATGGCTACACTGTAAAGATGAATTAATTTCAAGGAATTTACAAGCATCCAGTAGCAAGGGTACTGCTCTGTCAATAGCGAAGCAGACAGAATAAAGCTTTGGTTAAGCTGAGGTAGCATTTTTTTGAAATGCACATGGCATGTAGATGATTAATACACTATCAGTTGTTACATTGGAATGTATATGGTTTATGGGTGAGCAGTCACAAGATGAATTAAGTGCTTATGGTATCAGACAGCTAGAGAGATGCATTAGAAACGATGATCACTTAGTCTGACTATTGAAGCACCTTGTCTGTTACTCACAAAAACCCACTCACAAAAACCCACCTGGTCCTGATATTGTACACGGAGTATGTAGCTGTGAAAGATACACCTAAAACCTGAATCAGGATGAGGAAAAATTTGTGATACAGATACAGGTAGGACATGTGCAAGTGTAAGCTGTTAATAGGGCCAGCATGACAATGGGCATTAACAGTATATTTTCCATGTTGGGGTAAAGACAAAAACAAAGAATATGCTCAGGGCTAAATTTACAACGCAGGTGGCCCTTGGCACAAATACTACATTAATAAATAATCCTCTTCACTCTAGAATGACCGAGATTATTTGTGATCTGTCATTAAAGCATTAATTACACAGTGGCAAATGGGGAAAAAATTACAGGAAAAATAATTCATATACTTCAGACACCCATGAGATTTATTTTAAAAATCTGAATTAATGTAAAAACCATCAAGCAGAATCAAAGCAGAAAAGAAATCTCTGCTTTGCATTAATCAAGTTGCATTATATTTTCAAAACATTTTCCAAATTTGGGATAATAGTCCAGTATAACTAATATACATTATTGATATAAAGAATATATTTAATTATAGGATTGTTTGGGTAAAAGTTAAAATTCCTTCATTGGGAGAATTAATTCATTCTGGACCCTTAAATCTCATGTCCCTCTTTCCTAGTCCAGTGAACTTTCTATGAATGTGTGTTCTTTATTGGTGTATATCAATCACAGCAATAAAACTCACAGTAACATACTTTTGTAAACAAGATACTCAATAATGGTTACAAATTACTAGGTTATTAATTCATTTGCATATATTTTGTCATAAATGTACTGCCTAGACAACACCTTCACACGGTAATTGTAATAAATAAATTCCTCTGGAATATTTAAAATAATTAAGTAGCTCCTGTAGAGCGCTATTTGTGGGAACATCCAGTTAAATCTAAACAGAACCTTAAAGGACAGCTGTTATACCCCAAACAATGTATGCTCATTAGATTGATCATACAACTTTATCTATACATTCTGCTAGAGTTTTGCTAGCAAATGTATAAATTTGGAGAAAAACCTATTTAAAAATATATTTTTTCTCCCAGCTGTCAGTCAATGCCTCGGCATCTCAAAGGAGGTTCCTCTGCTCTCCTCAAATAGCAACCACAGCACATGCATTGTGGTTGGTATGGAAACTCCCTTGCTGGTGCTTCTAGTACCAGCTAGGGAATATAATTACAGAGTTATGTGACGCCACTCCGTTCAGACTCTGGCATGCTGGCCATAAAGCCAGTGTGTGGACTTCACTGACGAGATTTGCTCTGCTTCGGGAGGAGCAGAGGTGAGTGTTATACATAGAGTAACACCCACAAAGTGGCGCTGAGGAAAAGTCAGTACATTTTTATATTTTACATTGAATACACCATGTATCTTGGTGTATTCAATGTATATTCATTCAATTTCATGTCCATTTTATTCATAACAAGTTTAATGATAAGAAACCCATAATTTATAGAAAACTAATAAATCTATTTTTAGAACTTGTTGAGTAGGTATGAAAATTAAACGTTTTGAATTTGGAAAGGGTAAATATACATTAAAGCTGTATAAAGTTTAAATGTACTTTTTAGGGTAGTAAGTTGTGACTAGCAACAGTGAATTTATATAACATATGTAGATAACGAAGAAAAACTGTAATTCAGATCTGTGTAACTATTAGGAAAACCTTGCAAGTGTCACAAGGAAACTAAGAATATTCAGTACAAACGATCTATTTAGTAAATAGGTCACCTAAGTGCATTATCACTATCCACCTCCACTATTAACAGAGCAGAGTTGTACGTTCCTAAGCAGATATTTCTGTTAGCTCTCCTGAAGTAAGCCCTGCAGTGCTTTGCTCTGAGCCAATGAGGCAAGCCTTGCACTGCTTGCTACCTATCTGCATATATTTTGTATCATATTGTTTAAATACAGAAGTTTTTTGTTGTTACCCTCCTTATTATCACCTTTCACTGGATTGTGAGGATTCCATATATATTATTACAACTATCATGAAAAAAAATAATAATAATAAAAGTAGTAATAGTTAGGGTCAGGGCCTGACTGCCATGCTGTAAGGCTGTATGAGACAGCAGCTTCAGCAATCTTAAAACTTTTCACCCCACTAAAGCTGATCTTGTACTTACCTGGCAGCCAGAAGCAGTGGCCCTGGACCCAAGGGAGTACTGGACCTGAGGCGAGGCTTGCAAAGTCTGTTCTTGTCCCTCGGGAGGATATTTGTCATCTTCCTAGAATGAGGCCTACTCAAGCGGTGAGTTGGGTGGACGGCCGCTGCCCTGCTATCCTACCCGACTAAATTAAGCTGATCTCCCAAAGCTGTGTGCACCTGACCCTGTTCCCCCTCTCTGGACCAGTGGTGGTGATCCCGGTCCACACACTGTAGCCACTACCATGACAGCAACTCCACAGTCCCAAGGTACCATGATACCGCTATTCAGACCAGGAGTCTCACTTAAAATGGCGGAAGCCTCGACTACCACAGTTCACACCAAGGTGGACGCCAACCTTCCCTCCTGCCTAGAAAAAATCCACATGGACTTATGGCAGAAGCTCACTACATATCTGTGGCAGCCTATTCAGCAGGAACAAATTGGTATCCCATCCCAGCATATGTGAGACAATTCCCACAAGTGGCAAAGAAGGTGGAGATACTGCGGGTCGGCGAATGTGGCACAGAATCAGCCAACATACATCAGCCCTAGAGGACTTACCCTTGTGCCTGCCTGAGCAGCTGGCTCACAGTGCGAGATGTCGCTCACTATCACGTCATAACCTGATGGGGCCGCAAGCTTGAAGACAGCCAGATTACAGCAGGACTATACCAGACCTGTAGAGTATCGGCTAAATTGAGCTCTCCCCTCAGACTTAGTTAGAAATATTTCAAATTTATGTTCTGAGCCTAATCTTATGTTTATATCCTAATACTAATTTTTTTCCTGGGGCCTTACTATCCAACTAACCAAGGTGGGGGTCTATAGGGTGTTCACACACTATGCTGATGTAGCAATACCAAGATCAATGCAATTGTTGCGCACTAACCTCCTTATTTAAGTCTGAGCTGGCAAGCTTAACTTGTTCTAACTCTTAATCTTTACTTTATTGTCAACATCACTGCTGCCAGCACTCAATCTTGATCACAGAAGGTTCCTTTCTTATGTTTGTCACATGACATAGCTACCCCTCTCATCCCTGTGACTTAGCCCTCACTATAATACTATTAAAAAATGTGCAGTTTACCCATTATGCCACAATGTATTACTATTACTATACATTATGCCACAATGTATAACATGAATTTAACCCCATCACCTCCACCCCAAAACCAAATAAAAGCAAACTTTCCATCTCCAGTCCATCACAGATTCTAAGCTTGCCTTAAAGGACCACTATAATGCCCTGAGGGTGCCCCCACCCTCAGGGACCCCCTCCCGCCGGGCTCTAGGGGGAGGAAGGGGTAAACTTACCTCTTTCTCCAGCGCCGGGCGGGGAGCTCTCCTCCCTCTTCTTCTGTCACCGGCTTCATTGGACAAGTGAGGGGGGCATAATTCTGAGACAGGGTTTGATTAAGATACCCTAATTGATTACAAATTGCTATCACTGCAATGCCTATTAGTACATTGAGGGTTGACAGTAATTTCTCAGTAATATCTTACGAATTCCTTTAAGTACATTATTATTATTTCTATCGCGCCAACACTGCACAATTGCATGATTTAACCCACAGAATGAGTGCATTCACAACTGCAAAGTTCTGAACTCTACAGATACCCCATCTGTTCCAATGAGATATCCACTAGCAATCATCATAACAGAAAGAGGCTTGTTAGTAGGATTGATTATCAAATAAAACAGAGCTTAACGTTGGCACAGGAAAGGCCCGAGCATCTCTTGGCTGGTAGCATTTTGCAAGTTATTTATTATTTGCTTTGTGGCTGGCAGAGCAGCTCGGGTTCATAAATCATAACATTTCCAGTGCACTAAGTACCACGCTGTATATGCGCTTTTCTGAAAAAGTAAAAAACAGAAACAAACCTACTTATCATGTCATTCATTGCTAATCCTTAGGGATATCTGCTAAAAGGCTGCTGCAGTGCAAGTAATTCACAGGGATTTTCTTATTTTTTACTTCTTGATGCTGTGGCTGTAAAACAAGCAGCTATAGTAGACATTTGTGAGGGTATATGCAGAATAAATATTACAATATTTATAAGAAAACACGTGTAAGGTATTCAAAGAGGGTTAATATTGTTCAAATGGACAGAATCCATTGCAAACCATTGAATTTCGACAGTATTGGCAATTCTTAGATTTACTAATTCAAACTACTTCAAGTCAGATTGGTCTGACCAATTCTGTAACATTCATTCAGAAGAGTTTGGAACCAATATGAAGAAAATAAATCGGAGATTTATCAACGACTGCATGGCAACAGAAGATAAACTGAATGCATTTGGTGGGATGCACATTTGCAAAGTATAATTTACGCTTTGGAAATTAATTGATAACGTGATAGAAATACTTGCATGCTGGCAAATAGTTAAAAAAAAAAAACCTCTTCTTAGTACATGGGTTAATTATGTGTCGGCTGGCCACATTAAAAAAGTAAAAAATAAAAATAAATAAATAAAAATCCTATGGGGGGCAATACTATAGTAGGACTATAATGGATGTATTTTACCTAATATATCTACTAACATGTTAAAACTAGCAACTGAGCAGCCATTGCTGCCCAGTCGCTAGAAAAAGCCTCTTCCCATGGGAGTGGAGACCTAATATTATTAATAAAGGGTCCTCTCCACTAATATTAGAGCAGCCTCCACCCCATGGTATGGGGCCCTGTTTAGTGACTGGACAGCAATGGCTGCTCAGTCGCTAGTTTTAAACATTTAGGAAGGTTAAATACCTTACTTTATATTTAGGTAAAATACGTAGGAAGGAAAATTCCTTCCTTTATAGTAATATAATGGTCTTATTTACTCTCCAGGCCCAAATTTAAAGCATTCGGTCTGGCTGAAATCTGGACCAGATTCCGGCTTGTTTACATAAAAACATAGAATGTGATAGAATAGCAGATAAGAACCATTCGGCCCATCTAGTCTGCATTCAACAGTATTTACACCAGTTATCTTTAACAAATCATTTGCATTAGTGTAAACACTAACCTTCCATTAGAATGAATGAATTCACATTTAACCTAAACTCGAAATTAGCTTGCTTGGTTTATTACCGAGTCCTTCCAATAACTCTTTTTAATAAAAGCTACTTTCTAGGGTATAGTACAGTTCCTTATTTAAACACACCTCACTCCTGTCCAGGAAAATGAAAGATAATATGTCATTACTTCTTGTTTAGTGTATATTTGTTCAGACTGCTGCTAAATATAAAATACAGTATTCTTATTGTATAAGATAAATACCGGTACACAAATTATCATTCACACATAAAAAAGTTATTTGGTAGTTTCCAAATTCATCACACGTTGAATAATGTATTATGAATCCACATTATTGTTGAATTATTTATCACTTATAAACTGTTTAAAGTTACAGATTTACAGTTTTTGTAAAGTTGTAACCACAAGCTAGAGCAGGATTAACCTTAAAGCGACTCTAGGTAGCAGTCAAGGTTCCAGTGGTTATTTAGGGGCCCCAGGACCATAATTTTGCTTGGCCCCTTTAACCTTACATACTTGAAGAATGAAGAGGGGGCCGAAACTGGTAAATTCCCTAGGTTCTGTGGGATCTTAATCCTTCTCTGCTACAAGCTGACGTCTCAAGACATATTTAGAAATGAGTTAGAATGATGTATGTGAGCAATGTAAGTGACAGGGGTGCTTAGATACACCCCAGTTCAAGGCTGCAGGCTGGTGCTTAAATGGTTGTGAGTTTTTCTATTACTTGCATTTTTGTGCATTATTGCCACAATGCTTAGGAAAGAGTAGGAGGTGGGAAGGTCAAGCTACTCCTGCAAAATCCCATCAGCTTCTTCTGGAAGTTTTTTTATTTATCCAATGAAATACCGACATATTCCCATTGCTGTATTCTGTCTCAGAAGCTAAACATTCCGACTCCATAGACAATGTGGTTATTCGCAGAGTCAATATATTGATTGCATTTAATTGTAATGACAGTGCGTGTGCACTTTGCTAGAACACAACCAACTATTTTCTGCCAGCACAGCTTTTGCTAACCAACTTGACATTTTAAATGAATAGCAAAACCTTCAGATAAATGTCCTGGATTTCTGTAATATAAATTCTCCAGAGACGATAAACTGAAGAAACATTTTCTCCATCAATTCTACTGCTGTGCTATATCCTTGCAGACGGTGGCTGTAAAATTGTAGGTTTAGTATAATATCTGTGCAGATTGGATTTTAAGAGCATATTTTTTTTTCTTTCTGTTATATAACCTATGTTTGTTATTATGGTTCAGATTGGGATCACACCTATAGCTGGCCATTATACAGAATGCAGGGTGTTGATGCTAGTGCATGTTCTTAAAGAGACTCTATAGACATCTAGACCACTTCAGCACACAGAAGTTGTCTGGGTGTAGTGTCCCTGTCCCACTTAGTCTTGCAATGTGAAACATTGCCGTTTTAGAGAAACTGCAATGTTACATTGCAGTACTAAGACAGCCTCTAGTGACTGTCACTCAAACAGCCACTAGAAGCACATTCTGCTTGCCAGGCTAACTGATGCTGGACATTCTGTGTAAGGTCATCCAGCGTCAGTTAAATCGCCATAGGAAAGAATTGAAGCAATGGGGTGGGCTTTGTGCACTCTTGGTGCTGGAGCTCGACATGCATGCGCATTAGGTCCCACCAATCAAAGGAGGCGGAGCGCCGATTCGGCCCTGGGGTCGGGTAAATAAATAAAGGGTTTTTAACATGGGAGGAGGGAGGCAGAGGGAGCTATAGCGTTCGAAATACAGTTTTGTAATTTTAACACTATAGTATCCCTTTAAGGCGAATGCCTGAACTAATCTTGTTTTGCCTGTCATCGCTACTGATAGAGGAATCAGTAAATTGTTGAAGCAGGTTTTTTTTTGCATAATCGAAAATAGAATAGAAAAGTGAAAAGCTATATATTCAATATAATCCAATTTGTGTGCACACTTAAATAAAATATACCATATACTTATGCAGTATAAGGGATTCCTCAGTTGGATATGGATAACATTTCAATAGATACATAAAACAGAAAGAATGAATAATAATAGTATAACTCACAACAACACATTAAGCTCAACAAATATATAAACCATTAATCATTCAATCACATTACTTGGAGCAGAAAATATCAGCTCTAGTCTCAGCGTATTAGTGACTTGTAATGCAGCCGCTGATCCTCACATATGGATTTTCCAATGCTGATGTATCATACATTAGCACTTTATTCTATTTCATACAATAGAACAATACAGATAGAAGCCTCCGACAAGCTTGAGTGAGTGTAACACAGCAGGAAGTTTCTACTCACAAATCATGCTTTTGTTAATACAATCTCAGTCACCAGAGTTCAGCTGCAGCAATTGTTTATCACAGTCATATCTTGCAGTTATTCCAAATAACAGGAGGTTTTGACTAAATGTCCTAGATTAATATGACTAGATATCCACAGATAAATAGGTACAAAATTCCAGAAAATTACCCCAGTGGAACTACAGACAGACCACCTTTTAATGTGTGCTCCTCAGAGAGGCAACCATGAGCTCAATGATCAATATTTTCTCCACTTTAGGTACCCACTCACAAAATTTAGGAGAGGTTCTACCCAGTGGCAGAACTACTGTACTGAGGTTGATGGTGCAACATTTTATTTGGCCTGTTAGAAGAACACAACAATTTCTGTGTCTGGCTGCTTCTTTTCTCACTCCTCCTGTGCTTATCAGTAATTTGACCACCGAGGTGACGTCAGATATCCTGGCAGCCTTCATCAAAATAGTGTGCATTGTGAGAGAGCACTTGGCTCCCTGCTCACCCACGATTTCACCTCTAGCAGTAGCACTTCCCTCCATCGTAGCCAATCAAGGCACTTACACATATTTTCCCTTACTTACAATGGAAACCTGACTAGAGCAGTCCACAAGGAAGTCATTTGGTTACCATACGACCACTCCGACCATGACTGAATCAGGCCCTTACTGCTTTCCTACCCTCATAGGGAGGCAAGCGATGGGCCTCTTGTTTTCTCTTGATGGTATCTTTCCAATGTAGAGGGATTAAAGTTTTTTTTTTATGTAGTAAGGAGATATTGTAGCAGTGTTTTTTGGGGACGGAGGTGTCAGTTCTACTGTGTCGTCATAGACCTTTGCAGTTTTATTTTTGGATACAGTATCAGTAGGGCCCAAGTTCAATGCAAAAAAATATACAAAAATTGATCTCACAGCCTTTACATTACAAGCCCAGCGATTTGAAGTGGTCATAGTGCTTTGGGTCTGTTTGTGCAGTGTTTTGCTTTGAGGTGCCAGAGGTGTAACTCCACCTTCCATACTGTCTCTGCGTGTCATCAGCCAGCCTGGAATTAGAGCTCTGGACAGGCTAATGCCAATTCTGTGTATTTTACTATACATAGAATTTAATTCATTGTCTGAGAGCCAATGAATGGCTGGCAGGATCAGCTCGGTTAGTCTGCAGAACCCAGGTACACATTACAGCCAGCCTTAAAGGATACCCCGTGCCTGGACAGACCAGGTAAGAGGGGGGCAAACCATTTCATAACGAAAACAGGGCCAGCGTATTCCTCATATTATAATTATAATTGTATAACTACAATATTTAAGTGTCATATTTCTCTTTCTTTTTTTTTTATAGCAAAGTATAGGAATTCAGTGAGGAGGGCATATTAAAAACAATATAAAAAATTCTGGAAAATGACACTACCCCTTTAAACGTACTCTTTATGCTCACATATCCAGTCCTGACAACCCCTCTGCTGAAACACTTCTGATTGTTTCTGTGTTTATATGTCTTTTTTATTGTACTCATTAAAATTCCATGACATTTTTATTTCATGAGGCACAGCACTGCTGTGCGTGTCTTGTCTCTGCTTCGAAGAAGCTGTCTATTTGGTAGTTTCATCCTCCTAGTGGGATACCCTAGCATCACTTATCCATGCTTCTGATAGCAGACTGAGTATTATAGTTACTCTTTGTATTTCTATAGAACCTTGTTTCAGCAATTTATTTCATTTTATATATTACATCATTGTCGTGTTTAAATAGCAAGAACACGACAGCTTACTAGAATGCTGCCCGTTAAATTCACCATTCTAAATGGATCATTTAGAAATGGTCATTCCAATTGATAACGATAAAGATAGATTTGAGAAGGTTGTTATTACCGTATATACTCGTGTATAAGTCGATCTCATGTACAAGTCGAGTGCAGTTTTGTGACCAACAATTGTGAAATATGCTATACCTTGTGGATAAGTCGAGGGTAAAACTTGGGGCTATGAAATTCTTTGATTTTTATAATTATATACACACACACTCATACAAACACACACTCTGCATTATATACACACACACTCATACAAACACACACTCTGCATTATATATACACACACTCATACAAACACACACTCATAAAACACATTCTGCATTATATACACACACACACTCATACAAACACACACTGCATTATATACACACACTCTGTGTATATAATGCAGAGTGTGTATATAATGCAGAGTGTGTGTTTGTGTAGTGTGTGTGAACTGGGTGGGGGGAGGGCATTTTTATTATTTAAATTTTTTTTATTTTAATATTATTATTTTTTTATTTTAATTTTTTTTTGTCCCCCCCCCCCTCCCTGCTTGTTAACTGGTCAGGGAGGGGGGCAATCTTAATCCCTGGTGGTCCAGTGGCATGGGCTGTAAAGTGGGGGGGCCGGTAGGAAGCATTTACTTACCTTTCCTGCAGCTCCTGTCAGCTCCCTTCTCCTCCGTTCCGGTCAGCTCCACTGTAATTCTCGCGGTCTGGTTGCCGCGCGGATCGTTGCCATGGCTCTGATGGCCGCGGCTCTCTAAGTTGCCGTAATACAGATAGTGACTCGAGTATAAGTCGAGTGGGGGTTTTTAAGCACAAAAAATGTGCTGAAAAACTAGACTTATACTCGAGTATATACTGTAATTATATATTTTTTCTTAGTATCATAGGGAATATTGTACATCTGTGGCTTATGATATTGCTGTACAGATATAAAACAAAATGATAAAGAACCGTTTGATTGATAGTATTTCCTTAGGTTATGTAGACTTATTAGTCGAGAGAAAGAGCAATAATTACTTTAATCCAGTAGACATTCTTCCCTTTGAAACATGCATTTTAAAATGTTAACATCTCATGTACGTATCTCATTAAACTAGCTCAATCTAGACATTATGCACAACAGTCAGAAAATTCATGAGTTTTATTCTCTATAGGCCATTCAATTCTGTGCAAATCCTGCATAAATGTAATGGATCGGTATAATGTGCACAGGCATTTATTGAGTGGTTTAGCACAATATCAATTAGTAAGCATCGATTGTATTCCCAAAGAACACTGAGGTTTTAAAAGATCAACCACTGAGAAAATAGGAAATAGAATTAACTTATTCAAATAAACGGAGGACTTTGGAATAACTTTGAAACCTAAATTCTGTCATCTAATAGGTTACACATACTAGCAGGAAAATTGCCATAAGGTAAGTGATCAAATAGCAGCCCTTAGTCTATGTGCTCATGTTAAGTTATCCCTCAAGGTCTTTGTATCTGACCTACAGTTACTGTAACTCAGGGGTAACAGGAACAGAATAGCTAGTCCCTGGAATGAGGTCCAGGCCCAGTGGTGTTTTGTTGTGTGCCCCTTCTCAGCACCAGGAACTAATACAGTTGTGCTTGTTCCCAAGTATCTCCTTAGGAGGCAGGCTTCCTGCGGGATAACTATGGACAAGTAGCAACACTTTTCCAAATCCTAACAAAAACTAGAGGTAGCTTAGTGAGTTTGGAATACATACTGATTTGGTGAACTGATCTCAGGGTTTATATACACTATCCAATGCATACATAGCAGGGATGATACATAATGACACAGAAGTGTGAGCCTGATGAATTTAAGAGAGAAACAGGAAAGTCAGTTTGGATTGCCCTGAAAGCCCTTTCCTAATATAAGAGAGGCATACCCTTCTGATAACACAGTTAAACAGGAGGAAGAGTAAAAGGTACACACACAATGAACCCAGAATAAATATTAAGTCATGTTCAGCCACGTGGAGAAGAATGTCCCAACATCTTTAAAGCACTCATGAGGGACCATTCCAAAAATGGTCCATACTCTCTGGGCAAGAGGCCATGACCCTAAACATGACACACAGTCACACAGTCTTTTCTTAGTAGGTAAGTGACAATGGGGGAGTTTGGTGGCTGTCCTTGAGATTCTGGCACTGCAGGCTATGAGAGCATCTACCTGAAGGAGAAATGAGGCCTCTGTAAAATCAGGACACATTGTAGCATGACTTTAATGGGACACTCTAAGCACCAAAACAAATTTAGCCTAATGCAATTTTGTTGTTTATATCATGTCCCTGCAGTCTCACTGCTCAAGATGGGCATGGATGGGCATGATCCATACACCAAAACTACTTCATTGAGCTAAAGTTGCTTTGTGCTGGAATGCCCTTTTAAAAAAAATATTTTAGAATGGAGGATAGTTACAAAATAAGAGAACAAAAACCCCCAACCATCTGAAATGATACTGTATTATTATTATTCTTACATATTGGGTTACTGATTGGTCTCCCTCTACTTTACGGTGTTTTCAAAGGCCATATTCATTAAGCAACATGTATTATTAGTTATGCAAAGAATGAGCGGACCAGTGGGAGAATATGAGATTCTACCTCCTCTAGTAAAGTCCCATTCTATTAATTTAGTATTCTATTTATTGTATAGTCCTCTTGCTCTACTACGGTTTTAGATTTCTTTTAAGAATAGCAGCATAGTTTTAGCCCCATTAGGTTATGTAGACCTATTAGTCGAGAGAAAGAGCAATAATTGTTTTAATCCAGCAGACATTCTTCCCTTTGAAACATGCATTTTAAACGTTAACATCTCATGTACGCATCTCATTAAACTAGCTCAATCTAGACATTATGCACAACAGTCAGAAGATTCATGAGTTTTATTCTCTACGGGCATTCATTTCTGTGCAAATCCCTCATAATGCAAGGGATCAGTATAATGCGCACAGGCAGTTATTGAAGAGTTTAGCACAATATCAATTAGTAAACATCAGTTGTATTCCCAAAGAACACTGAGGCTTTGAAAGATCAACCACTGGGAAATAGAATTATCATATTTAAATAAATGAAGAGGAATAAGAGGGGGAGGGGGTACGGGGAAACACCAACCATCTAAAAAGATACGATTATTTTTACATGTAGTGTTACTAATCAGAAGCAGCAAATTGGTCTCCCTCTATTTTACAGTGTTTCAGCTTATCGGATGTGACCTGACCAGTACGAGGATTTCTAATTGAACCATTGGAGGAAGCTGCTGGGCAGGGCGGATGTGCTATCTTTTCAAATTTGGGTTCAACTGTTCATGAACATAACCTCTTAAGTAAGGTAAAACAATGCCTGGGAAACTCCTGGCAGCATAAAAAATTCATTGAGATGAAGTTGTTATGGTGCACGCAGTGTCCCTTTAATGTAGTACATTTAAGAAGGTGAAACTAACTATACTCCTGGCAAACAAAGTTTTAGTGAAGCATAAAAATCTACTAACAAGCCAAGAAGGATACCAGAGAACAAGAATAAACATCTGGCTAGCCTGGTCAGACACCAAATAGACAAGAAGAAGATCATAGATCCATGCACTCTCACATATACAAGAACCAAGGCAGGCCAAATACATGTCCCTGTTAATGGTTTAAATAAAACGTTATTGGCAAGCGTCATCATGACGATGCTGTAATCAGAGTTCATATTGTTGCATTGAAGTGTCATCAGCAACAAGTGTCCGTTGCTGACTTCTGAGGGACAACTCTGCTTTGTTTCCAGTTCATATTTTGGTCTAAAATCTTGTGTTCCTGACAATTGTCATTGCAGTGAATAAAACTGCTAGTTTTTTCTTCCTGTACTTTTCCAGCTTTAAACTTTGTCTGAACCCTTGCATGAAATTGAACTAAAATGGTCATTCACTAAACATTGGATTTTGTCCAATATTTTTTGAAAGCCCAAATGTTTTTTAGCCGGACCAAACACAGCAGGACGGCTGAAATCCGGATCCAATTGCATTGTCTGGACCAAATTTAGGCCGTTTGGTGACTGAATTGCAAAATCCAGACATTGTTGAATAGCATAATCAATGTCTGGATTTTTGAATAGCCCTGTATACAGACAAACAGTCTTTCCTATTCGGTAAGGGGCCCTTTAGACTTTAATGAATGACTTTAATGAATGACTCTGCTAGACTTAAGTGTGAGTCTTACTCCTGTCTTGCGTCCACATCCCTCCATAGCTTCTGTGCGACATAATGTCTTGTTATTTGACTTGACTATACTATAATTCTATGCTTTCTTCCCAGAACCTGTTACAAAGAGATAGTGAGGTTTTTACAACCTATGCACATACCTTTTTTAGGCCACTTCATTTGTGTTTGTTTTCCTTTTGTTAGCCCCCACACTATTACAAATCACTTTCTACAAAGGTTTTGCTGTAACAAGGACTCCAGGTCTACAACACACAGTCTACAGTCTGATAACTTCTCGAAACTATATTTTTCTTACCTGCTGCTTGTTCAGAATCAAGAGCACATTTTGTAGATCTGGAGATAGTTTTGCACTAGACGCCTTCAGAGACATCTGCCAGAATGGGACAAAGTATCAGTTATAATGATGTAATGATGTAATGTAATAAGTAGGTTTAATCCAGCCTCCAAAAATGCTTTCCTATGAGACTGGCTGAATGCGCGCGCAGCTCTTGCCGCGCGTGTGCATTCAGCCGAAAGGGAGGATCGGAGGCGGAGAGGAGAAGGAGAGCTCCCCGCCTGGCGCTGTAATAAAGGTAAGTTTTAACCCTTTCCTCTCCCCAGAGCCCGGCGTGAGGGGGTCCATGGGGGGGTGCATGGTGGGGGGGGCACCCTCAGGGCACTATAGTGCCAGGAAAATTAGTATGTTTTCCTGGCACTATAGTGGTCCTTTAACAAAATGGAGAAAATATATATTTTGAAAAATCTCAATAGCAATGCAACAATTGTCTGAAAATCCATGCTAGATTATTTCCTCTCCCCACATCCCAACTCATGTGTTTCACACTCACTCCTATACCTCTCCCTGGTATACCCATCTTACTTTATGTTACTTTCTTCCCCTGCCTCTCCTCATTAGACAAACTCCAATTGTTTTATTGAAATTGTACATTGTAACGTGACTAATCTGAATCCTATTGGAGGTCTGATTGTGCTCCTTTCTTTGCCATGCCTTAAAGGACCACTATAGTGCCAGGAAAACATACTCGTTTTCCTGGCACTATAGTGCCCTGAGGGTGCCCCCACCCTCAGGGACCCCCTCCCGCCCGGCTCTGGAAGGGGAAAGGGGTAAAAACTTACCTGGGGGCACCCTCAGGGCACTATAGTGCCAGGAAAATTAGTATGTTTTCCTGGCACTATAGTGGTCCTTTAACAAAATGGAGAAAATATATATTTTGAAAAATCTCAATAGCAATGCAACAATTGTCTGAAAATCCATGCTAGATTATTTCCTCTCCCCACATCCCAACTCATGTGTTTCACACTCACTCCTATACCTCTCCCTGGTATACCCATCTTACTTTATGTTACTTTCTTCCCCTGCCTCTCCTCATTAGACAAACTCCAATTGTTTTATTGAAATTGTACATTGTAACGTGACTAATCTGAATCCTATTGGAGGTCTGATTGTGCTCCTTTCTTTGCCATGCCTTAAAGGGACACTCCAGGCACCCATACCACTTTTGCCCATTGGAGTGGTCTGGTGCCAACTCCCACTACCCTTAACCCTGCAACTATAATTATTGCAGTTTTTCATAAACTGCAATAATTACATTGCAGGGTTAACTCCACCTCTAGTGGCGGTCTACTAGACAGCCACTAGAGGGCACTTCCTGCATAAGAGCAAAATATTTTTCAATGCTTTCCTATGGGGAGACCTAATGCGCGTGCGCGGCATTGCCGCGCATGCGCATTAGGTTTCCTCAGCCAGCAGGTGGGATCAGTCTCGCCCACCAGCTGACGTAATTACTGGGAGGAGCGAAGCCGACCCGAAACCACCGCCGAGGGACATCACCCCTTCAGCTACCTGAGATGGGAGGTGGGAGGGAGAGGGTACCTGCAGTGCCAGGAAAACGGATTGTTTTCCTGGCACTGGAGTTTCCCTTTAAACAAACAAAGTTCACAATCTGGAACATCCAATGACAAGGTTAGCAATGTGTGCATCAGGATGCCAAATGAGTGGACTACAAAATGAATGAACTATATTTTCAACTAACAAAGTTGATAATGAAAATTCTATTTAAAAAAGGTACTGGTAATAGTGGCCCCCATGGACAGACACACAATTGAGAAAAATATTGTCTGTTGTTTGTAATGAATAACAGTAGAAGGTTCTGAATTGGTGCTGGTGGTTCAATGAAATTGAAGAAGAGGTATAAAGATATATTGGTGGTGGGTGGTATTGTCATTCACAGGGAAAGGTGGTACGATGATGAGGGGGTATAAATTGAAAGATGTAATGATGGTTGACTTAAGGGTGAAGGTTTAATGTTAGCAAAGGGTCCAATCAAGTATATATGACAATAGAGAATTAAATAATATGCAATGTCTGGTATATAAGGTGTTATTAAAAAGATTTAAAAGATTTTATACCAGCCAGTTCTAGATAAAAATCCATTTTCTTTGATTCTAGGCAGAATATAAATTGGCATTTTACTATTCTTAAAACTGATTATGTAGAATACTCTCCCCAGCAGTTCCCACCTCCTATAACCGCCAATCCAGTACTAGCACGATATTTAGCATACCGCAACACAAAAATAAAGTGGCTCGATCCTCATTTTCCTACAGAGCACCGCAATTATGGAATAACCTCAGGGACACAGTCAAATCTTCATTCAATCTAAAATCCTTTAAGAGATCTATGGCAATATACCTCAATACAGAATGCACCTGTCATGGTTGAACATATTTATCACCTGTTACATGTTAAATTTATATATGTGTGCATGATATATATATATATAGTTTGTTTATTATGTTTTTGTAATATTGTATCCTATTGTAACAATGCAATGTTTTGTGGACCCAGGACATACTTGAAAATGAGAAAAATCTCAATGAATCCATCCTGGCAAAATATTTTATAAAATAAAATGCATTATAGTTGTGCATCAAATAGGACATTGCATTCTTCTTACCAGGGTTATGTTACTCAGAAGGATATTGTTCTTCTTTGTCTGTAAATTCTGCTTAATCACATTCCCGTCCCTAGATTCCACAATTATTTCATAATCTGAGAAAGAGAAATGTGAGATAGAGAATTATTATCAATATTATTCTTAGAGCATACATATTACATAGCAATATGCACATGCATATCATATATGTAGCTGTTGGCATAACAAGACATTTATGAACAAATGGCCAAAAGACTAGTATTAAATGTAAATGTATTTATATTGTTGAGGATTGTTTATATTATATTTTTATACTGTTTGTTTCTTATACTGGACTCTCAGGTTAATACACTGAACAAAATTATAAACGCAACATTTTTGGTTTTGCCCCGATTTCTCATGAACTGAACTCAAAGATTTTTCTATATACACAAAAGGCCTATTTCTCTCAAATATTGTTCACAAATCTGTCTAAATCTGTGTTAGTGAGCACTTCTCCTTTGCCAAGATAATCCATCCACCTCACAGGTGTGGCATATCAAGATGCTGATTAGACAGCATGATTATTGCACATGTGTGCCTTAGTCTCACCACAATAAAAGGCCACTCTAATATGTGCAGTTTTACAGTATTGGGTGAGTCCGGGGGGGTCAGAAAATCAGTCAGTATCTGGTGTGACCATCATTTGCCTCACGCAGTGCAATAGTGATGCGCGAGTGGGGGCTTTTAAACTAAAGGGGGGACATATTGCCCTCCTGGCCCCCACCCCTGAGCGGAGGGTGGGGGCCCTACAGTAAAATAGGGGGGGAACCTAATGTCCTCCCCCCTGGCCCGCACCCCTGAGCGGTGGGTGGGGCCCTAAATACTAATAATGACCTCCCCCCTGGCCCCCACCCTTGAGCGGCAGGTGGGGGGGACCTAATTTTTGCCCCTAATTTTTACTTAGTATTAGTAAATTTGGCTGAAAGACCAATTTAGGTCTTTCAGCCTCTTAGTAGATAACTCCCTAATATCATGGGTAAGTAACTTACATTTTATATGAATGTATGTTACTTGATTGTTGTAAGTGTTGCAAATGCTTACAGCTGAATCCTGGCTATGTTTGTATACTTTTTATTTAAAATTGTATACAATGTAACATTCTTCTTCTTTCACTGGGTAAGTATATTAGTACTTAGGCAATACTGTGCTTCGTAACTTCAACACTTCGGAAATTCAGTAATTTCGGAAACTTTGGGACCTCGGCAATTCGGCACTTCGGACATTCTGAAGTACTCGAATTTCCAAATTGCCCGAAATTCGTCCGAATTCATATTCGGACCGAAATGAATTGCCCATGTCATTGCAACACATCTCCTTCACATAGAGTTGATCAGGTTGTTGACTGTGGCCTGTGGAATGTTGGTCCACTCCTCTTCAATGGCTGTGCGAAGTTGCTGGATATTGGCAAGACCTGGAACACGCTGTCATATATGCCGATCCAGAGCATCCCAAACATGCTCAATGGGTGACATGTCTGGTGAGTATGCTGGTCAGGCAAGAACTGGGATGTTTTCAGCTTCCAGGAATTGTGTACAGATCCTTGCAACATGGGGTCGTGCATATTCATGCTGCAACATGAGGTGATGGTCGTGGATGAATGGCACAACAATGGGCCTCAGAACCTTGTCACTGTATCTCTGTGCATTCAAAATGCCATCTCGTCATGGTATATCTGTGCATTCATAATGCCATTAATAAAATGCACTTGTGTTTGTTGTCCATAACATACGCCTGCCCATACCATAACCCCACCGCCACCATGGGCCACTCGATCCACAATGTTGACATCAGCAAACCGCTCACCCACACGATGCCATACACGTTGTCTGCCATCTGCCCCATTCAATGAAAACGATATTCATCCATGAAGAGAACAACTCTCCAAAGGGCCAGACGCCATCGAATGTGAGCATTTGCCCACTCACGTCATTTACGACGATGAACTGCAGTCAGGTCGAGACCCCAATGAGGACGATGAGCATGCAGATGAGCTTTCCTGAGACGGTTTCTGACAGATTGTGCAAACTGATTGTTGCAGCAGCTGTCTGGGTGCCTGGTCTCAGACGACCTTGGAAGTGAAGGTCCTGGGCTGGTGTGGTTACACATGGTCTGTGGTTGTGAGGCCGGTTGGATGTACTTCCAAATTCTCTTAAATGCCTTTGGAGACGGCTTATGGTAGAGAAATGCACATTCAATTCATGGGCAACAGCTCTGGTGGACATTCCTGCAGTCAGCATGCCAATTGCACGCTCCCTCAAAACTTGCGACATCTGTGGCATTGTGCTGTGTGATAAAACTGCACATATTAGAGTTGCCTTTTATTGTGGTGAGACTAAGGCACACCTGTGCAATAATTATGCTATATAATCAGCATCTTGATATGCCACACCTGTGAGGTGGATGGATTATCTTGGCAAAGGAGAAGTGCTCACTAACACAGATTTAGACTGATTTGTGAACAATATTTGAGAGAAATAGGCCTTTTGTGTACATAGAAAAGGTCTTAGATCTTTGAATTCAGCTCATGAAAAATGGGGGGAAAATTTTGTACAGTGTGACTGTCTATATTATTCTCTATACTTTGTGTAAAAAAAAAATGGAGCCAATTGACCTACATCAATGGATCCTGCAGTTGGCAATAAACAAAAATGATAGTAATATGCCAGAGTTTATGCCAGAGGTAGGCAACATCTCCCATAATGCTCTTACAGCCACAATGATAGCAAAGCATCAGGAGAGATGTAGTCCACCCCTACAAGGTTGCCTACCCCTGCTTTATGCTGATAATGACTCAGTTAGTTAAAGAAACAGTATAGTGTTAGGAGCACAAACCTGTATTACCAATGCTACCGTGTCCTTGTTGCAGATTGTTAGAGTCCATCCATCCAAGTTTTTTACTTTTACTTCCCGTTTTACCTTAGCGCTGCTCCCCTTGCTTCCTCCTGCAACATCATCCGACTCTCTCTATGATGGCCAATCCAATCATAGAGGAGCATTGGAGACTGAGTACCGCGTGCACATCCAAATGCTTCTCAAAGGAAAGCAGTGCAATCAAAACTTTCCTATAAGCTGCAACCTCACGTCTGAGTTTTACTCAGTCGTTGTATAGGAAGTGGCTCTAGTAACTGTCTGGGACAGGTGTGTTTAACCCTGCAAATATAAACATTGTGATTCTACAAAACTATAATGTTTTTCATTACAGGATCAAATAACAGCGCCACTGCACCCAGACCACTTCCTTGAGATGAAGTAGTCTGGGTGATGTTATGCCTTGTTTCCACTGAGCAGTATGGTTCGGGTCGGTACAGTTTGGAAGAATGGTCCAGCCTATTCAGGTGAGCGTTTCCACTGCAAGTCGGACAGCCAACGGGCACGCAGGGTTTAGACCAAATGCCTAGCGTGTCATTTGTTGTGAGCATTGACGTTTTCCTGTCCGCCAAACAATGAATTATATAGTGTGATGCTAATAGCTCCGCCCTAACTGTACCGTACCATTTCCTATGGACCTTCATCTGAAGGGGGACCAGGAATGGTGCGGTTCGGTTGTATGGGCCACTTTCATAATGGAAACACTCAAAATAGCACACCATACTGAACCGACCCGAACCGTTCCGCTCAGTGGAAAAGAGGCATTAGTGTCCTTTTAAAAGCTGCTTAATTTTCTAAAACTATTTTGTTACACTACCCAGAGTTTAAACATGTATATATATATATATATATATATCTGAATTCGCTTCTCGCTAATGGAACAAAGGCATTTATATTAATATAAATATATATATAATCCACCTAGAGGGTGCGGGTCCTTACCAATTGACTTAAATGAAGTGCATCAGTATTTTCACATTTTATGGGTGTCTTGTGAGGTAAGTCAGCAGAGCACAGACGGTGATCGTTGTAATTACAATTATTACAAGGTGTAAGCTGAGAAATCATCAATTTACTAGATATTTCTTTAAAGCAAACTTAAATCTATTCTACTTTTCCTTCTTCATCCACACTGTTTATATCACGTCATTTTAATGCCTGTTTGTACTGGTGATTGAGCATTATTTTACGGTCACACTCACCACTTGCCCAGTAGAGTTGGGGTATTTGAATCTGGTAATCCATGCTCTCGAGGTCAGACAGGGTCAGATAGGACTTTTCAGGCCGCTTTGGACTCTCTGTAATATATGAACAATACATGGAAGTAGAGCTTGAAATGGACGTATAACTTTTTTTGTTGTCTTATTGTTTCAACAATGTTGCCTATTATTACGTTTAATAAGGACTGTATTCATAATATTGTTTTTGACTACGTTAAAACTAACATAGACGTATTTTTCAGTTTTGTGGTAAACTCTTTTTCAACGATGTCATAAATATATTTGTAAGTGATTCCACATTATGATCAGTTACAGGATTTATTGCAATTAGTACTGAAATATAACATAAATAACCTAGAAAGGGAAACTGCAGCATATCTGATTAACTAAAAACATGGTATCATATTATAGAGTAATACTACAGGGGTACCAAAACAACTTTAGCTTAATGAAGATGTTTTTATAAATCATGCAACTGCAGACTCATTTGCTCAGTTCTTGTTTCTGCCTTAACCACACCTCCCCTTGCTAAGACTCATACAGCCAACATGAATAAATATTTTCATTTTCAGCCAGATGTGACAGCACAAAGTGTTTACTGTTTTTTATTTTATTTTATTTTTTATCTCCTGATCTGCTATCACGAGATACATAAGACTGGAATGGGCTACAAGACCATTGCCAACCAGCTTGGTAAGAAGGTGACAACAGTTGGTGCGATTATTCGCAAATGGAAGAAACACAGCTCGTTACATGTATAAAAGACACCTGTCCACAGAAGTAATCAATCAGATTCCAAACTCTCCATCATGGCCAAGACCAAAGAGCTGTCCAAGGATGTCAGGGACAAGATCATAGACCTACACAAGACTGGAATGGGCTACACGACCATTGCCAAGCAGCTTGGTAAGAAGGTGACAACAGTTGGTGCGATTATTCACAAATGGAAGAAACACACTCTGTGATTGCCAGTCTACCTCGGTCTGCTGCTCCATGCAAGATCTCAATGATCAACGGTGAGGAATCAGCACAGAACTACATGGGAGGATCTTGTTAATGATCTCAAGGCAGATGGGACCATAGTCACCAAGAAAACAATTGGTAACACACAACGCCGTGAAGATCTGAAATCCTGCAGTGCCCGCAAGGTCCCTCTGCTCAAGAAAGCACATTTACAGGCCCATCTGAAGTTTGCCAATGAACATCTGAATGATTCAGAGGAGAACTGGGTGAAAGGGTTATGGTCAGATGAAACCAAAATTAAGCTCTTTGGCATCAACTCGCCGTGTTTGGAGGAGGAGGAATGCTTGAAAATTGGTCGTGGATGGGTATTCCAGCATGACAATGACCCAAAACACACAGCCAGGCAACAAAGGAGTGGCTCAAGATAAAGCACATAAAGGTCCTGGAGTGGCCTAGCCAGTCTCCAGACCTTTATCCCATAGAAAATCTGTGGATGGAGCTGAAGGTTCAAGTTGCCAAATGTCAACCTCAAAACCTTAAAGACTTGGAGAGGATCTGCAAAGATGAGTGGGACAAAATCCCTCCTGAGATGTGTGCAAACCTGGTGGCCAACTACAAGAAATGTCTGACCTCTGTGATTGCCAACAAGGGTTTTGCCACCAAGTACTAAGTCGGAGTGGTTAAATACTTATTTCTCTCATTGACATGCAAATCAATTTATAACTTTTGTTAACATGCGTTTTTCGGGATTTTGTTTTGTTATTGTGTCTCTCACTGTTAAAATACATCTACCATTAACATTATAGCCTGGTCATTTCTTTGTCAGTGGGCAAACGTTCGAAATCAGCAGGGGACACTGTTATCTTAAAGTGTAAAACGAAAACGCCAGTTTATGACACTACTTGTAGCCGTTTCCTACTACTAAACTACACTCATTTTGAAGTATGATCTGTGACGACCTGTTAACCTAACAAAATGTGCAATTCCATCTTATGTTATGACACTGAATGCTTTGAACTACCTGCTACTGCTGTTGAGGCACTGCAGACATGTATGTTACCTTAAGCACAACCAAAATAAAGAATTAAAAAAAAAAAAAAAAATCCGCAGGGGATCAAATACTTTTTTCCTTCACTGTATCTTGAACCATGCCCACACCACTACTGGGTGAAAGAGAAATTGAATGACAGTAAATGGCAGAGTAACAACCAAGATAACATGAACGCACTTCAGTCCTGGGATAATACCTTTGGATAAACAATGTCCAAGTCCCTATGCCCCCCATTTCCGTATCCCATCCCCTCTGCCCCCCTTTACCCATCCCAGCCACTATGCCCCCTATTTACCCAACTCAGCCCCTATGCCCCTCACTTCCTATCCCAGCCACCTATGCCCCCCTTTACCCATCCCAGCTCCTTGCCCCCCGTTCACCCATCCCAGCCTATATGCCTCCTTTAAGCATTCCAGACTCTATGCCCCTTTTCACCCATACTAGCCACCTATGCCACAATTTACCCATCTCAGCCCTTATACTCTCCATTACCTATCCCAGACTCTATGCCCCCTTTCACCCACACTCTCCACCTATTCTCCGCTTTATCCATCCCAGCCCTTATGCCCCCCTTTAGCCACCCCAAGCACTTATGTCCCCATCACCCACCACAGCCAATATGGCCCTTTCACCAACCACAGCCCATATGCCGTCCTTTATCCATCTGAGCTCCACTGTCCCCTTACCCATCACAGCCCCTATGTCCTCTGCACGCAAAACAGCCCCTATTCCCACCTGAAAAGAAAATAAAGTTGGGTAAAGGGTAGTGAAAACCCAGTGCAGGCTAGCCTCTGTATAAAAGGTCCCTCCAACCTTAATAATACAATACAAAACACAGAAATTACAGGGCGCCACATTCACCAAATGAGTAAATAAGGGTTAAACTGAGATTAAAATAACACAATTTATTGAGAACAATACTTATATTATCAGCACCAACAATGTGCAATAATAAAAAATATTTATATATATATATATAAAAAAGTCTTAATAGGTTAAAAGACCCGTAGGCAAAGCAGTTCTATATAACATGCAAACTCAAAAGTGCAAATGCTAAAGTGCAGACAATCAGGCAGAGTGAGAGAGCACAACTCCCATCACTATTGTAGATGATACAAACAAATACTGCCCACAAAATCCTTTGCAATAAAAAGACATAGGAGGTCAGGCGTGTCAGGCTGCGATCACCGTCTGTGGAAGACAAGGATCCCATTGGGGATCTGTCTAGAAGAGGGTCAAGAACAGCATTAAAATCACCCTCAATTATTATTTGGTCAATGTTGATTTGAGCAAGTAGGGGTAGTAGTTTTTTTTTTTTTTTATTCTTTATTTAGGTTGTGCATGAGTTAACAAGCAGATGTGCACTGCCACAATAGCTAGTGCAATCATAGCAATAAACATTGGTGATAAACAGTGTGGCTGCAGATACAATGCACGTTTTATTTTTATAAAGAGGAGTAGTTAGTAAGCTAGAAATACAGGTCTACACTGTGTTTATCATACACTTGTACGTAAGTTTTTGCAATCTAGACTGATATTAGGTTAAAGCAAAAATGCTAATAGTTATACATGCTTGAATGTGAGCCATACAACGTGTGGGTGCAAATAGTGTTTAGTCGAATAACTTCTATTGATGTCCCCCCTACGATCCCCTGGATGATCATAAACAAAATAATAAGTTCACTAGAGCGTACATAAATCTTATGAGAGTGTTCATCTGAAGCATAGTAAGGTGAGAGATATAAGGCACTTTGCCTGGTATTAAGTCCCAGTCCTGGTTCAGCTGATGCCTAGCCGATGCTGTGTGTATTCCCGCCGTTCTGTT
The DNA here is from genome assembly GCA_933207985.1 of Pelobates cultripes. Taxonomy (NCBI): domain Eukaryota; kingdom Metazoa; phylum Chordata; class Amphibia; order Anura; family Pelobatidae; genus Pelobates; species Pelobates cultripes. Next base: position 332,147,680 of record OW240912.1, on the reverse strand, counting down.
AATTGCAGCTTGCTCCGACTCCAGGGTATGGGGAAGCGTGGAGCCCCTGTGCCGCGAGGTTGTGTGCTTGTCTGAGGATATGAACTCCAAGGTATATTCAGAGCTGGGTTTGCCTGTCGGGGCTGCTATACCTCTTCATTAGCCCTCCTGATGCGGTCGCTCTCTTGGGTCTTGCACCCCTCCTGGGGTTCACATGGCGTTGCCGGGAGGCGGTCTTTGCTATGCCCACCATGGATGGATTGTCGGGTTTGGTCACTGCCTTACCCCCCTGGGTCACATGCGTCTGGTTCCGTGGCAGGTCCTCGGCAGTGCCCCTGGTACCGAGGGCTGCATGCGGGCCTCTAGTTTCTCCCAGAAGGAGGCAAATATTTTGTTCAGCCTGCGTTTCGTGTCTGTCCATGTTTGGCTGAGGCCGGTGTCGTGGCAGGCATCTGCTATTTTAGAGGTCTTTCTGGTGTTAGGGTTAGGGCCCTGTGTCGATGTATTGAGTCCCCTGCTTTGCTTGGGGTTCGCATGAGGGTGGACCGGGATAACCCCCGCCAGTCCAGAAGGGGGGGAACGTAGGTCCAGTCTTAGGGTCTCAGTTTGTAGTGGCTGCGAGAGAGCGGCCGTCTCCCCCATGCCAGCCATGCTTGTAGGCCACAGAGTAGTTGCGAGTGGCCACAGCTCGGATTGTCGCTTGGATGGTATCATCCTATTCGTCTCAGTGTCAGCAAGAGCTGGATGGCCTCTCTGTAGTGAGAAATAGTCTTTTTGTTAGTGAAATTCAGCTTTTTCTCTTGCAGGTTTGCTTCCTCTCAGCTCTGCGGTCAGGCCCCGCCCCGTAGGTTTAGTAGTTTGATAAAAAAAGGGGTTTAGTACATGCATTTGGAGCGTGTACATTAACAATACAGTAGCAAGTAGCATCGATGGTAAGACATAGAAAGATATAGCGGCCTTCAGGGTCTATGTCACAACTATGAATAACATATTGCAAATCAGAGTGCAACAGGATCGCCACCCCTCTGGTTTTCGAGTTATTTTAAATCGCAATACAAGCCTGGATCCAGGGGGCCTTGAAGGGAGAGGCTTCAGAACGTGACCAATGAGTTTCTTGCAGTAGTGTGATTTGGGCTTGATGTTTAGGTAGGTAGGTGAGTATCTTCTTTCGTTTGATGGGTATGTTTGCTTCCTTTACATTCCATGATAGGAACTTGAGAGTAGAAGCAGAGTTGTGTTGAGTTGATTGGGACATTTTTGTTCAGCCGAATACTCTGCGTGATGCATAGTGGAAGACATGTTGATGTGTAGTAGTGGGATTCCGTCTGTCCCAGCTTGAGCAGACAGGTAAGTCCCGGTGTGGAGGCAGATGGGGCAGGTTACGATACCGGCATGAACAGGGCCCGATGGGCCAACGTATGTACAATGGTTGAAACCAAAAGATTAGGAAGGTAAGGTTACTGTAGCACCTAGTGATCAGGCACGGGGTGGGCATGCAGTCTGGATGTGTCCTTATCCCAATCCGGCATGACATCTTTTGAGGAATTTTGAGGCTTCAGCCACTGACAAAGTGGAGAGGGTGCGATTGGCAATTTGTAGGCGAAGAGTGACTGGGTAGAAAGGAGAAAACCGTATGCCTTTTCTATATAGAACTGAACATATGGGAGTTAATGCCTTTTGTCTCTGGGTGACTTGAGCAGAGTAGTCTTTGAATATCAAGATTTTGTTGTCTTGGTGTGTGGGATTGTTTGAGGATTAGTAAACTGCTAGTTTACGCACTGTCGTGATAATTGAGAAATTTGGCCTGGGTCTTGACTCTTTGCCTGGTATGTCCGGCCGTAGTCTGTGTGCCTTTGTCTGCGTGCCCTTTCAATGACAGGAAGGGTATCCGAGGTGGTTGCGATTTGTAGAGAATCTCAGATCAAAGCTTGTATAGTAGGAATTATGTCAGTGGATCTCAAGGTTTCTGGGAAACCAACAAATTTAAGATTGCTGTGGCGGCTTCTGTTTTCTAGGTCATCCAACTTTTCTTGCAGGGATGTTAATCTGGTATGCTGCTGCTGAATTGTGAATTGCAGCTGATGAAGCTCATCTTCTATTGTGCTTTGTCTTGTTTCTAAGAGTGTGAGTTGGGATGACTGAGCATGTAGAGCATTATCTATAGACCCTTTGAGGTCTTTATATTGTGTTTCAAAAATTGGTTTGAGTGGATTGGAGACTTCTCGTGCTGTCTCCGATGCTTGCCGTGATACAGGAGTGGATTGGAAAAGCGCTTGGGATGGCCCCTCTTCTGCCTCTGAGTCCGTCGGAGAGAGATGTGGAGTAGAAGGTAATGCAAGATCTTCTTAGCCGGTCTTTGTGGTTTCCCTCGAGATCTTTTAGAAGGCATTTTGTCTATGAATTTGTCCATGATGGTGGAGCAAACTCAGAGATCATTTAGGAAAAGATAAGGTCGTAGGAGAGGGTAAGCATGTGGTGAGATATGGTGTACTGGTGTGAGGTTGTGTGGCAGTAGATGGAAAAGTGTGGATGTGGAGGTTTGGTAAGTGAAATTCGGAATTTGTTTGTGTAACTAGAAATGGATGAGCGCTGTTGTCAGGTATGTGTGAACATGTGAGTGATATGTGCGATGTTACTCGGAATGGAGAAGTGGAAGAGTAGTAGGAGAAAAAAGGGTTAAAGAGGGGAGCAGTTAAAAAAAATGTCTGGATTTTAAATGAGGTGTCTGAGGCGGCTAGTTGCTGTGTTGTCTTTCCATCAGCCAGGGTCAATTATGTTGTCGTTTGAAACTCTGGGACCAGAAAACGAAGCGAGAAGCAGTGGTTGATTATTTGTGGCATTATATCTTTAGACGTCATACTAGAACCAACTTGGCAAAGTGATGCCTGGGTATGTAATGGCTTTAGGTAGGTAGGCGTGGTAGGGGTTATAAAAAGCTTAGTCCCTTTGAAATGCTATAGGTTATCCCTCATGTCGCTACACCCCAGTTGTAAGAAAGTCAGTGTTAAACCTCTATAGTGGTGATTAATAGCCCTCTGATTTGAGCCGTCTGGGATGTTTGAGTAGGTTGAGCAGCGAGAAGTTGCGATTTTTATTATGAATAAGGAGAGATTCCTTAACAGGACTCTTCTTTTCCGAGTCTGTGTAGGTGTTCCCAGCTTTATGCAGGTTAACCCTTTGAGGCCAGATAGGAACATTGGAATATTGGTTGTAAATGATGCCAAAGGGGAAATAGATTTACAGCATCCTATTAGGAAAGCTTGTGTGATCAGAGGGGCAACAGTGATGATAAAGGCCAATTGATGTGGCAAGAAATAATAATAAAAACAAAACTAAAATAGGAACATGTAAAAATGATGGAGAAAAAACACAAAAACTAAAGTATATAAAATTAGAGCAGTCTATTGTATCCCCCATAGAGTATAAGGAGGGGAAGAAGCCACAGGCGTTTCACTAGTTGTTTTTGCAGCAGTAGAGTGGATCTGAGCTTAAAAGGTAGCTCCACTGGGAGGCTCAGGCCCCGTTCACATTGGTTGACTAAGCAGTTTTGTAATCTGTGTCATCAGCCCCCTGCCAATCATACTTAGAGACAGTACGGTACCTGGAGTGGCTAGTACTGCGTGTGGCACTCCTCCAGCATTGGAAGCACCCTGAAAGTCTCCTTTGACTTGGGATAGCAGTAAGAATGCAACTCCTCCGATTGCTAGTGTAGTTAGTAAAGGGCTGTTGTGGCCTATCACATAGGCCTTGGCTTCAGGCGGACGCTCACAATAATGGTGTGAGGTGAAATGGATGGCCTCTGGTCTCCAGATGGTGTCCCTTCGGTAGTTCAGGGTCTGATCCTGCCCAGGCACCTTGCATGGGTAGTTTGATGCGGCACTGGTAAGCCAGATGTCGGTGGCTAAAAATTTTTTGGAGCGGAGCTCACTAAAAGCGCAACCAGCTAAGATGGCGGCGGAACCGGAAACCGATCCCACTAGTTTTTAACTGGCTTTGGAGTAAATATTTATTTCTGTAACAAAATCCTTCTGGTTGTAGTCTAAGTATGATAATTATTATTTAATAATCTATAATATTTTTGTTATTTTTTTTTTTTATATTTGTAACTGTACCATCAATCTTACTTTGCACAATGATATATGGAAGGGTGGCATAGTTTAAATTCAATTTGTGTGGATATCAATATGTGTGCTATCTCTGACTTGCTCTGTTGGAGAATATCTTAGCTATGCCTCAAAATCAGACCGCTCTATGCCTCAAAATCAAACCGAGTATCCTTGTGTATTACACAGTTCCTTTAGTTTTGGTCTTGATTTAAAGCTTAATCTTTCTTTTGTATGCTCTAACATTTTTTTACTCTTTTACTTTTTATGATAAACTACAGATAATAGATGACTCAGGGGAATCTATGCAAACTGTTATATTAAATCAATATTTCAAACGTAGACCGTTAGATGGCCCCAGATAATGACCAAAGATGCATAGAGTTGCCGTTCTTTACAAAGCTATAGAGACTCACTAATAATCAGATAGATAGAAACTTTAAAAACTAAAATCACAGAAGAGGAATTAAAACATTATTGCGTCTCGCTACAAAATCTAAAGTGTATTTAATTAATCTGTTGTAAGAGCATTGTAAATATATGTATATATATAACACAAAATTAATAAACAAAATACACACTTCAAGAAACCAGTGTCAAAACTAAACAATTAAAGTTATAGTACATTGATGTAGACATATTCAATGCAGTTTTGGCACTGTAGTTTTTTTTAATTGTGTATTTTATCACATAAATTTTGTGTTATATACATTTACAATGCTCTTTCAACAGATTAATTAAATACACTTTAGTTTATTTAACCCTAGCACTATTTAATTTGTCTCCCACGTTAAAATTAGTGTAGGACCCATCGATATTGGGGTATTGTGAAATAGTGGTCGGTGTAACACGATATGGCCATATGGTGTAACTGAATCCCCATATTTGTTTGCTAAGATAGATGATTCTATAGCCTTGTAAATTTTAAAACTGTATTCTTGTGTGTGCACTGTTCTTTAATCTGTATTTTGTTTACATTTTGGTTGGTACAGCAGCACCATTGCTGAGAGATGCATGTTCCGGGAGTGCCACCAATTATTTTTTTTTGTGACAAACTTGCTTTGGTAGAATATAATGAGCTGAATTGTCCTTACTTAACATCTACAGTTACTTTCTGTAGTGCAATATTTTGGATGGGAAATGGTTGCATTCAATGCTTGGGGGTAGAACTACCGGTACATTGTTATCAGAATTTGACAAATCATCTACTGATGTGTGGTATAGACTGAAAACATTGTCTAAACAAAACCTCAAAATTGTATGAATAATGAATAGGGCCAACTCAAAATCCAAATATTTTTCCCCTATATTTTCATCAGCATTGGTTTGTTGTAGTCATTAATCTATTATAGGTATTTAAACAGCTTTGGAGAAGGTTGTGACTTTACATCAAGCTCAGCTTATTTGCCCATTCATCCCTATGGATAGCACAAAGAACACCTTAATAATTTGATCCCAGTAATAGATGCTCACTGCTTGCGAAGTACTTACGTTAACATTTTTCCTAATCTCAAAACTCTACCGCTAACGTGGTTTACATATAGAAGAGACTCTCACCGTATGATATGAGAGGGGAAGGTGCTTGAGATACCATTTGCTCCACTTGTTGTTTAATGTAGCTATGGACTAAAAATGGTCTTCTGATTTACTTAACGTGCCTAGTGATACGTTAAACCTGGTCTCAAAATGCGTGGTATTTATGCCAAAAAAAAGGGCTTGAAATCACATCGGTGTTTAGTAAATACCAAATGGCAGTTTGCTTTCTACGGTTACCTATGGAGTGTCTGCGCTCTGGTTGGAAAGTTTACTAACTGGCATCATTGCAAAGTAATGCCAGTCAGTAAATAGCAATCTGGCTCTAATAACTCCAGCAATATATTTGAGCCAGTAAATCCCTCTAATGCCAAGAGGGTGATAGAGAATTCAACTGTAGGGGTAATGGGTAATGAGAAACACAGCAAGAGGAACAGTTGATACTAGCTCCTATTGAATAATTAAATCAAAATAAGCTCAACTGCGACACAAGGGATGCTTAGACATGGGAAACTGTTTTGAACCATGATTTCTACAAGCTGTGTACCAAATGATTTACAATTAAAGTTCAGAAACAGCTGAAGACATGCAGACTTGCTAACCCTGCAAAAAAAAAACACTGCCAAACATTTTCTCTTGAACAATGACTTTCCAGTTTAGGTTGGGCAAACTTCTTGCTCAGCTATTGTATACTATTTAGCACTTGAGTTTTTTCTCATCAATTGTAAAAAGTAGATGAGGTCTATTAAAGTAAAATAGTTCTATATAATATTTTACATATCTTTAAAATACATACAGAGCTATTATGACCTCAGTATAGGGGGTCCTAGAACATTTCAACATCTAAAAAAACATATTAAACATGCTCAGTTACTCACCTGGAGATAGGAGAAAGATAGATAATAGGACTAGTGACAACACTACAACAATCACTAGCATTGATAGGCCAATCCCACGCCAGTTACGAGGTGGGGCATCTGAACCACTCATATCCTAGAAAGAAAATATACATTTTTACCAACTTTGTGCGAAGCCACAGATCTTACCTATAAGACTGGACAACTATCAGTGTGGCCACACAAAACAAGGTATGACGAACTGGATAAAAAGACCCAGATATAGCAAAAAAAACATCAGACAAAAATAGTACTCACAAATGCAGCAAAGCCTCTTACTGCTGCTCAAACAGTGACAATCCACAGTACAAATCAAACAAATAGAGGCTGCGCAAAATGTTGCTATGTGCACAAACAAAGTGCTACCAAAATTTATTGGAAGGCAGAATAATAAACAGATGTTTCGGGTACGTTTCGGGCACAATGGTGCATTGAAAAAGGGTTGTACCCGAAACGTCTGTTTATTATTCTGTCCTCCAATACATTTTGGTAGCACTTTGTTTGTACACATAGCAACATTTTGCACAGCCTCTATTTGTTTGATTTGTACTATAAGACCGGACTCTGTAAGACTCCTCCTGAGAGATATCCAACTATCTAACCAGCTCTAGAACCCGCATTGTAATAGTTCCCTTTATATTCCACTGTGTAGTTACAACCAACACTTTTTCAGATGAACACAACTATAAAATAAAATGATTGTTTTTTTTTTTTTGTTGGACTTTATTGGATCTAAAATAGTAATATATGAAATAATTCCCTTAATCCCTTCGCTATCAAGTTATTTGCAAATTAATATCAGTAGACTCTGTTCATACATGATTTGACACTAATAGGGATAAAACTTCATCATAGCCACCATAATGAGATGCAATGGTTATGGTACTTAGAGCGCCCCATTAATTGCAGCACATTAATGGACAATTTTCAAGGTTACGGATGCATAAATACCCTAATTGTCTTAGAAAACGTCAACCCAGCATAAATATGCGTTTATCTGGAGCATCATCATTTTATCATTCAGCATACAGTATCCAATTTGCAAATGGATAGAACAATGTGTTGTGTAGACTTATTGCAAATTACAGGAGTAGAATTATATATAGACATGCAGTGAGAGTCACTCAAGTAATATGAATTAATAATTATAACAACTAATTGTCAACTAAAGTTGTAAATCAATAAACATAACTATATATATCTATATTTATTTTTCTTTCTTAGTGTGCAGATTCTATACATACAATTGAAACTTGGTTACATATAAAATTTGTATTTTTCCATTTTGAATAGAAGATAGTGTATGTCCATATTAGCTGCTTTACATGCTTTTCATGCAGTTCATGTCATTCTCTGTAATTTGTGTATTCACTGAATGGCAGGAGGTTGACAGATGATCAGAAAGTACGAGCAAGTGACCACTAGGAATCTATTTCCATGTCATTGTATGATTGTGTTTTAGACTGCATATGAGTGTATAATTGTATACTGTTATCCTCACATTTTTTGCAAGTGACTTTGGCAGTTCTGGGAGTCCTGGGGGAGGACTGTATCGAGGCTGGAAGCGTGGGGTTTGTACCTTAAGCTCCAGCCGTAGACCACCTGGGATTCAGGACCTAGGTAGACTTCCATGGAATATGACTCCCTAACTGGTCCTCCGTGAATCCAGGAAAATCCGCCAGAAAAGTAAAAAATAGAGCAAAGGAAATAACTACTCATATATTACATACAGCCAGCACACAATACACACAACCCATAGCTAACACACGCCACACACATTAGCTACAACCAGCACAATCACACACCACGCACATTACGTACAGCCAGCACACTCCATACACACATTACGTACAGCCAGCACCCACCGCACACACATTACATACAGCCAGCACCCACCGCACACACATTACATACAGCCAGCACCCACCGCACACACATTACATACAGTCAGCACACACACACCAGACACATTACATACAGCCGGCACACAACACGCACTATATATATTACATACAACCAGCACACACTTCAGACACACTTTGCATATAACCAGCACACATCACAGACACCAAGCACACTCATTAAACCTATCATTCACACACTATGGGCAGGACGGAGTGTGAGACACAAATTTTAGCAAATTATATCCAAATGGCAAAACTGAGGCTGTGACTATAGTTGAGTTTGAGAAATGTTCCATTTTACTCTGTTTTTCCATTTGGATTTAATTTGTGAAAATTCAGTGAAAAATACTGCCAATGTCTAGATCTAAGCTAGGTCCAAAACTTTCTAATTTGAAATTATTTTGTGTCATGATGAACAAATATATTGGGTCCCTTGAAAGAGCAAGTTTGTTTTTTTAGATTCTTTAATTATGCTCGGCTCACACGTGTGAGAGGGCATTTGCATAAATTGCATTAGAGACATAGTAGTCAATATGAACATTTGTAAAAACAAGCATCAATACTTTACATCTCAGGTAGTGATTAACCATGAACTGACGGTTTTAGTTGTTTAAAACTAGAGACTATTTCTATAGAAGATGGACAATGGAAATGAGAATTGACAGAAGGGTGGCATGGGGGGGGACTGCTGAAGAAGAGGGGTATTATAAGTGACAATCGAGAAAAGGGAGAGAACACTGAGGATGCACTCTAAAGAAGAGGGACAATAGAAGTGACAACTGATAGAAGGGGGGCACTGAGAGAGACCACTGAGGGTATGCTGCTAAAGAAGAAGGACAACAGAAGTGAGAACTGAGAGATGGGTGGCACGGGGGTGGCACTGATAAAGAAGGGGGCATTAGACGTGAGAACCGATAGAGGGGTGGCACTGGAGAGAACACAGGGGAAACTCTGCTATATGGAAGAGTGTCAATAAAAGTGAGAGTTAAAAGAACAGTAGCTATATAGATGAATGTGGCACTCCATTCATTATATGAAATGCCATCTGGGCCTCGTGCAAAAAAAGATAGCCGACCTTAGCATAGTAATCTGAATAAAGATTTTTTTAAATTCTGCCTTGTATCCGATGCTAAGTGTTAAAAACAAGTTGAAAGTATGCCTTCACATTTTTCAGAGTTCCTTAGACTATAAGTCACTACAGATGCTTTAGCTTTGAATCCATCTCTTTTTATAACAAACTAAAATTAAAGTGTATTAATACTTCTTATGGAAAATGATAAATTGCCAGCAGCATTTCCATAGCTAATCTGATATATTGAAGTTCTATAAAATTCAGACTTTCAGCTTATATTACCATACGTGGGCCATGTTTTATTCAAGATCTAGCTGCACAGTTTTATTTCGAGGATATAAATCACAATTAAGTAAGTACAGAAATCAGATCTACTGAATAAACAGTAAAGTAAAATTGCATTAAAAGTGCGATAAAGAATGCCTTAAAGAAATATCACAGCATTCCTAACTTCAGTGGCATTTTGTGCCACTGCAGCATCAGCATCCGCATCACCGACATAATCAGCCTGTCGAAAAGACATACAGTATGTGCCATTAGTACACTAACCTGTAAAATGAATCTATGCTTTTGGAACTGTTTCACAAATATCAGAATCACCAGCACACTAGGCTGTTTACAACACATTTATTCAATTGGCACACTAACCTGTCGGGCACTAACCTGGGCATACAGTAGCCTACTTGATCCATGCCATCAGCATCATATACAGCTTAATAGGAATCATGGTAACTGCACACGAGCCTAACAGGAATTTTTGCTATCAGCCTACAGGTCTAACATTCTGATTTTAGACATATAAATAAGCCTGTTTCAGAAATACAGTATATGCTTTCAATATCTCTAGTGTCCTGCATGGGTCCATTCTTGAACCCAGTTGTCATGGGATATGCGTCCGTGCTTACTGCTAAAAAGCAGCCTGTAAGACAGTTCATACCATGGTTGATTCGGCCCACCTCTCCAATTAATGTATTTGTGCTATTCACTTTCACTGATAGCGACCACCGCTTAGCATTTACCATTTTGCACATTGTATATACATGAAGTAAAATGCATATTTTCCAACAACCACGACACTATAAGGGGTTTGTTCAATGCATGCACGTGTCACCTGTAGTATGCATTTATAATGCAGAATTTTCACTTCTATGTTACCAGTGTCGATTCTGTCTAACCCGAATGGCAGTGATAGGCTAAGAGTGCTGCTTGAGGGTTAGCCCAACGATTAATATTAATTGAATCTAGTGTGTAACTTTTTCTTAAACTAACAGTTTGCATATTCTTCTAAAACATAATGGAGAAGCATACTTGCTGCAATCACAATGTAGTCAGTTCGTGGGGATATTTATGGGATGATAATATTAAACAGTCGAGAATTGCCCACTATTTCAATTCTCTTAGATCTTAGAGATCGTTATCATGTAAGTGAAATGTATTCCATACAAATAAAATCACAATTTGTTATAAAAATTGATTTAATTTATTGTGACAAATAAAATAACAATAATATTAGGCAGCATGCATGATAATAATCAGTGAATATTTAGTATAACATGAGTATGCAATACAATGGAATGGCTATACACGTTCCAATGGCTAACAGCATCACCTGTCACTTAATAAGATTTATGAGGGTACTTCATAGACAGAAAGTAAAGCTTCACACAGCGAAAAGCCATAAAACCTTGGCTAACAGTTAAATCAACTGAGTAACCCTTTAAATGCTGGCTAGATCCTCCTAGGCATATAGTATCCTATTCTCATGTAATTTTCAATTAAAATAACATTCGAACCAACTCATTAATCATTTCCTGGAACCATCCAATAAGAATAATCTACCAGATTCTATAAACCGGATTTTGCCTAAAAAGATATCTTATCTTATATTAGAGCAAATCAATACACCTGGATAAAAACAGCAGTATGCTAACACGTGATAATATCACATTAATATATAATTATTCTTAATTCCACCTGCAGAATGGAATGTTTATAACTATATATTCTTTAGTTAACTAAGATTTCTAAATATTGAAATCTGACCGTGATTTATCCAGTCATATATCATGCTATTAATAAATTTTAATTAATTTAGATTAATTAAATAAAACCAGCATAATTACCAGTTATGTAGGTATTCTCATCAGATGAGTAGGTAGTCCCCGGAAAATGCGAGTATGATTGGTTGTATGGCGGTGCGTGAGTAATAGAGAAAAGTGGTGTTGGTTAGAAAGTATTAGTAAATTTTAAGTGTCAAGGAGTTTAAGAGTTGAGTGTTAATCCCACAGAGTGTCCTGAATCTCTCTCTCTGCATGTCCGAATCTGGATGCCCAAACTCCACCAACAAACTCTCTTTTCCCTTTGTCCTAACTTTTAAAGGGCCAGACTCTCTGTACGTCATTAGTTGATAAAGCCAATAGGAAACTGAAGGTGGGTTCAATCTATGGATCGCAATTTAGGTATTTGATCCATAGAGGGCAGTCTCGCCTCACTAAACCTTCCTATCCAGGAAAGAGTTAACTTTTCCTGATGACGATTTTGACGTAATTTGGCTTATCTAAAATGACTACCATAACTTAAATTTGCTGTCATTTCAAAGCGTTTGTCTCAGTCTTTGTGGCAACTACTTTGATCGTAATTTGTAAAATTGACAGTTCTAAACTCAATTTCACCCCTTACTTACAATGAGACCTTGTAAAATTTAGAAAGTAAAATTAATTACTTAGTCTTCTCTGTCACTAGTGTCTGTGTTTATATAATGCATTCCTTAGCTCAGGCTCAGTGGTTAGTGAAAGCAAGGAAATTATGTGTCTTTGTTATCCTGAAGATAGCAAAATGGAGTCTGCTCTGTTCTGAGTGACTCTGGCAATATACACTTTTAATTTCTTTCTTAGCACAAAATGTCTGCCAATATAAATATTCTGACAAGTTGCACTTTTTTAAAGCACCTTAGTCACCTGAAAATTTAATTGACTTCATTGAATTTCAAGACTTGATAAAAGCTCAGAGAGGAGCCGAAACGTTGTCTCTACTTTCTTGTTTCAAATAAAAAGACTGCATTTTAGAAGAATCATCAGGTGTGCCTGGATATTTAGTTTTTTCCATCTGATGTCTTCAGGGATTGGCCCTCCCATTCTGTGGCACCCTGCAGGAACTATTCCCTCTTTTTTAGTGTGTGCATTATACTGTTTTTTTGCAAACAAAACTTGAGAAAAGGCAGTACTACCACCACTGTCAAGTTTTCATTTCCGCCAATCAAGGTATTGCCTAGAATACTAGAATATATAACCTAAATATTTTTACTGAATTAGCTGCTGTTGTTTTTTATTAACTTTAGTATAGAAATGCAGATTTTCGACCATTCTGTATGTCAATGTAATTTATAAAAGAACAAAAAAAAGGAAAGAATATTGTGTCCTAGTAATTTGTAGCAGCCAGCTCGCTATACATAATGCATATTGCTTTCTCTAGAAACCCATAAAATGACAATGGAAATATGCTGCAAGCAGGTGGAGCACCCTATAACAATTCATATTAAAATGTACTGGAACATTTCCCAGAGAAATGTATTTAGAGACTACTGTTCTATTATAGGAATTGATGTTGTTAACTTGGACAGGTACAAACTCTACCCTACAGACGCACTGCCTTTGCAACTCTATTTCATTACAAGCTCAATTATTATCAATTCCTGTTGCTTACATCATAAAACATTGATCACATCAGTCCCTACCTAACACCGGGTGCAGCAAAGGTGCTTGTCTGTGCCATAATCATTTTCCATTTGAACTACTTCAATCCACTTATCATCTCACATACTCCTGGCTCGACCTGCTACAGTCCATGATGAATGCACAGCCAAAATTATTTTCTGTCCTCTCGCACCTCTTACACTTGTCCCCTCTTTCAGGTCTTACATTGGCAAACTCACAAATTACTTTATAGCACTGCTCATATCTACCTATTCTAACTAATACACAAGTATGATCCACTTTGCAGAGACTTGTCTCTATCCCAGGGGTTCTCAACCCAGTCCTCAAGGACCCCCGAACTGTCCAGGATTACCCTGCTGTGTCTAATGTGTTTTTAGGAGGGGGTGGGGTGGGGGACACAAACACTTTAGACACAACAGGGTAATCCCTAAATCCTTGACTTGTAGGGGGTCCTTGAGGACTCAAACGACCACCAACACATTTTGTATAATAATCCTTTCATAACGTTTTGAAAAGAAAAACTCATCCATACATGTACTATATGACAGCATACTTCAGCCATAAAAACAGCCTTTTGTAAGACAGCATTTGAAAATTGACAGCTAGTCTCCATGATCTTCCTTGGTTCACTCCCTGCACAGAAACAGGAAGGACCAGAGAGACTATCGGTTTTCAAAAACCAGGAGGGAGGGAGCAGGGGGCACTTTAGAATTCTGCGTCCGCAGGCACCTGACATGTAAATAATAATAAACCTTGAGACCATATCAAGTACGGACTTTCCTTCTATGGTATCAGCCTCAAGTTGCAAGCCCTGTTCCCAAACTAATCTTTTCTAATTCAGTTACATCTGTCATTGTAATGTATAGCTCTGTCTGCATCTGATTCCTACACACATAATTACATTGATTGGCTGAGAGTGATCGGTGGTCTTATAAAAATGTAAGTTTTAAAATTTTCTTAGAATGTCTGCAAAAATCCTTGAATCATTTACATTTTTTTTACATACAATTCTACTGCACATTGTGGGTAAGAAACAAGATCACTGCTGTCTCTGTGTAATGTCTATGCAAAACGATGCTATATTTTTGGTGCTTGTGAACCGTTAATTATCTGTCACTGTATTGCCTGGTTAGGATGTGCACCAATGATTGAAAGTTAGAGTTTTATTGCTCCTTGGTGATTCTCCTTTGCTATTCAGCAAAATGTGCTGCTTATTGACAATATGCCAAAGCCATAAAAAGCATGCGTTACTGGTCGGTTTTAATTCAGGTCTGCTTCTTAGTTAGGTTTTTCTTATCTTCTATAAGAAAGCAGTATTGCTGGGTTGCACTAGAAAACCTCTGTCTGTATGTGTTTAAATATACTTTCCTGCCTACGAAATGCAATACAGGGCCAATACATGATTCTAAATGGCATAATGCACACTATGGAAATAAATCAGACCTTGATACCACTCCACAAAACTATTTCCAACGGGTCACCACAGCCTAACAAAACTAGAGACAATATGCTTGAACCACACCCAAGGACTGGTTGGCTCATTTCCACCATGTACAACCTCTACATCTGCGCCCAAATCTGCTCAACCCCACATTTTACTGAACTATATAGTAGAGATCTGAAGAAGCCGATGATTCGGCGAAACGCGTCATCTGACTAGGGGTAGATGTCACTACGCACACTCCGCCTCCCAGAAGTATCCCGATCGCAAGTACAGCCTGACCTGGAGCGTGTACCCATACAAACAAACAGTCGGTGGCTACACTTGTTCCAAAGCAGGACTGATACTACAAGGAACCCGGTGATATATACGATATAGAATTTTATTTGTCACTTTGGAAATAAACAATGTTTACTTATCTATACTGGCTGCAGTGGAAGTCTATGCTTTTTGGCTATTAAAGGTAGAGCAGACTCATCAGCTCTATGTTTGTGAGTTAATTTCCTATTTTCTCCTGCACTCTAGCTACTTTTATCTCACAATATTATACCATATATGCTTTTTTTTGTTCCTCATTTGGAACGGTGTTTTATTTCAGCGATGCTGTTAGTGTAAATTGCAACTTATTTATGCACTATATCACTTTAAGTGGTTCTGCAGTTTGCACTTTTACATATTTTACACATATATGCTGATTATTTATATACACTTTATTACTTTATCACTTTATGTGAGTGGGGTTGTATATTGCACTTTTGTATTACATATATTATGCTGCTAAATGTTTTATTCTCTTGAATTTGCACTTTAATTGTTAGCGCACCTTTTTTCTGTTTTTATTACATAATAATATAAATATTACTATTTTAACGATGCCGCCACCAAGACAATTTATAAATGGGGTGCCTTGGTCCCCCAGGTAACTGAATAATAAAAACTCATCAAATATAACTTAGCACAATATCTATGCAATTGCAAAATACTAATTAGTCTCCTCAGGTAACGTGATTCTTAACCAGACAAAGGCAGAACTTAATAAAGGAATATTTATTATGAGCAAAAAATACTCACAGTGCATACAAAAAAAAAATGGTAAACACATTATATACACCAACAACAGATAAAAACAAAATGGATACAATAACAGAAGTCCTAAACACTTACTCACTTAGGTTTTCAAAGTAAAGCCTCTGCCCAGGGGGTCTCTGGCAAGGAAGATGGTTAGTTACATAGTTACATAGCTGAAAAGAGACTTGCATCCATCAAGTTCAGCCTACTTACTCAAAATTAGATTTTGGCCGTAAGCAAGTCCAAACACATTTCAGAATCATTAGATATATCCTGTGGATTACCAAGCCTGACGTAGAGGTGGAGATAAGGTGGACCTATGGAAACAATAAGTGACCGCCCCCATGTGTTCCAGACCAACATTAATCCAAATAGAAATGTTTCCTTCTATTAGTCTTTTGTACTTGCCACAGAAATAATAATTGCATCTATGAATGTGTTACCTTTTTTCCATTCCATATATATGTCACACTCCTTACTTGTGACCCAATATAGCAGACATCACAATCCCTTGTCATATGGTTAAGTTACGTGAATCATGTTTAGGCTTGATTAGACATTGTGCTTGTCCAATTCTAAATATAATAAAAATTAGGCTGTAGGTAAGTATTAATGTCTCTTTTGAATATGATACTTGAACACAAAGCTAATGATCATTAACATATCAAAGAAATTAATTAATCAATTAAGAGGTACATGCCATATGGTTGAAGTCAGTTAGTTTACATTGGAACTAGACATCCAGGCATCTCAAGTGTAGAATTTCACACCGTGCAGATCCTTTGATTAATCAAAGGATCAATCCATGTTGTAAACCATCTGCCCCCTTTCACATTCCTATACAATTTACATTACCTCTTCTGTCTGCCTGTACCAAGTGGCCAATTCATATATGCACTACACAAATTACATTAAAATGCAATATTCTATTGGGAAACAATGAATTATGCACCCTTGGCGTGACACGAATCCCCAAGCTTATCCACGTAATCACCAACATGCATATCCCATTCACCCCTGAGTCTATTATATTCTTACTACTATCACACCCTCCCCCTACACTCAGATCCTCTCTTATTGGTTGATTCCTCACCCCAGCAAACCCACCTTTTGTAAGAAGACTAAGCTGCCCAAGCGACTCAGCAGCAATAGTTCAAATGCATTTGGTGACCAAATTAAAATTGTTGGTTTCGCTTTTGAACCTTGTACAATGTATGGAATTCGGAAGGTTCACACAGCACTGCTATTAGTAAAATTCAGCACTGGCATGAATAACAAAGTCCAGACACTGTTGAATAGTGTGAACAATTTCTGTGTTTTCAGGCTTTAGTTAATACCTCTGTAAATGTTTTCACATGGACCAATAAAGAGGGAGAAACATGACTGCTGAGCTTTGAAAAGCTACTGAAATTAGCCCCTCTGTATTGATCGATTTCAATGTAAGCCTGAGGGATTCATAAAGTGGTGTTCTATGGGGACTTAAGTTTGGTGACAATTAGCTAGTGTTCAACTCGTAGGGTTGCCACCTGACTGATATTTTACTGGCGGTATTTTAAAACTTGCTAAGTAGCCAGGTCTCTGCAGGGAGGGTTTTTTAGAGGAAGAGCAGACCTACTCAGTAATGAAGATGGGAACACTTAGGGACATAGAAATAAATGTTTCTTTATATTTATATGTATTCCTTAATTGTGATTGCATCAATGACTATATGCTTGAGTCTGAATGTCTGTGTATGTCAGTGTCTGTATGTCTGTGTATGTCAGTGTCTGTGTGATTGTATCTGAATGTCTGTGCCTGTGTGTCTTTGCATGACTGTTTGTCAGTGTCTGTATGTCTCTGTATGACTGTATCTGTATGTTTGTGTATTACTGCATGTCTGTGTCTTTATGACTATTTCTCTATGTCACTGTATGTCTGTGTCTGTATATCACTGTATGAGTGTATGTTTGTGTAGGACAGTGTCTGTATGTCAAACTATGGCTGTATGTCTGTAGGACATTGGCTGTAATCCTATGTCGAAGCAAGGTCTAGTTACCAGTGGGGTACCTCAGGGATATGTACTTGGACCCATTCTCTTTAATATTTTTATTAGTGATATTGATGAAGGTCTTGGTGGTAAGGTATGTATTTTTGCTGATGATACTAAAATTTGCAACAGGGTTGATGTTCCAGGAGGGATAATGACATTTAATGTGAATAAGTGCAAGATAATGCATCTTGGGCGTAAAAACCCAAGGGCAGAGTACAGAATATTTGATACCCTACTAACCTCAACATCTGAGGAAAAGGATTTAGGAGTAATTATTTCAGATGACTTAAAGGTAGGAAGACAATATAATAGAGCAGTAAGAAATGCTAGCAGAATGCTTGGTTGTATAGGGAGAGGCATTAGCAGCAGAAAGAGAGAAGTGCCCATGCTGGAGACTGTATCTTCAGAAGAATATTGATACTTAAGAAAGAGTTTAAAGAAGGTTCTTGGATTGCAGGATAAAACTTACCAGGAAAGGTTAAAGGATCTTAACATATATAGCTTGGAGGAAAGACGAGACAGGGGGAATATGATAGAAACATTTAAATACATAAAGGGAATCAACACAGTAAAGGATGAGACTATATTTAAAAGAAGAAAAACTACCACTACAAGAGGATATAGTCTTAAATTAGAGGGGCAAAGGTTTAAAAATAATTTCACAAAGTATTACTTTACAGAGAGGGTAGTGGACGCATGGAATAGCCTTCCAGCTGAAGTGGTAGAGGTTAACGCAGTGAGGGAGTTTAAGCATGTGTGGGATAGGCATAAGGCTATCCTTGACTTAAGATAAGGCCAGGGACTAATTAAAAGTATTTGAAAATTGGGCAGACTAGATGGGTCGAATGGATCTTATCTTCCGTCACATTCTATGTTTCTATGTCTCTGTATGACAGCGTCTGTGTGTCTCTCTATGACAGTGTGTGTGTCTCTGTATAACAGTGTATGTGTGTGTCTGTATGACAGTGTACCTGTATGTGTAGATTGTATGACTTTGCGCATGTATGTCTTTTTGTCTGTATATCTATGTATGGTTGGGAAGGAAAGAGACACCCAAAGGGGCTAAGGGGGATTGAAAGGGACACACAAAGGGGCTGGGGAGAGTAAGAGACACACAAAGGGGCTAGTGGTAAGGTAAAAGACACACAAAGGGGCTGGTGGGAAAGTAAAGTATGAGATACACAAGGGGGATTGTAAGAGACAAACATTGGGGGAATAAGATACACAAAAGGGGGTAAGACATTCAAAAGATGGGACAAGAAATACAAAGTGGCTAAAGAAGGTAAGAGATTTAACAAGGGAGTTACGAGACACATAAGTAAAGACACCATTTTTGGGGGGGGATGCGGCAAAATGCATCTTAGCCTGTGTAGCCAAAAATAATGGCATACTGCCACAAACACACACAGCATACACAATCGGATATGGTATACACACAATACTACACCCACTCTCTAACACAGTATACACACTTATACTTACTGCTACACATACACAATGCTACACACACAGTCAAACATAGTACACACTGTAAATAGTATTTTGGCAATTTGGGGAACTTTCCTCTTCCAAATGTAACGCAGCATCCCGGGACGTCGTGTCCAGTGACATCACGCATACATAATTATGCAAATTAGCATGGCTGGTATTTTTTTTTTCAAAAAAGATGGCAACCCTACTTGTTTACCAACTTTCATCCCTTTTTTTTTTGTTAGAGTTCTGTTTTCTATACTCTTCTTTACTAATTTACTATTGCTTTTTTGCTTAACTTTCTTAATTGCTTTCTTCTTTTATTTGTATATTTGTTGGTGCTCTGATGTAATGTTTAAGATTTTGTAACAGCGTCCAGTATTTGCAATTGCTTTCCAAAATCATACGTATACCTCTGTGGGGACCTGGGGGTTGTGGACTGTTATTGGATGATGACTGGAAAGGAATACAAGAAAAATGTGTTAAATGTGGTATGGGGTCCTACATCTAACCTGTTTGCTGGCAATGCATTATGCAAATAATTCTGACTTTTATCAAGAGTTTAAAAGTGCTGCAGCGATTGCCCAATGGAATTTTGGTGTGTATGTTTGAGGGGACATGTTATAAAGAGTTATAAGGGGTATATGCCAATTTCACCAGTTATTTTGGCTGTATTTGACTAAATCTGATCATTTAACGTCAGAGGTAGCGCTTAAGAAAAATGGAATCACTAGGAATGTTATGATGTCATATTCTTGCCTCTCTCGGTCCTGTGTAGCATCCATGGCTGACTTCAATGTAATTAGTGCTTGTAAAACGACTAACATATAAAGAAAATTGGCTCAGCAAGGATCCAAGGATAGAAGCTTCCAGCCTGCCACAAATATCTGTAACTGTGGCACTCGTTGGCCCATTACCCTGTACAACCTTAATTCTCTTTAGCCCAAATAATGGCTAGTGTGTGTAGGCCACTTAGTAGCTTGATAAATACTAAATGTAGAACATATTAGGGAGAGAAAACAAACAGAATGCAAAGAGAATGAAAGGATATGGAAAGATTGCATGACTGTGAATGTAAAGAGAAAAATGAAAAATTGGATGGTGAAAATGGGAAATGTGTGTATTAAGATGGAAACGTGTTGCTCTGTGTCTATTAACCTCCAATAGTAGAATTTCTCCTATTCACCTGTATTACCAAAATTCTATGCATATATGTTGGAAATGAATGTCTGCCCTACATTAAAACACTGCAGTTTCCATACGCAATAAATAGGCATGTGATACAAACAGCATGGAGGTATCAACATGTCTTTAACATCAGGGCTTTGCAATGATAATTATGGGCTACGGGCAAACGGTAATATCCTAAAGCAGCATATTTTCTACCTTATAGTAACATCACAGAGACACATTGATGTTGTTGCTAAGCTGGCAAGAATATGATTGCCGTGTTTCTGTAAGCAAAAGCAACATTCACGTCCAAGAGACGAGCCGGCTGCTTGTGTTCTGAATGATGGAGGATAATGTTCTGTGCATGCAGGGTGATATCCGTGTAATTTAGTGTAAGATGCTGCAGTAGAACAAAAGGTGTTTTTTTGCATTATACGGCATGCCTCCTACTTAATATTCTACGAAGTTCCCATGCCTTCAGTCACGAGTAGTAAAGTTCCATTCAAAATCATGCAACCTAAATCTTCCCAAGGCGTAGAACCGACACTGTCAACACATGCTGAAAAGGCAGGAAGTGCTGCGCAGGGTACAAAGTGACAAGGGTGATCCGTCGATCGATATCAATCACTTTTACAAGCGGAGATTACTCCCCGGCAATCATGTCTCCGGGATCAATTGTTCATTGAGAAGGTTAAAGAATTACAGAGCCATGCAAGCTTGAGCCATGCTTCAACAAAAAAGATCTTATTATTCCAATTATGCATCAACTAGTTACACCATGCACATCAAACCGGACGTATTAAACCCGCAGTAACCCGTTTCCCTATCATTTGTTTATAACATATGTTACTGCAATGTGCTCTTGAACCTATAGAGATCCTGATTAATTGTAGCCTAGGGTAAACAGATGTCCTTATAAAATGTGGGCGGTATTAAAAATGTATAGTACAGAGCTGCATCACAGTTACCACTACCCTGAAGAGTCTTTTTATTTTTGGTTCTTTAATTTAAGTGTGCTCCATTAATTGGAAATATCTTATCATAGACAGAACATGTTTGCCACTTTTAGCCCTTTCTGTAGCTAACATTCCCCATTGTCCAGCGCCCATATTTGCCCATATACCCTTCTAAAACATACTTTATAATAGCCCTCAAGGTTGATTTTCCCTCAATTATTAGTGGCCATGAATACTAACCAGCTCTGGTCCAACGTTCTGCTGAGTGGTGACGATCATTGTGGCAGAGGCTCTCTGGTGTGTTGTGAAGTTAGTGTCTCTCCTCTCCCTCAGCAGTGCAGAGAATGGGAATGTCTCAGCACAGCTCTGTATGTGTCTCTCTCACGCAACAAGCGGAGGCCAATCTTATATTGACCGGGGGAATTAATCAGAAAGACAGCACAGAAAAAAAAACCTTGGCTCTCAGCAAAATTATCCACTGTGAGAAGGAGGAGGTGGGTACTTTGAAAGCCATTCTACCATTCTAGGCAGAAAAGAGGGGAGGGATGAGAGGAAGTGTGTGACTGCCTTTTAGCAATTTAGAGGACAGTGTAGGAAAAACCAAAGAAAGAAAGAAATACTGATTTGGTTAATCACGGGTAATAACAAGGGGCGAATTCCATATTAATGTCCCAGATTAAATGTTTAACTCTTTCAGAGCTAGACGAGTGTGAACAATCTATTAGTGATGGCAATAACAAGATTCACATGATCGAGAATTTACCAGGGTGGCACAGGGATCGATTGGTGATATTTAAAACAACAATGTCAAGAATAATGCTGTAATTACGCTGCACTCAAATAATGCTAGTGATTTTAAATGTATAATGTTGATTTTGATACAACACCTGTCTGTAACAATTCTGTTCCTTGGGCAAAACTATGTAATGGTTCCCCCATCCTCCACCTCTCATTTCTGTGCATTTAATCTCCTTACATATGTTAACATACCTTACAATATTTATTTACCAAAACGCCATATTATTTTTTAGAATCTATTCCATGTTCTTCTTTTAAAAACCATCATGCATTTACAATAAGTGCTTTTCCACAAAATGGACCAATACGTGTGTACCTTAAAGGGATAATCTAGGCCCTGTAATGGCTTCATCTCATTAAAGAGGTTGTTTTTGATTTGGTTAATGCTAAATGAAAGTTCCCCCGCAGACCATGCCTAGGTGCTGCTAGAGATAAAAGAGGACGCATTAGGATGAGCAAAAATGAGTGGTGGTGATTGGCTGAAAGTGTCAACTAAACTGTTTCAGCCTAACACAGCTGCCCTTTGCTGATATCAGTTATTATTATTAGCATTTATATAGCGCCAACATATTCCATAGTGCTTTACAATAGTATAAAAGTAAATTATATTTGTCTATTTTATTATTTATTTTATAATATTTTAAAAATTTCTTTCATAATAAATATAATAGCACTTTAAAAAGTCCACTGAAACCTCAGGAATCTTCATTGGGGGAAGTGCCATCCCCTCTATATTGGCACAAAGCCTGTTACCCTCAGAGCCAGGACTTTAATGCTCTGGAAAAGGTGAGCTTAATACCTATTTTATAATTTCTATTTCTATTTTTTCAGAGGAAATATCAATGAGAAATAGTTATTGGATGCTGCCCTAAAAAACATACAAGCTCTGTTTACTGAGCCAATCCTATAGGCTTTTTTAAATGTGAGTGACCCATTCTGATATACAATTGAATTGTCACAGTGTATTACTATCTTCTACACCATATTCTATTCTTTGTGATTTTCATACATATATATTCGACGTGCACGTTTCTATCAAGATTTTGAGGGGTAAGCCACCCAATTCATTATAGCGCTCCACTTAAGGTATAGGTTTTTCTTATAACACTTGTTGTGTTTTACCCCAAACAATCACCAATACGTTAATCCCAGGGACTAGGCACCCTGCCTAGTACCAATGCACCAGACTGCAGTAGTAATTACAAATGCACAAACTCTTAAAGCAGCACTGTCACCCTCTCCCTCTGCAAAATTAGTATTTCATAAAGATAGAAACTATGAAATACTCATATTGACTGGGTTGGAATGTCACTGAAATTCCAACCCAGGCAAAAGATATAGTGAGACAAAGTTGGGACTCAGTACTTTTCGTCTGCTTGGCAGAGCATGACACTGGGCAGAGCTACTGTTGTCAAGTCTTGTCATTAGCTATTTCTATGGAGGATCCTGCAGTCTCGTGGGATTCTTCATGAACCTCCTTAGTGTACTCTCGCACAAGAGCAGAAGAGCAGTGACAGTAATCTATCTCCTTGGATAAGATCATCAGAATTGACCATCTCAGCCAATTCAATGCTTTCCCTTTGTAAAGCCAAGGAGGCTGGGTGGGGGCGGAGCTAAACACAGCACTGGCCAATCATCTCATAAAGATGCATTAAATCAATGCATCTCTGAGAGTAATGTTTAGCGTCTTCATGCAGAGCGTGGAGATGTTGAACGGCAGTGCAGGACTGTCCAGGACTGTCCCAGGAAGCACCTCTAGTTGCTGTCTGAGTGACTGGCACTAGAGATGTCCCTATAAGAAGAAATGTAAACACTGCTTTTTCTCTAAAAATAAGGCAGTATTTACATAAAAATGCCTGCAGGGACTGACTATACTATACTCACCAGAACAATTACATTAAAGCGGCACTGTCATGGCCGAATCCCGTTTTTTTTAACCCCCCCTCCCGACTCCACTACATCTAATTGACCCCTTAGTCACCCCCAAATGCCCCTAAGCCCCCCATATTACCTATTTTTTATTCTTTATTTTCTGCCCTGACCTATAGTCAGGGCGCCGCCATCTTTGTGTGGGTAGAGGAAGTCCCTGTGGGACACGTCATCTGCCCACACTAGATAGCACTGTGAGATTCTCGCACATGCCCAGTGAAACACTTGGACATGCGAACGGAATTTCATCTATTCATTCGTCATAAAGACGAATGAATGAATAGAAAAATCAGATGAACAAACAAACACTGTGTCCGTTTGTTCATTCAGTTTACTACAAGGAGAGAGCTACCGGCAGCTTCCTCCTTGTAATATGTAAAGATAGAAGCATCAGGGAGTGCACCCCGCCATGTCCTAAGCCCCCCATGTCCTTCCTCACTCTATGGGGTCAATATGACCCCCATAATAGTATAAGGGAGATTAAGGCTGCTCACTGTTTAAAAAAAAAACCCTACTATCCGCCCCCCACCCCTGCGTGGCGGGTGGGGGCCCTAAATAACAATAAGGGGGGGACCTATTGTCCTATCCTAACTATCCTAACTATAAGATAAGACTAGGGACTAATAAAAGTATTTAGAAAATTGGGCAGACTAGATGGGCCGAATGGTTCTTATCTGCCATCACATTCTATGTTTCTATGTTTCTATGTTTAAGTGTAGCCCGGTTTCATTGATGGTTTTAAACAATGCTTTCCAGAACAGAATACAATCCATAGAAGTTGCAAATTGTAGTGATCTACACAACCTGCAGATTGTATTCAGAATGCAGTTTTGGAACATATTTGGTACTTTAACAATAAATGATAATAATCTGCCTTTTTTTGCAACACCAATTTTTGATTTCTTCTTATGACAACAAAGTACTGTGGATATTGTGCTCTCTAGTGGCTATAAAGTGCAGTGCCCTTTCAATAAACTGTCCACACCTAACTTGTCACACACAGAGTTTACTCCCAGACTGAATGATAAGGCACAAAAGGGTTCTGTGTCAAATGTGTCATGGGTTTTTTTTTAGGCTAGTTTATTATCTTATTTGTACCAAAATATTCCTTGGAGCACATCTTTTACCCGTTCTTTTTTGTTTAACTCATGAATTTGTCACTTTTAATCGAAAAAGGAGGTGCAAACATCTACTGTTTCTTTCTGACAAATGTTTTCACCACTGTCAAAATGGTAGATGTTCTGTGCCAGATAAGCAGCTTTTACAATCTTCCTTTTTGTTTAAAAAAAAAATTAACAAAATGCTTCAAATTGTGAATGTGCAAGTTTTCATAGTAATGTTAGTCATGTGCCTTGGGGGGGGGAGGGGGGTTACAACAGAGCATTAAGTATGACTATCTTTGAGTACTGCTAAAACTGCAGGCAATAAGAAGACATCAATGTATAAAGAATATGTAATGTATAACGAATGATATAACAACGAAAATGGTGCATGCACACAAAACTGCCAAAAAACATGAAAGCAAATGCAACAATTCTTATACATAAGCTCTATATGTTTGTCTAATATTGACTCTCGTAATTGGGTCTCTGTGATATTATAAACTCAGGTTAATTCTCTCACCTCCCCGTTGAAAGTCTACAAATCTTGCTTATATCATGCCTCAAAATAAGCCATACCTTTAATGATGATAAAGTTGACACTCAGTGGGCCATGAACTGTCAATTTGTTAGGTGAAATACACTCAGTAGCCAGTTTGACAGAAGTAAATGCAAGAATATTTAAGAATTAAGAGGAATTAGGAAAGCGTAGTTGATGTTCCAGAAAACATTAGAATGGGGAATATTTTACCCATTGTAATTTGCTTTTATTTATATGTATTAGTTTTTCTTCCTCGAACCACATCTCAGTACCTGGGCTCCTCTATTCTGTTCTCCTCTGTACACGATGGCTGTAGTTTGCCCTTCTTTTGACTGGTGGATTTTGGGTAAATTAGCTTAGTAACAGTTATAGAATGTTTCTAAACTCTGACCATTCTTAAAGATTGCAAAGGATTACTCTTTCACCCAAAAACGTAATCCCTAAAGTAAATTTCATAAAAAATAAAAGCAAGTGAAAAAAGATAAATTTTTACTTTGCAATTCTTGCAAAGTAAAAGGCAACTTTTAGTTTTGTCATAGTATGACACACATGATGGTTCTAACATGTCAGGCACAGCCAAAATCCTTTAAGTAACCATTCTATACATGAAAACACCTTGAGTCGGATAAAATGACAATGGCCTGACTAGTTTTAGTTGTCAGAAAGATCAAAGTTAAATATTCAAAATCTAGGTTTTACAATAGCAGAGTGCATAAGGGCATCTCTGAACACAAAACAGGTTGGACCTTTAACACATAGGATCACGTGGATATTAACCCCTGTCTGCTAAAAACAGGAAGTTATCGTGGAAACCACCAAAATGAAAAGACAGAAGAATGGAGGTATTAGTCTAACACATCTCAGTTTCTGCTGAAACATTCGGATGATAAGTTCAGTTTTGTTAGAAGACACAGAGGTATCAGATCATCCTTTAACTCTGAGTAGAGTTCTAGCTTCAACAGTGTTTGAACGGAGCCCTCTCTGAGTGCCCTGTCCTCTTTGCTTTTATATCTATAAAATAATACCTTGAGAATCTTTTAAAGCCACCAATACAGCGAAACTCCGCAATGGCATCCCAAGTGCGTCAAAACGACAACAGCAACTGCGAAGCTGCCCTCAACCGCATGGTCAACTTGGAGCTGTATGCATCCTATGGGTACCTCTCCATGTCCTACTACTTTGACCGTGATGATGTGGCTCTGGAGCATGTGGCCAAGTTCTTCAAGGAGCAGAGCCATGAGGAGCGGGAGCACGCAGAGAAATTCCTCAAATACCAAAATAAGCGTGGGGGTCGTATTGTCCTTCAGGATTTGAAGAGACCAGAGCGTGATGAATGGGGCAACACCCTGGAAGCCATGCAGGCTGCCTTGCAGCTGGAGAAGACTGTGAACCAGGCTCTTCTGGACCTGCACAAGCTGGCATCTGACAAGAATGACCCTCATCTGTGTGACTTCCTGGAGTCAGAATACCTGGATGAGCAAGTCAAATCTATGAAACAACTTGGCTACTACCAACCTGATATGCCTTGGGGTGCCACAGAAGGGCATGGGCAAGTACCTGTT
This sequence comes from Pelobates cultripes, assembly GCA_933207985.1. NCBI lineage: Eukaryota > Metazoa > Chordata > Amphibia > Anura > Pelobatidae > Pelobates > Pelobates cultripes. The sequence continues at coordinate 332,120,416 of OW240912.1, read as the reverse complement.
CGACAAGCACACCTTGGGAGAAAGCAGTTAAACAGATCTCACAGGGTGACCAAGCCAGACAACTATACACCTTTCATCTCTTTACTACCTGCGTGGTTTAAATGTAACTCATCAGACTTTTGAGATTCCTCCTCTAGTGTTGTGTGCAGTTTAAATCCTGCAGTAGGTTCTGTGCTTGTCAACATGTTGTCAATAAAGTTCTTTCAGCATTCCACTTTGTAGTGGCAATTTGTTTTTTAAGTATCAATGGTCTATAGATGTCAAGAGTAACATTCAGTTGTCACTGCAAAACTTAAGTGTGGCATTTGTACCACAACACCTTCTTGAGTCTGATTTTTGAGCTGCAACTGATGATATGTATGTTTGAGCACACTAGTAAAATATAGCTTTTGTAATATGAATACAAACTATATAATAAAAAAAAATTTGTTACAAGAAGACACAGAGGTTCTCATAGTAATGTTAGTCATATGCCTATGGGGGGAAAATACAATAACGCATGAAGTATGACTATCTTTGAGTACTACTAAATAGGCAGACAATAAGACATCAATGTTTAAATAATGATGCTATAACAAAAATGATGCATGCGCACAAAACTGACACAAACGTGAACGCAAATGCAACAATTCTTAACATATACATAAGCTCCATATGTTTGTCTAATATTGACTAACTCTTTTGAGTTTCTGTGATATCTACCTTCATATGTTGATATGGATCATTTTGCCTTAGAACCTTCCTGTTGAAAGCCTATTACAAGTCTTGCTCATATTAGACATGTGCAATTCGGTTCTGTCCGAATGGAAATTCAGACGAATTTCGGACATTTGGACATTTAGATGCTTCCGAATATCCGAAGTGCCGAATTTCGGAAGTGCCCGAACCGACTTGCCGAATTTCCGAACTGCTGAACCAAACCAAAGTGCTGAATTTCCGAAGTGCTGAATTTCGGAAGCGGCGAAGTGCTTCGGACTTCTGAAAAGTGGCAAAACGGGTAGGGGTAGGATTGGGGTTGGGGTAGAGTTAGGGATAGGGGTTGGGGTAGGGTTAGGAGTAGTGTTAGGGTTGGGTTAGGAGTAGTGTTAGGGTTATTTTAGGAGTAGGGTTAGGGTTGGGTTAGGAGTAGGGTTATGGTAGGATTAGGGTTGGGCATGGAGTATGGAAAGAGTTAGGGTTGGGTTTGGGTTAGGGTTGCCAACTCCTGTTCATTGTTTGTTGCCCAAATTGCTGTTAGGATCTTATTTCATTGGTGTTTAAGGACTTTGAGTGCTTTTATATCAATATTTAAAAATTTAGGGCATCCACTGCCTTTAAAAATTTACATGTAACAGAAGATTAGATGGTCAAACTTGACTTGAAAGTTGTCTATCTCACAGCACCCATTGCGGAAGGATATCAGGACTTCCATCAGTTTTTTTTTTTGGGAAAAGGAGCAAATTCACTTGCCTCCCATTCAGTCTGTCATCAGCTCTGAAGTTTATGGTCACATTTTTACGTAGCGGAAGAGTTTGTTTGATCATGTAGGTTGGTGTCTTGCTCATTATGTCACACAACATTTAACTTCTCAAGCTGCACCTGTCATGGACATTGTCCCTAAAATGGCCGATGCCATTGGCCAACACTATTGCAGATTGGAACTACCGATACTAGAGGAACTCCAGTAATTGGTGTTTGTTTAGTTCCTTTTGGGTTCCTCTGGACATTAACTTATTCTCTTTATACTTAAAGGGACACTATTGACATCCAGACTACTTCATCTTATTGAAGAGGTCTGGGTGCAGTGTCCCTGTCCCCCTTATCCCTGCATTGCAAAACATTGCAGTTTTAGAGAAACTACAGTGTTTACATTGCAGTGCTAAGATTGCCTCTAGTAGCTGTTTTCACAATGCAAATTATATATCTGCTCAATAAAAATTATGATTGAAGTGACTTATCCAAAACGTCCACAATATATATACATGCGGTCACCTCCAAAAAAGCCTCTGAAGCTGGGTGAGTAGCCCGATCCAGTGCCGGGGATCCTTTCTACTGGAATCAGGTGACTGAAAAGGTTATTTTAACACTATCAATGAAGGGTGGAATGGTGGGGGCGGGGAAGCAGAGGGACACTTTAGTGTTAGGAATACATCTTTGAATTTCTAACACTAAAGTTTTCCTTTAAAATTTCAACCCAGTTCCAAACATCTTCAGCTGGAGACCAGACCCAGAGGCTCTTTTGACAAATGCATTTCTACAACCATGGCACCATCACGACTTTATGCTTTTCCTCTATTTCTTGTACCTTTCTGGATTCATGGCATCATAAAACTTCTCTAGTCCTCTTCACCCTGTTTTTGTCATTGCAACCATAGTTCCCGATATTCCTGGAATTATCCATGGACATATCGATAATCCTTTCTTACTCTCCAGACAACCTCATTCCACTACTGCATACCTGCTTTGTCACTAAATGCTACTGTGTACAGTTTAGGAAATCTTCTCCACCAGCCTAACTACTGAGCCAGAACTCTCGCTGTGCGGGAAGCACATTCCACTGCTGATGGACGACATAGCTATTAACTACTAGTATGTGCTGTTTAGGGGATTCTCCTATATCAGCCTAACTATTGAGCCAGAACTTTTGCTGTAAAGGAAGCAATTTCTATCTCGCACATTATTGCCTATAAATAACTGATAACTGCTTTATTCAATGAACCATTGTGTTTTCTTTATTATTATGTATTGCAAATAAAACCTTGTCTTTCATATGTTATATTTCATATTTTGCTTCTGCTACTATACATCTAAGAATTGACACTCTTCAAATAAAATGATCAGATTTTACTATTAGCATGATGTAAAGTAATTATTTTATTAAAGACACAGAGACGTTTATCATGCCACCCCTTTTTCTTTTTACTTTTCTTTACTATGTGTTTCTGTTTCTCACCCCATTTGAATTGTTTTTTTTGTATGTGCAGTGATTATTGATTTGACATTTATATTCTTTTTACTTGACCATTCTTTTATTATGATACTGTTGTTTTATTTTGGATGGTGTGACGTTATTCTAATATGTGTGCCGATATTCTTTACTTTTTCTTCTAGTGTGATTTCTTCCTGCTCAACATAAGTTATATAACATCAGTGATACAGATAATCAGTTAACATTTACAGACGTTCACAGCATCATAAACATAAACAAATGTATATATATTTTCCTTCCTTCCTTTTAGTTTAATAATTCTATATATGTTTGAACTAAATATAACAAGAAATAAATGGTTGTGGAAAAAAAGTGAGGGGTGGCAGGAATTACCAGGACAGGGGAGTATGTTATAGGGGTAACAAAATGTATTACATTCAAGCTAAGGGTTTAGGTTTGAATTTCATCCATGCACGCCCGATTTTGTTATGTGACGGTAAGTTTCCTCTGAGCTTGGCTGACATTTACAGGGCACGTCCACCCCATGTGGTCAAAAGTACCGTGTGCTCCACATTTTCTCATACATAATGGGGATCTATTTCTAAATATGTGAGAAATACGAACTGGGTGAAGGTACAACCTAAACAGGCATTTGATCCGTTCTCCTTGATTGTAGTCAGATTGATATTTTAACAGTTAGTAAATATTTTTGACCATGTGTTGCCATCTTCTCCCTATATTATCTTCCCATAATCTATGGATCATGTTTTCCTTTTTATTTACGTTGTTTATTAAGAAGATGTTTGAGCAGCTAACTTAAAGGAACACTGTAGGGTTAGGAATACAAACCCACTGAAGGTGCAGACCACATGCTACTACACTAGCCCAACAGGTAATATGACCCCGACTGAACCAGCAGGATTCAAGAATATGTCACTAGAAAAGCTGGGAAGAGGAGGCAGAATACCACACACACAAAAAACAGCCAGCACATATATTCTACATACAACCAGTACACAACACACACACTACATACATCCAGCACACAGCAAACACTATATACAGCTAGCCCACCACACATTACATACAGCCAGCACAAACCACACATTATATACATCCAGCACACACCAAATACTATATACAGCTACCCCACCACACATTACATACATCCAGCACAAACCACACACACATACACATTACATACAGCCAGCACAAACCACACACATTACATACAGCCAGCACAAACCACACAAACTACATACAGTCAGCACAAACCACACACAGTACATACAGTCTGCACACACTACATTCAGTGAGCAGACATACACTACATACACATATCACACACCACCCACATACATATTACATACAATACTTGAATTGGAGAATATTTCCATATCAGGTATTTTTGCCTCAGTTTTTCCTTTTGGATTTTAATTTGGGAAAACTGAATAACCATTTCAGTGTCCAGGTCTAAGCTGGGTCCACAAACCTTCTAACTGAAATTATTCTGTGTCAGGACAAGTAGATTGTCATGACGGACATGTAGATTGGGCTTCCACTTTAGTCCCTTTGACAAGATTTTTTTTAAAGTCCTGTTTTACAAATTGTCACTCCTGAGTCTATTAAACTATTTATGCATTCTTCTCTCTCACCATGAGAATGTGGTTTTGTTCCTGTGCTACCTGTTCTGGCCAGACTGGATCCTGACTTTGCCCTTCCACTATTTTGGTGTCAGATTGCTGCTATAAAGAAGAAGCCTCTGTCCTGCAGCTACATGAGGCAAGGAGCTCAAATCCTGGTAGGGGAGCTCTCATGGGTTATGCTTTTCAGATTATAAAAGCTGCAACTATCATCACTCTCTGCTGAGTAGTCTGAGAATTATGGCAGTTGCCATCCATACATCTAAGATGCACTAGGTTCATTTTCCCTGCACAGTGCATTTAGTATTCCAGATGAAGCTAATGATGAAAGCTATTGAGAAAGTGCAGAGGGCGCAAAACAAATCCAGCCAGTCAGCTTCCTTTCTGCTGATGCAATGATGACATTTTGTGGGATTTTGTAAGGCACAGTTACTGTTAAAGGACCACTATAGGCACCCAGACTACTTCAGCTTAATGAAGTGGTCTGGGTGCCAGGTCCAGCTAGGGTTAACCCTTTTTTTTTTATATAAACATAGCAGTTTCAGAGAAACTGCTATGTTTACACTGAGGGTTAATCCAGCCTCTAGTGGCTGTCTCATTGACAGCCGCTAGAGGGCTTCCGCGCTTCTCACTGTGAAAATCACAGTGAGAAGACTCCAGCGTCTATAGGAAAGCATTGAGAATGCTTTCCTATGGACTGGCTAAATGCGCGCGCGGCTCCTGCTGCTCATGCGCATTCAGCCAAAGAGGAGGAGAAGAGGGAGGAGAGCTCCCCGCCCGGCGCTGGAAAAAGAGGTAAGTTTAACCCCTTCCTTTACATCCATCCCGGCACTATAGTGGTCCTTGAATAATGAAGCATGAATGTGAGACCTGATTAGTTGAATTATGTTCAGGATTTTCAGTGCAGCCACTGTCTTCCTGTGTATGTTGGATGTGACATGATGAGGTTTCCTGAGGATTATTTTACTGTTAACTCAAGAACTGAAATGCCATATGATACCCAAGGTTAATTTACAAACACTGGTATAACATGGCTCAGAAAGATTATGATAATAGTGTCATGTGACTTTATTCAATGCCATGTCAGAGACATAGTTCTAGAGAGCTTATATACAACCAATATAGGAATCAGTTCTCTACAGATTTAGAATATGTACAACTGGGAGGGATAGTCGGTAAGGTACTTGGCTATAATCGTCCTTGTTAGGCGGTGTCTTGTTCAGCTTTATAGCTATCAATAAGCCAGACGCAAAGCTAACATTCCACACCTTTAACTTTACATAGTTATGCACACTGTTTACTTCACATAACCAGCCTTAAAATCATACATTTAATCAAGGAGGCCAAGGTCCAGGGCATTAAACGAAATAGTCGCTATCTTTCAGCCATACTTCGATGGATTATGTGAATCAAATAACACATTTCAAAGAAGAAATATAAGGCCCCAAAATGCAATTATTTCAAAAATTGAAACAGCAATCATTCAGTGTTACTATATCTAGTAGTGTATTAAAATATGTTTGAACTGTAACTGAGTATGTAACTGTTTTATTGGAGCTGCTAACTAAAATATATTTGTTTTCCAATCTGGATCTAAACTGTACATGGCAGTTTTACTAGAGCCTTGGTCCACAAATATGAATGTTTTTGTAAATGAAACTCATAGGTACCTGTTGCACAGTGCTGTGGAATTTATTGGCGCTTTATAAATAAGAATAATAGATATCTCTGTGGGGATGGTCCTACTCAAGCTGAGCATGTGATAAATGGATTTAAAAGATAAAGGCTACTGGAGTTACGAGCTGTGACACCCTATATCCCTGTAGCCTCCATTAGATGAAACTGCACAGCATGACTTAACATTCATGCTTAAAGGACCACTAGACTACATACTCGTTTTCCTGGCACTATAGTTCCCTGAGGGTGCCCCCACCCTCAGGGTCCCCCTCCCGCCGGGCTCTGGAGAGAGGAAAGGGGTTAAACTTACCTTTTTTCCAGCGCTGGGCGGGGACTCTCCTCCTCCTCTCCGCCTCCGATCCTCCTCTTCGGCTGAATGCGCATGCGCGGCAGGAGCTGTGCGCACATTCAGCCGGTCTCATAAGAAAGCATTCATAATGCTTTCCTATGGACGCTGGCGTCTTCTCACTGTGATTTTCACAGTGAGAAGCACGCAAACGCCTCTAGTGGCTGTCAATGAGACAGCCGCTAGCGGCTTTGGAGGCTGGATTAACCCATTTATAAACGTAGCAGTTTCTCTGCTATGTTTATAAAAAAAAGGGTTAATCCTAGAGGGACCTGGCACCCAGACCACTTCATTAAGCTGAAGTGGTCTGGGTGCCTAGAGTGGTCCTTTAAGCGATACAGACTCCGTTTCCTGTAACTCCTTTGCCATCAATGACAACCAGTTTATGTAATGAAAATCATAAGCACTGTTTCATTTCTCCCTGCAGTCACTTGTAAGCACAGCGTCATACATATTCATCAAAGTCTGGCAGCCGGATCATCGCCAGATACTGCAGTCTCATGAGAAATATCCCAGTGAGCCAGTCCAGGTCTGGAGGGCACAGAGGTTGTGAGCCACTGGCCTCCGTACAATCCCACACAGTAACTGGAACTGCACAACAGTAGTTCTCTGCCAACAGACATCCCAAAGCACCGGGTGCTATTTATTTTTCTATCAAAGGAAAAAGGTTAAAAAAATAACATATAAATGCAGTGATACAGTGCACATAGAAGGTGCAGAATCAAATAAGCCAGACATCTCAGTTACAACAGAATTATCATCAAAATGCAGACAGTTGTGTAGTTGAGTCTCGTTATATACAGTCTATTATCTGTACATTATTATCTAAGAAACTTTGGCACATTATCATTAACAATTATGCGCAACATTTTTGTGTCGACCATGAAGCAAATCGTAATAATAATATGCAATATTGTACACTGTAGTAAGTTTAATGTAACAGAAATATCATGAGAAAAATAGTACTGTAAGAAATTATCAGAGTAATGAAGAAAGGGAAAGAAGAAGAGGGAGGGGAGTGGAGGGGGGAAGGAGGTTCACCCATGATTACCTAGGGTTCCGCTTTATCACAACAACCACAACTTATATAAGTATCCCATCTCTATTAGGGCTCCTGAATTGGTATGCTCACTGGGAATCAGAGGTAATGAAACCGGTTAGATTTTTTTGTCCTGTAACCTGTAAGCCATCTTTTCAAGGTGGTATGATGAGTCAACTTTGTGGAGCACCTCCTCTAATGAAGGGGGATGAACTCTTTTTCATTGCTCTGCAATGCTAATCTTTGCTGCTACTAATAGGTGAATAAGCACCATCTAATGTGGGTCGGTAATGAGTGCTGGTATCATATATAATAGATAACATTCAGGTTTAAAGGGAACATCTACCTTTTCAATGTGACTAATAATATAATTTATTTGGTGCCAGAATTCCTGCAATTTAGAACATTCCCAGAAAATGTGAAGGTGTGCCCACTTCTAGACCACACCTCCAGCAAACAGGAGACGATGAGGCATACATGGCTGCTAGTTTGTGGGGTACCAAATACCACCTAATCAAAATTTTACAGAACAATTCCCAATGGTATAGACTACAACTGTCTTTTTTGGTTAATCGTAGGGCTTGTAGCCAGTCGGTCATATCAATTGAGGTATTCAACTCTTTTTAACATTGTAGTATATAAGCAGCCTTTTCATTGGGATGTGATGGAGCAATGGAGAAATGGTGTAATCCTCTGGTGTAGGTTATTAGTGATCTTATTGGTCATTAATATGTTTTTAATTCTCAAATATGTAGAGACCTCCCCTGGAGGTAGAGAGAATTCCGTTCGCAGATCTGAGAATTATTTAATACCATTTGTATTGCATAAGGAGTGAGTGGTGGATGCCCCACCCCCACTCCAATTATCTAATCTGATGTCTGGTGAGAAAAGGTTGAGGGTTTGTATGGGTGCCAAATGAAGAGGATTGGCGTTACCCATGACAGATGGTGCCCTACATTTCTAGCTGTTAAGGAGGAATTTAGTACTGGGTAAACACTGGTTCTTAACTAAGAAGGGTAGTAACCATAATTGTCCTTCTATTCTATCATGGGTACAACATGCATTTTCCAATGTAAGCCATACAGGAGGTCTGGGACACTTCAAAACATCCATGCCTTGTGCCAGGGCTGAGGCTTTGTAATAAGTGTAAACATCTGGAATACCCAGGCATCAGGCCCCCTTGTGAAATGGAAGCCAAGAGGAGGCTTCTTTTTTCGATATATGCGCAATTAGGAATGTATTCCAGTTTGGAATCTATTCAATAAATTGTTAGGAAGGGCTATAAATATAGTCCTACAAAGATATAAGATATGTGGGGGTATCATAATTTTTATTTTGTAGGTTCTTCTCAACCTATATCAATATCTTTCCATTTATGCAATTGGGTTTGGAGGTTGTGAGTTAGCAGTATTTGATTTTCCTGAATTAGGAATTTATTTGTTTTTGCTAACTTTATACAGAGGTATTTTAATGCTGTCTTTATCCAATCAAATTTAAAGAGGTTTTGTAAGTTTTGTGCAGTGAAGAGTGGCATACAGATTGGCAAGGCCTGTGTTTTTGCCACATTGTTTTTATAATACGATAGTCTGTTATATTCATCCAACAGCTTCAGCAAAGCGGGGATGGATCTTTCTGGTTGGGTTAGGAACAAGAGGACATCATCCGCAAATAACGCTATTTTTTGTTCTCTTGTTGGAGTATCCAATCCTGAATTATTTGTTCGGAATTTATTATGCCTTATCAGAGGTTCTAAACATAGAAGAAAAATAATAGGAGATAATGGGTAGCCCTGACGCGTCCCATTAGTAATATAAATTGGTTCCAACAAAAATCCAGAGTTAAATATTCTCGCTGAAGGAAGCGAGTACAGAGCCATTATACCTTTAAGAAATGTCCTATGGATTCCCATTCTCAGTAATGTGGCTTGCATATATTCCCAACTGAGGTGGTCAAACGCCTTTTCCACGTCTAGGGCAAGGAGCACACCTTGGCGTTTACTTCTATTCGCCCAGTGAATTAGATTGATAAAGTGTCTGGTGTTATCTCCTACTTGCCTACCTGGGACAAAGCCAGCCTCCTCCCTTGAGACCTGATCTGGCAGCATACTTTTCAACCTAGATACTAGTAATTTAGCATATAGTTTGATGTCCGCGTTCAAAAGGGATATGGGTGGAAATTGGCACATTCTGTGGGGGGTTTTCCAGACTTGGGCAGAGTGACAACATGAGCCTCCAGCATTTCTGCGGGTACCTGTTCTATGTCATTAATGCTATTGAATACTGTCAGCAAATGGGGGGAAAGCCCTTTAGACAATTTAATATAGTTATAGTTGGACAATCCATCAAGCCCTGGAGCTTTATGTTTGGGAAGTGACAAAATCATTTTGTTCACCTCCTCCCCTGTAAACGGAGTGTCTAAAATAATCATTTGTTGGTGTGTAATTTTTTTTAAGTTTATTCGAGTAAGGAAATTCTCTATACTAACTGAGTCAGGTTGGGGCACCTCAGGGTCGTTTTTTAGGATATATAATTTGTTGTAGAAGAGTGCTAACTCATTCACGGAAGGGTTGGATGATTTTGTATTTTGTGTAGAATTGATATAAGGTTTTTTTGTTTGTAAATATCTAGATTTTAGTCTGTTTGCCAATAATTTGCCAGCTTTGTTGCCATGCATATATTAACGGAGTTGGAGAGCCCTCATATGGGTTTCTACTTTTTGCAGTGACAGTGCATTCGCCATTCAATGCATTCCACAAACCTCTAGTTTTTGTGTTAATGTGATTTGTTTGGTGCTTTTTTATTTTGGAACTTTAAGAGGTCTAATCCTGTAGTAATGCTTTCTTTAGCCTTTTACAAAGTTTTCCTCTGGAGCGAACCAAGCAAGCCATTGGGCTTCTATGGTCGAGTCCACTGTGCTATTCTCTAGCAAATAATGCATCATGGCTGCAGGTATTTTATTAGAAGATTTTGTGTCGCCGCATGCTACTTTACTGTGCAGAATGATGTAACATTAGAACCCACAAACCATATACGCCACCTTTATCAGCCCTCCCATGATGCAGATGGTTCCTTTGCTCAGATAATAAATACAGTATATGACAAGTGACACAGAGGGGGTATCAGAGAGTGTATCAGTAATCAGAGACAGTCCAAAGACTGTTTCACGTATGCTTCGAGAGTCCTTTGGTGGAGCATATTTATTCTCTTTTACATTGAAATATTTAAAGGACCACTCCACATCCCTAAAACTTCAGCTTGCTGAATTGCTTTATGGGTGAGAAGTATCCTAGTTTAAACCCAGTTTATAAAAGTGCCGATTTCTATGTGCTGATGTGGTTTCCAAAAGGAACAAGAAACCTGAATTTATCTTTCCCCAGTTGGCAGATTCATCATGTTATAATTTTTTTATGGTATTAGGTAGTGGATGAAAGGCGCTGTCTTGGAGAACGTAATGTTCATCTGTTGCAGTGTGAAGAAATTTCTATAAGAAATCAGCACTTTTATAAATTAACTGGGAAACTCCCCCTGGGCTGTCAATCAAACAGCAAGGGAGGATTCACCTTCCCCTCCCTCACAGACCTCAGAGCAGCTCCTCAGCTCCAGATGTGTGCACAGGTGCATGTAACGCTGTGCATGAGCCAGTGCGGGTGCAGAACAAGTTAGAGGCTTCTCAATTAGGAGGTTTTTTTATTTTTTTATTGAGTTTTCGCTTTTTTTTGGACAAATAATACATTCAAAAATGGCTCTTGAAAAAGCCCAAAACATTCATTAGGCCATTACATACGTCTGCAAAATTTTTTTTATATGTTATCAACAATCACAGTCTCCATTATGTTGTTATTATTATACTATAATCAGTTTATAATAAGAAAAGTATTTCCAAGGAAAATTTAAAAACATCTTAATAGATAACATATAATCATATATAGTTAGACTTTATAAGGCCTTTGCTCATCTTACTCATCTCAAACATTCATTCTAGCACAATTTCGGTCATCTAAATAATTCACAATTTGTCTTTAAAATGGGAGTAGTTGTTATATGTAATTACTCATTTCTGTTTAGCAGGGTCTAGGTACCACAAAACTTAGAATAAAAGAAAAAAATTGTAAAGAAAAAGAAAAAAATTGCCGGATATTACTATCTTATCTGAGTATTGTAACCAATAAAGCTCTGGAAGATATTAATCAAAATTTTTAAACCTTTGTACAAAATCATCCCTCCATAATATCCAATACGTGTATGTTAGCAGATATTTACCTTGACAGTATTTCCATCTCTGTAATATATAAAATTTAGATTATAATATTGCTCAAATGCTTTATTACTCTCAAAACTGTTTAATGTCTGAGATCAAAATCTTATATAAATCAAGAAATTTACGGTTAGTGTACGGATTATGAAGAATAACACCTAGTTCCATCTCTAATTGTTTTATCACTTGGGCTTTATATTGTATCTTAGATGATATTTTGGTTTGTCTACAGCCTTTTGCAATTAATATCTTTGTTGCCATAAGGCAATGTATTATTACAATCCCTGCTTTCTTATTATATTCTTTCCCAAATAGATGTAGTAGGGCAATCTCTGTTTTTTTCCCCCCTAATGTTACAGCTCATATCTTATTTATTAGTTCAAAAGTTAAATCCCAAAATGGGATAATTCTGGGGCAATTCCACCAGATGTGGAACATTGAACCATCTATATGGAAGCATCTCCAACAATTTGGAGGATTACTTAGAGAGATTTTATTAAGTCTTGTGGGAACCAGGTACCATCTATAGGATACTTTTACAAAGGTTTCCAAAATATTTAAACAGTGAATGTGTTTTTTAAGATTTCTAAATGCTTGACACCATAAAGTATATCCGTAGATAAATCTGATTCCCATTTCTTAAGCGCTACGGGAGTATTAGGTCGGCTAGTTGATTTTATTACTTCTAGGGCATTGGCGTAATAATGCTTAGAGGGCTTGATTGATAAAATTTAAATTGGGAGTTTTTACAAATGCTGCCGTCATAGGAACTGCAGCTTATGTTAGCTCTTTTAGACTATACTCACAAATAATACATGCATAAAAACATGCATGAATGTATTCATTGGGGTATATCTACTAAACTGTGTGGGTTTTTTGGGGGGAAGTGTGGAGTGGTCCTTTAATCTGAATGGGAGAACGAATAAACAAATTCAGAAATATAAGAGGAGGAGAAGAGAAAGCATAGTTTAATATACAGATCATTTTATTTCCCTTGACTGCAGGTCTTTCCTATACTTGCAAAGTTTATTGGGGAAAATGCAGATGGAAATTGCTTGGCATTGTTTAGCTATTAAAATTGCATTGGATTACACAGTTTCCTTGGCAGACATATTGTGAGCAATTCAGGCAGCACTGTTCACAGAGACTGCAAAGATGACTTCTCTGTAGCTCATCTGACAGCAGCTGGGGGGGTTCCATATCCTACAACTGTCTTTATTTTGGATGTACACTCCTTATTTTGTGCCCAAATCCCCCCGTCCCTCTTTTCTATCATACTGTCCCACTTTTCAAGGAGCTCCATATTGTTGGTAGAGCTCAACATCAGTACTGTATTGCAGTAATGTGTCTTTAAACGCCAATAAATGTGTTTAGAAATAAATCTGTGTACATAAGATACACTGTTCTATTTCTATGTTACATTTTAGTTGCATGAATTATTAGCAAGTCAGCTAAAATTTCTCAGAACAGCCACACCCCATTCACACCTCTAAAATGAAAGGCTTGGAAGGTATGCATTTGGCCACAAAAAATGTAAAAAAAATGTTCGAATAGGTAGTATATTAAAAGATACTGCCGATGATAGTATTCCTAGAAATATCTAATACTTGTTGAGGATGTAGAGATGATTACTACATTTTTTGAAATGCTTTGAAGAAACTAATACCAGAAAATGAGAAGTTGCATGACCCAACGAGCATCTGTGGGTTCGATAGTGTATAGAAGTGTGTAGTATAGGGAAGCAGCAACTTTTACTGCAGAGATCTTTGCAAGTAAGTTTTAAAAGCCGTAACTGGTAAACATTGCAGAGTGAGGTGGGTATGAAATGCAAGGCTGGCCGGTCCCTTTCATCTCTTCAATGGAAGATCTTCCCTGTGATTTAAAAAAAAAAAAAAAGAAGAACCCAAGGAAATTCTAGTTCATTTTTTTCCTTTTCTCTCCATACAGAAGATCTGCAACTGATAACTTGGTCTGTTATGTGCTCAGTTATTATTATTATTATTATGATATTTATAGAGCGCCGTCAAATTCCGCAGCACTTTACAATGGGTGGACGAACAAACATGTAGTTGTAACCAGGCAAGTCGGACACACAGGAACAGAGGGGTTGAGGGCCCTGTTCAATGAGCTTACATGCTAGAGGGAGTGGGGTAAAATGACACAAAAAGGTAAGGATAGTATTAGACTAGTGACAGTTGCAGAAGAGGAATCAGTCATGAATCAGTTTCCTAGATGTCGTTTGCACAAGTACTCCATATGATGCAGAGAGTGTGTACAGAGTGCCCTGCTGACTAACCCAAGAGATAGCAATGAAATCTGAAACTAGACTCCTCCTGATGCACCTAAAATTAATCTTTCTACGTTACTCCTGGGGAGAAAATAAACAAATCTCTCCCAGTGGTCTGTTTCATTTCATGTGCATAGTTTTACATAAGAAGAGCATTTCTAAACCCGCATAATTTTTTATCGACCATTATCTGGACAGTTTTCTCTTCTTAGCAAATTTGGAATCATATTTAGTCTTGCTGCATAGCCTACCATGTTCTGACCTTAAAGGATCACTAAAGGGTCAGGAACACTAGCATGTATTCCTGGCCCTATAGTGTTAAAACCACCATCTAGCCCCCCTGGGCCCCTCATGCCTCCCTAAATATAGCAAAATCTTACTGTATTCAAGCCTGAAGCTGTAACTCTGCATGCTGTTTGCCTCAGAAAAACAAGCAGTCTGCTGCCATCATCAGAAGTGGTAGCCTGATCCAATCACAGTGCTTCTCTATAGGATTGGCTGAGACTGACAAGGAGGCAGATCAGGGGCAGAGCCAGCATGATTCAAACACAGCATGGCCAATCAGCATCTCCTCATAGAGATAAATTGAATCAATAAATCTCTATGAGGAAAGTTTAGTGTCTGCATGCAGAGGGAGGAGAACAATGTTTGGATGCATGTTAGGCAGCCATGACCCAGGAAGGATCTCTAAACAGCCATCTGAGGAGTGGCCAGTGAAGTTATCACTAAGCTGTAATGTAAACACTGCATTTTCTCTGAAAAGGCAGTGTTTACAGCAAAAAAAAAAAAAAAGGCCTGAAGATAATGATTCTACTTACCAGAACAAATTCAATAAGCTGTAGTTGTTCTTGTGACTATAGTGTCCCTTTAATCTTTGTTGATTCAGACATAAAGAGTTACTTTCAAAGCTATATTAAAGCCAACAGTTGGTTTGTACCAATTTCAGGATGGATATAACCTTGAGTTCTCTAGTGAGAGCTTTGAGTGACTCTTAGAAATGTGAGTGTAATTCTACAGTTTATATATCAGTTTTACTGTATTGTTCAGAATGTGTTACACTACATATTTCTCTTTTAGTTTTATATTTGATATTTATAATCTTCCTCAATCAAGTTGCTACTTATCTTACATTTCTTATCTTACTGTGCTTATTTCCTATCAAGTGAATCTGCATCATTGTTTTTATTACAGTTTGTATTTTTCTATGCATGGTGAAAAGCATATTCTCTTGTAGAGCGCGGCTATGTTTAGAGTGCTACATTACAATAGCTATTGCTAAGGGAACAGTAAATGCAAAATATCATGCTGTCCCAGTTCATTTGCACATTTTTAATGCTGTTCTATGGCATAATCAAGGACTACAGTGTATAGAGAATGTACTTTATTTGCCTTACGATATTCAAATATTCCACTTCAATTTACTTTAAAGGTTCATTAGCTTCTATGAGTTGTTTTTGTTGTTCACAACCATCTATCTGTCTCATACCTACCATCAATTTGCCCCAGAAGGTGGGCAGGCAGGAGAGCAGGCACGTAGGGGTTATAACTAAAATAAGGTAATATACCCTTAAAATGCCAGGAGTGGAGAGTGGGAAAATCGTGAAAATAAAACCAAAAACATGAAATATAATAAAATGCAATAGAAAACACATACAAAAAGTAAATAAAAAACAGCAGTCTGTAGGTTCCATCTTATTACAAAGTAAAAGGTAAAAGGAGTTAAATTAAATCCGCTTCCAAGTGCAACACTCATCTAGGATAACCAAAAACCAGAATGAAAATGTTGAAGAACTCCCCAGTCTATTGGTATAGTCTTATTGCAAAGTACTCAGTGAAACAAAATGTATCAGTTCAAAAGTGTAACACTCTTGCTATATAGGAGCAAAAGGCTGCAACCCTCCACAACTGCCAAATTAATATAGTATCTGAATTACATACATAGAACAGGTACACAATCTTCTTGGGTATATAGAATAATCAACCACTACAGCTGGTCTATAATAAATCTATGATATCTACAATCGAAAAAAATAAATAAAGGCAAAAACATAGTGTTCTCTGTTAACCTTTAAAGGGACACTATAGTAACCAGAACAACTACAGCTTAATGTACAATAGTTCCCTTTAGGCATTTTCATGTAAACACTGCCTTTTATGAGAAAAGAATCAGATGTTCGTGTAAAATCACCGGTGCTCGCAAGGTCGAGTGTCCGACTTATAGTTCCAGACACTTGACGACCAAGTCCCGCCGACTTAGGGCTGGCCGCTGGCTCCAGGGGAATTTGCCAATAACCCTTGCACAGATCTTTGGTAGTTAAGTAATACTAGCAGCTTGTCTATCCAGGGCATAGGGTGCTTAACATGTCCTGAATTTCTTTCAGCATGTTTTCCCTAACTGCATCAGGGATACGGTAAGGTTTTTGCCGTAGTGGGATTTCTCCTAGCGGAGGTGTACCTGGGTAGGGAAGAAAACCCTCCTAGTGCTCCTGTATGAGGTCTAGGGGTCCCTGTACTTTTCTCCCGTATAGTAGTTCAAAGGGGGAGAACCATGTGGGCTCATGGGGTACTTTGCAGTAGGCAAACAGGAGGTGGGGAAGGAACCTTTCCCAGTGCCAACAGGAGGCTGTGAACAATTCGAGCATCTTTTTGAGCGTACCATTAAAATGTTCACATCTGGGGATGGTAGGGCGAACTAAACAGGGGTTTTACTCTGCAACTCTGCCACGTACAGCCTCTGGATACCAAGTAGTGTAGTCTACCACGGTAAGAATGTATTTCTTACCCGAGATGCTGGGCTTACTGAGGGGGCCTATCAAGTCCACCGCTACTCATGAAAGGGTACCTCAATTATGGGTAACCGGTGTAACTTTGCCTTTGGATGGTCACCCCTCTTTCCTATCTTTTGGCAGACATCACAGGCCCTGCAGTAATTCTGCAGGTCCAGTGTGATCCCTGGCCAAAAGGTCTGGGTTAACTGGTCCTTAGTTTTCCAAATACCCAGATGTCCTGCTAGGGGAATGCCATGGCTAAGTTTAAGTAGCTCAGCCCAATATTTGCGGGGCACTACCAGCTCTCTTTTAGCCACTTGCACTGTTCCATTCCCTGTTTCCACTGTAACCCTGTTCAACAACCCCTTCTCCCACTCAAACCTCTCCTTCTCTGTATCTCCTTGAGGGGATCCTGCCTGTTTTGTATACCATTCTAGAGTGGGGTCAGCCCTCTGTTCACTTTCAAAACCTTGGGGGTTCTCCAGTACGGGGTGGGCTTCTCAGCTAGGGTCGGATTATAGGGTTGTATCTGAGGGTCCTCTGAGTGCATCGGCTCTCTCCTGCCAGCTTGCAGTCTTGTGGTCACAGGTAAGGTCTCCTCTGGGCAGGGTGTAGTGAATTGTGACGTCTGGCAGCCCAGATCGTTCCCCAACAGTACTACAGCGGGGAGATCGCGCATAATGCTGACCTCCAAGTGCTTGGCCCCCGAACCTCAGTTGAGGTGAACTCAAGGGGGTTGGGAGTTTGTGGATGGCACCTCCTGCTACATAATTGTTGGTCCGGGCTTGTGGACTGACTGTGCGGTTGTACTAGGGTGAGGGTCCCACCAGTATCTCTTAGATCCCTTGTTTCCTGACCTTCTATGGTGAGCCACTGCCAATGGTGCTCCCGGTTGTCACCTGCAGCTTGGACAAGATTTACCTCATGGAGGGCTGTCCACTGTTCCTCTGGGTTGCTTTGCTGTGGAAGACACTCTTGCTGGTAACAGTGGGCTATGGCCGGAGCTGGTGGAGGAGGTGTGTGTTCCCAGCTCCCTCTGTTCCAGTTTGGATAATTACTTTTAAAGTGCTCCAGTTGGCTTCACCCATGGCCCGAGGGCCCAGTTCATCGGAAGGGTGCTGGTGTAGTTACCGGCATGAATGGAGCTGGTCTAGGTGGTGGTGGTGCGCTTGTCGGCGGTAAAATGGCCTGAAGTGGGGTCATCCTCCACTGGGTTCTGTTCTTCTTCCATCCTGGTATTCATCAGAAAATCTTTCTGCTTCCTCCACGGTTCCAGGCTAACGGTCTCTCACGCAGTCCCGGATCTCTGTAGGTGTGTGGTCAAAGAACTGCTCTAGTAGTATCAGTTGCAGAGCGTCATCCAAAGTGGTTGCCTGGCAGCACTGCATCCAGTTCTTGGCTACCTGGTGCATCCGGGAAGCCCACTCAGCAAAGGAGCCTTTATGATTCTTCCTGAGCCTCCGGAACACAACGTACTGGGCCAACAAAATGATCGCTGATTTCTTTTTGTTACTTACCGACCGACCTTGAGATTCCATAAGATCTTTTAGCATTGTTCGCTTGAGGCTTTCGTACTGCTGGGACATTCACTGCTTTTCCTCGTTCGGGAGTTCCATTCGAACGTTAGATCCAGTCGCTTGCCACCAATTGTAACAAACTCCTTGTATTTCGTATACTCCATTCGTTAGTATACTCCCGAAATGGTTGAGGCTTAAGTGATTATAGCCCGCTCGCATAGTACGCTGATTCATACTCTCCCAAAATCCCATGGAAAAATCAATCGGTGTACAACTGTAATGTTTTGTTATGGCCAGATGGCCCACTTATATACACAGACCCCCAGCACGGGGTCTCAAGCAAAGACATGGTGAAACACGCCCAAAACACTCCCACAACATGCCCCAGAGTTTCTGTGTCTGGGAGATAATTTAGTGTACTTTTTTAAACTACTTATCTCCCAGGCACAAGAGTAACAAAATATAAAACATAAAAGTATTAAAATTACACATAACATATCTGAATCCCCACAAGCATTATATCCCTGGATAGCCTAGATCTGAGCGCCTAAGTTGTCCAAATAGCGTTCAGATCCCACGAACACAGCCGAATCGCCACCTGGATAAAGTGTTGACTGATCGTACACGTGGCGTCTGCCCAAATTAGTTCAGATAAATAGTGGTAACGGTCAGTCCCTTTCAGGAGTTCAGAAACAAATAAAATGTTAAACGGTTCCCCTGGCTCATAGGTAGCAATTGTTTGCCTCGTTCGTTCGAAAAAATTATATTAAAACAGCGCTCTCCTGTCTTGTCGGGAAAAGAAGCAGGCGTTCGTGTAAAATCACCGGTGTTTGTGAGGTTGTGTGTCCGACTTATGGTTCCAGACAATTGACGATCAAGTCCCACTGCTTGCGTTCATCTTCAAGATGGCCGCCATTTTCTCCAGCACGTGTTGTTTGGTTATAAGAATGGTGGCCACACAGGGAGAGCACTTAAGTCTGTGGTTTCTTTCAAGTTCAATGAGCCAGGGGGTGGTCTGTGTTCGGTAGATTAATATAGCGAACACAGTGGAATTAACTGGGATAATAAAATACAGTATTTTGTCACACTAATCGTCAAAGGGGGCGGGTCGGATTGCCAAATGGTGAATGTCTGTCCATCAAAGGGGTGAGCCTTCACCTTCAAGCAGACCATGCACAGACCTATTTTTATTATATCACTACATTTATTATTTTGAGGCTTAAGCCAATATCCAGAATGCTTTTAAATAAATGTATAAATATAGTCAAATCACTGGGAGTATCAGAGGAAACCAGATGTGAAGCAAGAAGACACATAAAATGGAAGTAGTGGAGAGGAAAGGATATAATGGTGTCTAAACTGTGATAGTGATGGTGATAGTTTAGAGAAGATTATAAATTATGTTCCATACTTAAAAAAAACTGATGTTGCTAAAGCGAAATGTAGTGATTGTCGTGCTTAGATTGCCCCTTTAATATTTAAGTGGTAAATCCAGATACGCACCTCTTATGTCCTTGTTTGAGACCGTACTTACCTTTCTATCTTTCCTAACCTAGTGTCACAGTCTTCTGTGCTCTCAGACTATTTGGTGTTCATTACAGAGCATGTTTACACTTAAGTTAATGTGCATGTGATCTTATTTATGTAAACAAATTTTCTTGTTTCTTTCACTTAATTACTTAAAACATTAGGTCTCGCACCATATGGTTGCTAAGAAACTGCTGGCAACAATGCCATCCTAACAAAAAACAAAAAGCAACCCTCTTTTGTTATTTGAAATCTTGGCATGTACGGAACTGGAATTTTAAAGCAGGGAGTTAAAAATACAAGGGGCAACGAAATAGAAAGGTCTATGTTTTGCTAGCATGGTGACATTTTAATTCATGATTATGTACTAAGAATGCATGATATTTTTACTCTACACGTTTAAGAACCTATGTTGTAGCTAGACTTTAAGACCACAAGCAAACTATGCGTAATCCGTTCTAGTACTCCTCCCTCTCTTAACAACTAACCCGGCACAGAATTATCTAAAGGCTCATGTGAGCGTCGATCACCCTTATCCTAAAATTAATCTCAGTCATGTGCCAGTAGTGTGTCAAACTATGCACAGCAGATTAACCTATTTATTTCCATCACTTTCATGGTGAGAGTGGAGAAGGGTTTATTAAGGAACAAAAAAAAACTGAATTTATCTTTCCACAGCCAGCTACTACAATTTTCCACTACAGTTGGCAGATTCATCAGGTTATCGTTTTTTCATAGTATTAGGTAGTGCATGAAAGGCGCTGTCTTGGAGAACGTAATGTTCATCTATTGCAGTATGAAAAAAATTGAATTCTTTACTATATTTATTTGAGATTTCAAATAATAATCAATCACTTTCTTCTATTCAAAATAGAAATGTTACATACTTCAGGGTCGATCTTTTCATGCACTACGAAGAGACGTATAAACATATGTAGTTTTCTAGTCTCTGAAATATTCCCAGTTACAACTCCAGGCAACACAGGGATTTATCGAACACTAAGACTTCATTTCTGGTTATATTTTCCTGTATTTGCAGAAGTAATGGAACAAGCAGTGCACCTCTAGACCTGATTTTGTATGTATTTACAAAAGAAAAATAAGTAAGAAATCATCAGCATTTGCACTTGTAAATGTAAAAAGGGTTTATTAAACCTTTACACCAAATTGGTCATATTTCCACTCCCACTAATGTCTTGTCTTTCTCAAGCCATAAGTGAATGATCTAAGAAAAACACAATCATGTGGTCAAAATAGTGATCATTCACAGTACAAATGATGTATCATGTGATAAGTTCCATCACTGGCACTCTGACTCTAGGAAGTGCATATCTGACTCCTTCAGCACGTCATTTTTATGTAAGTGGAAATAAACACACATATATAATACAAGTATTTCAAAATATATATGTGCTGTCAGGGCCATGACCACCCTGTCCTGAATCCCCTCTCCCAATTGTAAGCTTTAACTCGTTAGTTGCTGAGACTTTACCACAAATCCATGCAATTGAGACAGATGCCTTTTGGCTATTTTGTGTTTGTTCCACTGTACGTTACTGCACTTAAAACTGTACCATGAACTGTAGCCCTATAGATCAGATAACACATTATTTAGCATGAATAAAATACAAAAAAAAAAACAATAAGGAAAAAAACATTTTTTTCCTGGTTATACGTGTTCTACAAAGCTAGTGCAACAAATGAAAATAACTGAAAATTAGTAGACCTATTTTTTAAATGCTCCATATGTCCTAGGGGATATCAAATAGTATTTGGATGTTAGAGGACAAGTGTTGCAAGGAGTTAATTTTGGTATTAAAGATAAAACTTTGTTTGTCTTTGTCACAGTGCGCATACCTTGTGGCACTGCATGGCAGCCACCGTAAAGGGGTTGAGTTAACTGAGTGAATCCCCTGTTGAGAAATTCAATAAGGGTCTTTCACTAAGCTGTGGTAGAAGCAGTCATTCCAATTACCTTTGCAGCCCTTTACAAGTGCAAGTGTAGCAACTAAACCCCTGTGAGACACATCAGGTGAATTAGTGCGAGAGCTGCTGTAAATAGATCAGCTGACAGACCTGTTTATTACATCACTGAGATAAGATAAGCTTTGTCACATGAAGAACAATAAATTGCTAGATGTGTGAATTACATTGAAAAACATTAGCATTTGCATACAGGTATTATGAAGCCAAAACAGCTTAGCAGTTATCTTCCTTAACTCATCCCAAAATCTTAGTGTTCCAGACCTAATGGGTGTGCTGCTTATCTCTGCTGTATAATCCCACATTCTGGATTTATTCTCTAAACTGGGAGTTGTGAGAAACAGATATAATTTTGTAAATAGAAAAAATGGGAATTGGGGGCACACCCAGAACATGCATATCCAAGCAGTGGTGCTGCTGTAAAAAGACCAAAACATATACAAAATATAGTTAAAGGTACTGCACGGAAATGTATGTTCCACCATTCCCATTTTTTCTGTGTAGATTTGGAATACATACCAGAATCCTATTGAGCCGAGCACCCCACTCATCCACACCCCTTTGGATGTGACCACAAGAAAACTTAAATTGAGGAGTATCTTGAAGCAGTTTTAACTGCAAGTACGTATTGCAAGTTAGCATGTAAATCTCCCATGTTAAAATTAGTGTGGGGGTAGCGGAGCCTGACAGCCAAGATGGCCAGACGTGCTTTCTCTCAGCTCCAGCTCATGCAGGTCTAAAAAAGGCTTTTACTGCTTCTACCCACATTGAAAACAGCTCTAACAGACCTGTCTGACTGGTAACCGAGTGGGCTCATGGGGATACCCGGCTTGCTCAGCTGCACCAGTGGACTGCACAGCTCAGCCATAATGAGACCTTACTTGACATGCGGCCTGATGTCGGGGGGGAGCGGCCGCTCCCACAGATCGGGGCACGCTTCAACCAGAGGAACCTTTGCAGCCCGCCATCCCCCCCACTGGACCGGTGGGGGTTATCCCAGACCCGGCTGACAATACTCTACTCGCTAGCAAAGGAGAAACTCAAGCAACCACGAGGTGCATCTAAGATGGCCACCAAACCATGGCCCTCGCAGACACCAGAGTTTCGAGAGTTGCCATCCTCACACTGACTGAGTTCCAGAGGGGTAGGAGCCTGCCAGGTGTCTGACAAGGCGATTAACTCAGTATTGTGGCCTGTCTATGGGGTTGGCTGAATAACAGCTGCATAACTGAAACCCTTACGGCTAATAGCACTGTAGAGACTTGATGGCACATTTGATTTCTTTCCTCAAAATCCAGCGTTATATATCTATATCTAGTGACCCAAGCATGTTACATACACCTTATTAAGGCGTGTTACCAGTAACCTGTATGTACAGGGTGTAGGCTGACTTCTACCTCCTATACTTACCAGCACTGTAGTGCAAGAGTTTTATTGCCAAAGCTAACATAATCTTACCCAACAGCATGTCTCCTGTTTCATTAGCCTGTTTTCTCTCATTATGACCACTCATGCAGTCAGTCGGTTTGACATATGTTGACAATACTATTGATTTCTAGACATGTGCAATTCGTTTAGTTCCAAATGTGAATTCAGCCGAATTTCGAGAAATTCTGACATTAAGATGCTTCCGAATGTCCGAAGTGCCGAATTTCGGAAGTGGTGAAGTGCTTCGGATTTCTGAAAAGTGGCTAAACAAGAGAGGGAGGGAAAATTACATGTATGATGACAGGGGAGCCCTACAGATGTTCTGATTTGCCGAAGTCCCGAATTGCCAAAGTTCTGCATTTTCGCAAAGTGCCGAACCGAAGTGCTGAATTTCCAAATTGCTTTACTTACCTGAATTTCCAAACAGAACCAAATTTTTTGCCCATGCACATCCCTATTGATTTCTCTCCACTGAAATACCCAATATTCTTTTTTTCATTGCTTGAATAAAAAAACTACTCTATGCCATGATAAAAATAGTTTCTCATGATTGTTGAGGCTTTTCTTTGCTAATGTGCCCCGATTTGTTCATCCATGCACTGAAAAATGAAAGAATAAATAAAAAAATAAAAAAAGATTAATTTGTGGACCCACCAATATTGGGGTACTGTGACAAATTGTTGGCCTAACACAATATGGCCATATGGTGGAACTGAATCCCCATATTTATTTGCTAATATAGGTGATTTTAAGTAGCCTTGTTTAATGTAAAACTGGATTTTTGTTTATGTGTGCACTCTTCCTTTAACAGTATAATATTTGTAATTGCCAGGTCAAAAATAGCTGAGCTGGAAAATATTTTATTAAATTTTTTTTCTTACCAGAGTCATTTATTTAATCCCCAATTTAAAAAGGCCTGCATAAAAAGATATTGAGGCTTGGTCCACTACATTATCTAATTTCTGGGCTCAATATATGTTCCCAAATTTACTAGATTATTATATTTATTTTAAGCTATTCTATCCTTTATCTACACACAAGACATTATGTTATCCTTTTTCATGAGATTCTATGTTTTGTTTGAAATTTAAAGTAAAGATTTAACACATTACAGCACAATCCATTTCAGACATGACAAAGCCAGGGTAAACATTGCAAGTGAAAAAATAAATAAAAAAAAGTACACAGGATAATGCTTGTAACAATTATTTTCAGGGACTGAAGATGGAGGCACCCAGTTGCAGGAAAAATGGTGTACATTCCTACATTTAATAAACTTTTTCAAGCCTCACAAATACATATTTGTTATATAGAGAGAAAAGTATACATATTGTTAAAAATTCTGAGAAGTGACAGTTCCCTTTAAAGCCTTATCAGCTGGTTCCCTTCAATATAGTATGGAATGGCCATGAACCTAGAAATAAGATTACTATTCTAAATCTCTCCAAGTTCAGAGGAAGCCTAGTGTTACCTCACCTTTCTTCCTGCTAATGTTTCTACTTGTGTTATTTTCTGGTAGCCATCACTACCACCTATTCCTTTTTTTTTTTTTTTTTTACACCTTCCCCTCTGTTTCACTTGCTTGGTGGCAAACAAATAAATGCACCAAAGACCTACGAGCACCTCATCTTAGTAGGTCTTCGATCTTTCAGAATTTAGCTTACACCCAAGAAGATGACACTGGTCCTTTCACTGGTGGTTAGACAAGGATCATTTCTCTTTTTTTTTTTTTTAAACATGAAGACTATTTGTTTTAAAGTCTTGCAAACCTATTTTGGTATCTGCTCTTGAGAATTATTCCACTACCTGTAACAACGGTTATGTTTGAAAAAAATTTGATACCATAATAGTATTGTGTACTTAATAGAGGGTGGCCCAAAAGTAGGTATACAGTTGAATCAATGAAATTCATCATGGCAGATTATATGGGTGCACACACACTGACACACAACAAAGTGGAGTCACATTTCAGGTATTTAAATATCAGTGTGGAAGGTGGAAAGATTAGTGGAGGGCTTTAGAATACACTTTCTTTGTTCTTGACTCAAGTTCGCTGTTATCATTCACAATAACTGTAAAGAAAAATAATTATTTTATCTGCCCTCCACTATTCTTACTATATACATAACCATATAATCTGTTGTGATGAATTTCATTGATTCAACTGTATACCTACTTTTGGGCCACCTTGTATACTCCTGTCACATTTTCTGCTCCCAGGGTTATTCTAGTGCCCTATGTAACTCGGTTTTCAACGACAAAAATAAATTTTTTAAAGGGACACTATAGTCACCAGGACCAATACAGCATAATGTAGTTGTTCTGGTGTCTATAGCCTGTCCCTGAAGCTTTTCAATGTAAACACTGACTTTTCAGAGCAAAGGCAGTGCTTACATTGCTGCCTAGTGACACCTCTTGTGGCAGTCACTCAGACAGCCACTAAAATGCTTCCTACCTCACCGTGCAGCACCTACATTCAACGCCTCCACGCTGTGTATGGAGGCGCTGAACATTCCTCATGGAGATGCGTTGATTCAATGCATCTCTATGAGGAACTGCTGATTAGCGCAGCATTTTGCAGCGCATGCGCAATAGCTTCCCAATACTTTCCTAAGGGAAAGCATTGGATTGGTAAAGATAATCAATCGTGATTATCTCAGCCACAGAGGCAGGGCCAGCCGTGGGGAGACCGGCGCAGCATGGGAAAAAAGGCGAGTAAAAACTCCATTCCTATGTGATCGGAGGGGGTCTGGTCACCTAAACACACACAGACGTACACGGAGAGACACACATGCCATGATAGAGATACATGCCATGATAGACACACACACCATGACAGATAGACAGACACTGACAGACTAACTCACATACAGACACACTGAGAGACACTCACACATTTTATTTGTTTTAATGCAATTCTATTCCACTCAGCCTCCCAACCCTTGGGAGAGCTGGAGTTGACCACTTTTCCTAGGGTGCTAGGGGGAGAGGGACAGTGGAGGCAGGCAGGTGACGAGGGAACAGAGATCTGGCGCCTGGGATTTGTCAAGCCCTGCTGTAGTCTGATCCTGCATCAAAATCAACATGAGGCAAATGGATTGTTTTGCCAAAATCACAACGTCTCGACAGTTCTGTGTCAATAATGATGCAAACATTAATATCCGCACTAAATGTGTAACAAAAAAACGACACAGTTTCAGCACTGCAAATCGGTGATGTTTTGGTGTCCCTCTTGTGATGTCAGGGTTATTTAAACTTCGTTCACCAGAGGTCCTCTCTCTTGTTATGGTTCCTTCCTGTGGTCCTTGACCTTGGATTGTTCATGACTCCTCTTAGTCTGTTCCAGTGGTGTATCCTGGTGTGATAAAGTGAAGGCAGATAGGCCTTCTAACCCCAGGGGGAGTATGTGTAGTTTGTGTTTTGCACAACACAACACATTGTTTAGTTATGGGCCCCTGGGGTGGAGCATTTGGAGAGAAGGGTGGGCCAATGCTCCACTCCACAGTTTAGTGGTTTTCTGGGGAGACATGGATCCAGGCCAGGGTTTTTTGGATCGTCTCCAACCCACTGCTCAGGTGCAGTTAATGAGCTATTGCAGTGGTAATAAACTCCTCCCTGCTAGGCAGGAAAAGGAGAGGGATTGCTGGCTTCCTCCCAGGAAGCAGGTAGGAGAGAGAGGCTGTTCTCTCCAGATAGTCAAGGTGACTAGGCACTGGGAGTGCAGAAAGGAAAGCAGTCAGGGCAAGGCTGGCTTGGAGCACTGGGAGTGCAGAAAGCAAAGCAGTCAGGGCAAGGCTGGCTTGGAGCACTGGGAGTGCAGAAAGGAAAGCAACAGGTTAGATAGCAGAGCGTTGCTCTCTAATAAGGTTGGTGCAATATTGTGTTAAGTTTAACCCTGAGAGATAGGGAACTAAAGTCAGTTAGTGCTCAGACGAGCTAGGTGTTTGTTTATAGGGTTTTGTGTTACTTTTGATTTTCATTTACTGCTGTATCCTGTGTGGATTTACAAATAAAGTGCCTGAAGTATTTGCAACTACAAGGACTGTGCATGTTTTTGCCCTAGAGGACCGTGCTACCTGGTGACAAGGATCACACTGGTTTTGTGCTGCCCTATACAGAACAAAACTCAGAGGCCACACCCCACCCCCACCCTTCCCCCCTGCCCCGCCTTCTTAATACACACACACTCACTAACAGACACATACAGTCACTAGCAGACACACACATTCACTAACAGACACGCATACACTCTCACTAACAGACACACACATAGTAACACACTCCCTAACAGACACACACACTAACAGACACACACACATTAACATACTCACTTGTGTGTTTGTTTTTTTAAATTCAACCCCCCCACAGCCTCCTTACTTTTGGGAATGCTGGGGGGGGGGGGGTTCTTCCTCTCCCTGGGGGTCCAGTGGCTGCTGGGCTGTCGGGCGGCGCTGGCGAGAGAGCACTTTCCCCTGAGATTTCTGCTCAGCTCCCTCGCTCGCCGCCCGCAGAATGATGCTGGGAGCCGGAATATGATGTCATATTCCGGCTCCCAGTATCACTCTGCGGGCGGCGAGCGAGGGAGCTGAGCAGAGAGCTCTGGGAGTCGGAATATGACGTCATATTCCGGCTCCCAGCATCACTTTGCGGGCGGCGAGCAAGGGAGCTGAGCACAGAGCTCAGGGGAAAGTGCTCCCTCGCCAGTGCCGCCCGCATGGATTTTTAACTAGCCGCCCGCCTGCCTGGACTGTTAGCCGCAAGGCTAACAAGACATTTGCCCTGGGCATTTGGGGGCGGCTTTTTTTGCCGCCCCATGGAAAATGCCGCCCAAGGCAAATGCCTTGTTTGCCTCGCGGCTAATACGTCCCTGGTCTGTTCTCAGACATTGTTTGCCTATCCTTAGTGCTAGACCAGCCACTCTAAGGACCAGTACACACTTCTTTCTGATCTCAATCTAGGTTTATGTGTTTTCATCTTATATGAACCCTACCACTGTTTATCCAGAGAGACTCAAACATATTTTATCAGTTTTACACATGGTAGACTTGCCTCTGCCTATCAACTTAATGGTAATAAGTAGTTTACCTTATCTCCTTCTCCTTTATACTACTGCTAAACCTCTTCATAAAAGTAGCTCTCCTCAGTTGTATCATCGCTATAGTGTTTGTAAGTCTGCAAGATTTTTAATTGCTACAGTAATTAAACCATATAAACATAGAATGTGACGGCATATAAGAACCAGTGTTCTGTACAATGACATGAGCACTTCATTTTTTCACATCCAATACTAGATATGGCTTATCTACAGCGCGCCTTCAAAATTCTCAAGACAAATCTCGGTACACTTGGGATCCTTGTATAGTTCACATTGGAGAACCCCAGCCTCCCTATTCTCATCTCGTCAAATCTCTAAGTAGACATGGCTTATATATTTTCTTCCAAGCTTGCAGATGGCATGCACTTTTCCCTACCCTTTCTTCTCTCTTTCTTCACTCGCACTTGTTATAGTTTTACCTAAACTTTATCACAAACGTTTTTCTTTTCTTTTTTATATGAATAATAATCTTACTTCAAAATTATTTTTTCCCCCCAAAAAAACAAAAACACGTATTACATTACACAAAGAAAATTTTCTGTATGTTAATGACATATCACTTTGTCTAAAAATAAAATATTTGGAAAATCGTTTCAGTATGCTTCCAGTTCAGCTGTATTGATCTAAATAGTGCTACTCCCTTGCAAATCCCTTGTATAGTGAATAAAATATATTCACTTGTAAATATCATGTGGCCAAATGTTGCTAAAGCTAATGTTGCTTCATTGTTACAGACACAATGATAGGGGGACTAACAAGGGCTGGGGCTTCAAATAGGGTTCTTAAAATACCTGAGACTCATTTTGGAATTTTTATTAGTAGCCCCAAGTCTTTTGCAGTACCAAGAGAGAAATAACACCTCCAACTACAAAGTTTGTGACAGTGCCCTAAGTTGATTATACAGCACGGTGTAGCTATATTGCTGTGGATTCCAGATTTGAATGCAGAGGGTACAAGTTTAACCCCTTAAGGACACATGACATGTGTGACATGTCATGATTCCTTTTTATTCCAGAAGTTTGGTCCTTAAGGGGTTAAAGGGATACTATAGTGTTAGAAATAAAAACCTGTATTCCTAACACTGTAGTTCCCTCTGCATCCCCCCTCCCTCGTGGCCAATAAATGATTAAAAGCCCTTTATTTACTTACCCTATCCCAACAATGATGTCCCTCAGGACTGTGCCCGCTGTTTGCCTCCTCAGAAGAAATCACCTCTAGTGGCTGTCTGATAGAGCCACTAGAGGCTTAGCGCTGCAATGTAAACATTGCAGTTTCACTGCGCAGGCCGGGGCCGCAACACAGGGCTGCGACCCGTTTGACCGCAGTATGTATGCCAGTGCATGCAGATACACATACACTTAAAGGACCACAATAGGCACCCAGACCACTTCAGCTCAATTAAGTGGTCTGGGTGCCAGGTCCCTCTAGTTTTAACCCTGCAGCTGAAAACATAGCAGTTTCAAATAAACTGCTATGTTTCACTGAGGGTTAATCCAGCCTCTAGTAGCTGTCTCACTGACAGCTGCTAAAGGCGCTTCCGCTATTCTCACTATAAAAATCACAGTGAGAAGACGCTGGACGTCCATAGGAAAGCATTGAGTAATGCTTTCCTATGGGTAGCTTGAATGCGCATTCGGAGCTGAGAGGTGGATCGGGGCGGAGAGATAAGGGAGCCCGATGCTGGAGAAAGGTAAGTGCTGAAGGGGTTTTAACCCCATCAGCCCAGCAGGAGGGGGGCCACAAGGGTGGGGGGAACCTAAGGACTATATAGTGCCAGGAAAACGAGTTTGTTCTCCTGTCACTATAGTGGTCCTTTAATGACAAACATTCAGATACACATACAGACAAACAGATACCCATACAGACCCACATACAGACACACACTCATAGTGACACACCCACATACACACTCACTGACAAACACATATACACTCTCACTAACAAACACACTCATTAACAGACACACACACTCTCACGAACAGACACATACACACTAGCTAACAAACACACACATTTACTGACAGACACACATACACACTCACTTACAAAACATTCACTCTCACTGACAAACACACACTAACAGACACCAAACAGACTCACTAACAGACACACACTCAATAACAGACACACACAGTAACACACTCACTGACACACACACACTCACTGACACACAAAAACTAACACACTCACTAGTAGACACACACATTCAATAACAGACACACACACAGAGTAACACACACTGACACACAAAAACTAACACACTCACTGACACTCACTAGCAGACACACACAAACTAACAAACACACAACTAACACACTCATTGACACACACACAGTAACACACTCACTGACACACACATACACTAACACACATACACACTCACATTTAAAAAAAAAAAAATGTAATCCCCCATCCTCCCTACCTTTGGGAGTGCTGAGGGGATTCCAGTTTTCCCTGGGGTCCAGTGGGGCTGCTCGGCTGCCAATCACTGCAGGTGGCGAGGGAGCACTGATCCTCCTGTTCAGCACCACTTACTGATGCCGGAGCCGGAGTGTGCGTGAGGGAGCTGGGCAGAGAGCTCAGGGGAGAATGCTCCCTCACATGTGTGCCCACAAGGTGAGGCCACTGCCAGCCTCGGGGGGCCCTGAGGTGGCCAGTTCCTGGGCTCCCCAGGAGAAGAGGTTGGCAAAATGCGGCCGTGGCCGCACTGGTGCACTTCCTTGGGTCGCAGGACTGCCGGGCCCCCTGGAGGGCCGGGCCTGGTCACCCCTGCGACCGCAGTATGTATGCCAGTGGTATGTTTGCAATCATATATAATTACTGGTGTAACACTACACACAAATACACCTTTTTTATTCATGAACAAAGTAATAAATTACATGTATGAAAACGTGAAGTTTTTCTTTCTTGTCTATTTCAGCAGACAATTTGGCCTTCCAGAACAAGTGAGTTTGACAACCCTGAACTAAACTATGCTGATTGGGGAAATTTCCCTGGTGTCCACAGAGGCAAGAGACCAGGGAACTAACCTGGGATAGCAGGACACGATCTCGTAAATTTGCTGGCATTTGAGAAAATGAGTGTGGTTTATTTTCTCAATCGAAAACTGTATTGCAAAGTTATTGAAATTAAAATGAAAACTGTATTGCGAGATATAGGATGAAGCAGCCAAACAGTAACCATAGCTGATTTTTCCCACCAAGATTACCTATTTTATCCAACATTTTGACATTTGTTTTTCAATTCACTACAATTTGGTATTTGATGAGTAAACCCCAATGACTATTAAACCTGTCCATCTGAGATGTTTCTGCTACTTCTTCAGACAGATATAAGATAAATATCAAAGTGTTATGGAAACATAGTGCAAGTTGTAAAGGTGGAGTAATCACCAATGAGAAAGTACTGTGGCAAAACAAGAAGTCCCTTGGCATGCTGGTCCTAATTGTTTTTAAAATGAGGTGTGTATGTTGCCATATTCTGCTTGTGTTATTTATGGGCGCTGCAGTTCCTTTCTAGTGATGTATTTGTGCATATTTGGGCTGTGGTATTGTGTATGGTACCTATGAATGTGGACTGTATGTGGGGGCTGCTTGTGTAGTTCTGTGTGTGGATATGTCACATAGTGTGTTTGGTGGTGTGTGTATGTGTGGGGCTGCCTGTGGAATTGTGTGTGTGTGGATGATATGTCATATAGGGTGTTTGGTGGTGTGTGTATGTGTGGGGCTGTTTGTAGTATTGCATATGAGGATGTCTGTGGGTTGTGTGTGTGTATGTGGATGGTCAGTGGTGTTGTGTTTACGGGGACTGTGTTTGTATGTGGACTGTTTGTATTATTTGTTTGAGGGGGAGGCTTCTTCTGCAGCTCTCTGTATATCTAGTAGTATGAATGACTTTCCTGGGGTCCAGTGTAGACGAGGTTGGCCAGGGGTAGCTCAAGGGCCAGAGCTGCAATAGCTGCTGCGGAATGCTCTTTTCCATTGTGGATTCCCATTCACAACTGCTGGGAGGAAGTGGTCTGAGATCACTTCCTCTAAGTGCCGCAATGTGTAAATTGAGGATTGCCCTCACCACCATTACCACTTTGTTTTCACTAGAGTTTTACTGGGACTCCTGATAGGCCAGACCCTTTCTGGCTCTTGCAGCCTTGAATGCCATGCAAAGGCACCTCGAGTGCCATAGCTTTCTGATCAATGGCCTAGATCAGGCATAGGCAACCTTCAACACTCCAGATGTTTTGGAATACACCTTCCATGATGCTTTGCCAGCATTATGGGTGTAAGAGCATTATGGGGGATGTAGTCCACAACATCTGGAGTGCCGAAGGTTGCCTATCCCTGGCCTAGATGGTTAGATGTGTATGAGTATTGATTTTCTGCAAGAGAACTATAGGTAAAACTGAAGGTTAACCATACTTTTAAGACACATTGGCTGATGATTCACATAGACATAGACTTTCCACAGAAAGTTAAAATGTGAAGACATGTTACATCAAGGGTGTAAGAACTTAAATGTGTACAGAATAAAAAAGGTAAAGAACATGGTGTACCGGACAGTAATCAGACAATTATTATTATTATTGTCTTTTATACCGCGCCAACCTATTACACAATATTACAATATTATAAAAAGGGTAAAATGTAACAATGAGACAATTGCACAATGTTACAAGAACAATAGGTTGTTGATGAGGGCCCTGCAGGAGTTTATTAAAGCTCAATCACTTGATTTAACACACCAGCAAGTGGCATTTAAAGTGATACTAATTACTTACTGATTGAAAACAAATTTCAGATCGATACACTGACAGCTATCAATTAGAAAGCGATACACCATAGCTAAGTTAATGTATGTGACCGCATGTTTCCTGGTGTCCACGAGCAATGCTCACACAGTTACTATACACCCAGTTGTGTGTCATTGCCATGGCGGGGGCGGGGGGGTTCCCAGCATCATATCATACCTCCCTCGGTAAATACTTTCTCGGGCACAGTGCATTGATGTCAGCATCACATGACAGCTGCAGGCCGGCCGCAATCTGCGGGGGCAGGAAGTTTAGCTTTTTAGGGAGGGGGGGGAGGTGTGCTCACAGTCACCATTTAGTGAGAGCTCAGTCTGCGATCAGCACCGCCCGGAGAAGCAACAGATTGAGGAGAAGGCTTCACTAGGAGCAGTAAGAGGTAGGTGTGTGGCCTGCTCCCCGTATACATACTGGGTGTGGGCTGGTAGATTAGCTGTCTGTTCGTGGGGTATGTGGTTATAGTCTCACCGCTGCTTCTCTCTCTCCCCCTACTCCAGAGCCAGCTCAGCAGGATGGCGGTGGAAGGAGGCATGAAATGTGTGAAATACTTAATGTTCATCTTTAACTTCATATTCTGGGTGAGTATCTCCCAGGGTTCTAAAGGGTTCTTTTCTCCCCTCTCCCCTTCCCTAGCTCCGAGCTTTGTCCACGTTGCAGTCTGGGATGAGCTTTATGGCTGTATTTTAATGTTCCCAAAAGCTATAATCAGCAGCGGTTCTGTCTGGCCGATTAACCCTCTCCTTCCTGTACAGTGTGGCAGCACACGCCCTAGCTGAGTGTAAACACGCTGAGCCTGGTTCAGGATGGTATCTTCTGACTCTAGAGCAGCCTTTTAAAACCACATCTCTCTCTCTCTCCCCCCCCCTCCCACTCTCCAGGGTCCCAAACTGTGTACAAGGGGCTTGTTGACTCGCTCTACTATGGAAGAAAGCTGCCTCGATGACTTTAAAATGTCAGCATTCCATGTATTTCAGGAAAACTCTTACATCTATACCAAGTATCATATGTCCGCTTTGCATTCGGGAAAAGTAGTGCTGATTCACTAAAGCTACTGTGGGTAACTGGGTTGGACCTGTTGAATATTTTATAAGCGGGTGCCTAGTAAAATAACCTAGGAACTTATTTTGTGGTTTGTTTTTTCCATCCTCCTAGGACACTGCATTTCCAGTGTGATATCAGAAAGTTAAAATACAGTTATACAGCTTTAGATAAACATATTCCCATCTCCCCCCCCCCACAGACCAGGTAATCAAACTTGCAGGGAACAGCTGCCTGGCCTTGGATAATAGAACATGCCACATGACTTTAACTCTTTCTTGTTATTCTTGCGTAACAGCAGAATGGTTTGTTTTTAGGGTGTCTTTCATCAATCCTCTGAATTTGTATTGTCGCTCTTGGGAGATATATATTATATATATTGGGCCCCCCACAAAAAAAATCTCTCGCTCTCTCGTTTTTGGGCCAACTAATGACAATGTGTATTATGGGTAACGTATGCTGCCAAAGCCTAGTTATTACATAGACTAACACTATATAGAGCATAGCTTTATGGATATTTGCTTAGAGAAACTGAAATGACCCTTAAGATTTTCTCTTTTCATTCTCAAACAAGCATAACGCCTATTTGTGCAGAGTAATACTTAGCAGGTATCCAAAGCATGTCATATGACAAACTACTTAGAGGTCAGGTTACACAGGTGAGTCATGTAGTGATATGGGAATTTCATTTTGCTAATCTTGCTTCTTCCCCCTCCCCTCCGAATGAACACTCCAGGCATCAAAACAAGTACAGCTACTACTAGTGGTTCTAGCCTCCTAGTTTAAGTAGTAGAAAAACCATTCTTTATTTTGACAACTTGGCTAGGGCATGCCAGGTATCTGCTGTTAGACATTCCTGCGCTGAGCCTGACGTGGAAGGGCAGCACTCATTCAGAGTGATCAGCTGACACTCAACCAGCAAGCAGGCCCTGTATGGCTTGACTCAGTCGAGTGAATGTAAACGTCTTGCCAGGAGCTACTGGCTCCATGGCAGGATATGATGGGCACCCAGGTTAGTTTGTAAAACCTTGAACAATGTAATTGCTTAGTCATAACCACTAAAGTGGGCTGTAGTAGTTATGGTGTGTGTTTATGCAAAGAGCTTGAGCTCCTAGTGTAGAAAGTGATGCCCCGTGCTAGAATCACATGTAGCAATTCAAAATTAGGCAGAACTTCAGGGACTAAAGTGCTGCCTATTTTTGTGTCAGGTGAACTTCTAAACTTCTTCCTGTGGGTTTTATATTACTAAATGGGGTTTCCTCTTTAGCATGAATCATTCTATCTTGTAATGTTGCAATGTGAAAAATGCTTTCTTTTGCGTTTTTTATAAATATTCATATCTGCCATGCAGCTCCAGCTTAAAATGGCAAAGCCCAAATATTTTTGCATTATTTTGATGTTTGTAATGCAACTGTTATATAATCGGTACCAATTAATAGGGGGTTGAGTCTGAAGCTGTAATTATGTGGATTGATATCAGGATGGGACTTCTCTAAACTGTTTTTTAAAACTTCTCTGGCTACTGACTCATTGAGTTGTGATATTTCCAGGAAGCCAGTCACTACCATTAGTTTCCCAATTTGTCTGGGGCCTGCGGTGGACACTTTCCAACTTTTTGCTGTGTAAATTCCATCTGGTTTTAACTTGTGGGCAGAGCCGTCTTTAATTTTGATTGGACCCTAGGCAAGCATTTACTTGGGCCCTCTGACTACATATAGATACACATGCAGATACACACTGACCGCATATAGATACACACAAGAACATACAAATACACACAGACTACATATAGATATAGATACAGATACAAACACTGACATACATGCAGATACAAAGGCGCACACACCCTGACTACATATAGATACACCGACACACACACTGACACACATAGATACACAACCTGACACACATGCAGATATACAGATACAAACACTGACAGATACACACAAACGGACAACATACAGATACAGAGACACACACAGACAGCATACTGAAACACACATACACACGGACACTGACAGATTCACACATACAGACATACATACTGAAACACACACTGACAGACGTACACACATACAGACATTTTGACACTCACAGACAGCCATACTGAACCACACAGGCACTGACAGACAGACTTACACATATACTGGCACATATACACAGACATACTAAAACACACATACGCGCAGACACTGACAGACATATTGACAAACAGACATACAGAACCACACGGACACTGACAGACATTCTGGAAAACATACACACAGACATACAGATACACTGACAGACATACTCAAACACACACACACACACACACACACACACACTCTCATGCAAAATTTGATAACCACCCTCCAGTTTCTTTCCTTTTCCTGGAGGGTGGCTTCCCTGGGGTCCAGTGGGCTGGCTTAGGTGGCTGGGAGTTAAGCTCTCCCCCCTCCGGAACAGCTGGTCCGCCTTCCTCCCGCGCGGCTCCTGTTTCAGTGGGAGGAAGTGACGCACGGCTGTCACTTCCTCCCAGTGCTGCCGAAAAGCAAGGGCCAGGTCGCGCTGTTAAAGCGCCACAGCGCCTGACCGGGCCCCTGCTGAAATAGGGCCACCGGGTGGCCCTAAGTGCATGGGCCACCCGATGGGCTCCCATAGTTTGCAGGCAGAGGGCAAACGGAGCAGCCGTCTTGGGGGGCCCCCCCCCCCCGAGCACGGACAGGGCCCGGGGCAGCTGCCCCGTGTTAAAGACGGCCCTGCTTGTGGGGTAATGGATGGAGAGAGAAGCTTGCAAAGGGATAGGGAATGTAAAAACTTATTTACATTGTCCTGACAACCTTAGGTGTGTGTCACATTCACTAGAAACACTGGTGCAGTGGTATGTGTGCCAACAGTACTTACTAAAAGACTGTGCACACTAGATAAGAAAGATTGCACATCATCTGTTAAACGGGAACTGTCACTCAGGAAGTTACACCATGAGGGGGGTGGGGTGGATAAAAACTATGCTTGTCTGGGTTGGTTTGTGTTTTTGTTTTTTTACACTATAAAGGAATACTCAAATCACCAGAACGACTACAGTGTGGTGCCAGATGTTATCTAGCACACAATCATTGTAAAGGGGAGGAATTTGTCAGCTACCAGTCCCCCTCCTTTCTCCTTCCTGTAAGTCGGTCTCCACCTTGAAGCTCAGACAGGGAGTGGCAGCTGGCTGACCCCAGGTAGTTGGTAAAACTGTCTGACTCTTTACAGTATGGGAGGCAGGGCACTTCTGGTGCTGTAACCACAGTGATTATGGTGCTTGGGAGACCTCTCAAGATTTGTCAAATATCAAAATAGAGTTCAGTTCCTGCACAATCACTCAGTCTTGCCAGCTTGCAGTGATACCTTGTAATATATTTGTATGAGATGTGTAAGAACAGGCTTGTATGTGCTAGACATTCAAAGAAAAAGTACCCTATGTGGTTTAAAAAAAAAAGTTAAATGTAATGTGAAATGTAAGCATATGGTCAACATGCTGTTTCTGGGTAAACTCTCTTCCTGCCCATGTTTGGAATGGACTTTTTAATCTGCTACTGTGCCAGTGTAGTCCTCTGCTGATGTTATACAGGCAAATAAAAAGCAGCATGTGGTGATTTTATATTGTGAAACCTGGCAAACTATGAAATGTTCAGTGACTTATTACTGATGTAATCCACAACCTGTCTGCCTGGCAGTACACAGAACACTGTATCAGCCCAGATTTAAAGTAGAGCTGATGTGCTTCTGAAAATGTTGGTGGGCACTTTGTAAATGCTAATGTATGTTAGACTGCCCCAGTGAAAGCAACCCTTCATATTGAGTTGACTTTCATGCTTAAAGGGACACTGGACCACTTCAGCTAATTTAAGTAGTCTGAGTGCTGTGTCCCTATTGCACTTGGTGCTTGTGACAGAATGCCATCACCGATTACCGCCGCAGAGTCCTGCTGGCCGCCTGAAAGTCCATGCCAGCCAATAGAAGTGCTACCATTCAAACTGGTTTTGTGCCCTTGCACCCCGAGCGCCAATTGGTTTAGGCGGGAAATTTGAATCACCAGGCCAAAACAATCATTCAGTGGAGCTATTTTCGAGTATGTTCAGAGCCTCAAGCCCAGACTTTGTATGACTATTTCTCCAGCTCTGGACATCCAATAGCTCCATAATTTGCAGGGGTCACAGCGGGGACCAGGAGCTATTTAGGGGTGTGCTACTGTATGGTGTGTATTTTTAGGGTTTTTATGTTTGGCTTCCTGTGTTCAGGAGATACACAGCGACGCCGGGGTGGGCTTATGTTTTGTATTGCTGTAAATGGAGACCTCCTGCAATAGCGTTCTTTTACCCTTCACGAAGTCTCCACTAGTGTTTGGGCCCCCCCCCCCGCAAGCAACTAATCACTGGCTAGCCGCTGTAATCATTGTAGGGCTGGGAACAACATGGAAGGGGTGACCACAGGCAGTAGTAACCCATCCTCGGGAGGGTATACCTGAGTACTGCATTGTCTACGTTGTAGCTCTGCTGCCCTCTGTGGCTGTCTTAGACTGCCACTAAAGGGTTTCCGGAATCCAAACTGACTTTTAGTCTCTGTCACTGGACGTCCTCCCGAACCTCCAGCGCTTTTATTTATTTTTTTTTTATTTTTTTTTATTTTATTTTTTTTTCCCTATAGGTAAGCATTGAATAATGCTTTCCTATGGGGAGGTCTAATGCACTTGTGGCAACTTCCACGCATTAGGTCTCTCTAGCTGGGGAGGAGCATGGGCGGAGCCTGACCCAGCACCGAGGGACATCGGTGCTGGATTCGGTTAAGTGGTTGAAGGGGTTTTTAACCCCTTCAGCTTTCCTGGCACTGTAGGATCCTTTTTTAATGGGGGGGAGGAGAGGGGTTCTGGTAGCTTCAGGAGATACAAAGTATGTGGTTATTCAGGATCTACCAACATGCCAACACAGTAATTGGCTTGTTCTAAAGATTCATGATCCCTGACATGCATGCGTTTAACTCTTTGTGCTGTCTTTGCCATATTAGAAAAAACAAAACACTATATTTGTAGTCCTGAAAGGCCCCTGCATGCGTGACATGAAATGCTTCTAGAAATCTCACCAAATGGTCTCTCTAAGCAAAGAAACCACTATTTGTCTAGGGACATTTTAGTAAAAACTGTGACTCTCTTCTTGGCACCCAGGGACTTCCCCATTTTTAGGTGCATTTATAATGCATAATGAACACTTCCACTAACGTCAATTTTATTCAACCATGCTGCAATTTGTCATGCGCCTTGCATGCCTTCTAAAAAAAGGAGATTGCACAATTATTTGCAGCTTTCACCAGAACTGCTCTATAATGGTACAAATGTGGAGCAATTGCTGTTGAAACCACTGCTCATGTACCATTTGGGGCCCATTACTGTAGTGGTGTGGTTTTTTTTAAATTTTTTTAAATTTTATTTTTTTTAAATCTTAACTAAAGGGATGTTCTCTAATTCCTGGTTCAGTCTTGTATGGCACAATGCTTGTATGATACAAGTATTGCTATGTATTTATGATCTGGGTTCCTGCCATTAATGTGGATGTTACTAGGACATGAACCACCTACTTAGAGGCTGTTGCAGACCACGTACACCTTCCTGACTGTGAGGTTTCCTGAAGGCAGTGGCCTTTTTAATAGGCATATGCACCCTACCACACTGCAACAAATTATTTAGGAATTGTATTGGAAAAATAAGAGTTCAAGGTGTTGCTTTGGGTTCCAAATTTCTCCGATCTCAATCTGAGCATCTTTGTACTAGAATAGGCATAGGCAACCTTCAGCACTCCAGATGTTTTGGACTACACCTCCCATGATTTGCCAGAATTATGGGGATGTAGCTCACATCTGGAGTGCTGAAGGTTGCCTATCCCTGTACTAGAACAACAAATCATCTGATCCACGGTGTTTCCACCTCACAACTTGCAGTATTTTAAAGATCTGCCGCTAATGTCTTGGTGGCAGATACCACAAGGTACGTTCAGAGGTCTTGTGGGGTCTATACCGCAGAGCATCAAAGCTGTCTTGGCAGCATGAGGACCTAAATGACATTGGGCAGGTGGTTTAATGTGGCTGACCAGTATATCTGCTATATAGTGGAGAATAAGCTTATGTGTCTGCATTGTATGCTTGTATATATGGAGTGTCTTGTGTCTGCATGTGGACACTCAAAGGAACACTTTATAACTTGGAATACACATTTGTATCCCCACCTATAGTATAAGTCACTGCTTAGAACCTTGGCAAGGATTAAAAAGTAGTTCACTTACCTTTTTATTCAACACTGCTCTGACCACAGCTGCCCCCACCTCTATGGCTGCGATCATCATAGGAAGCATTGAGACCAACACAGGACTTCCCTGCAAAGAAAACATTGTTCCTGCAGACCAACAGCTTTTTTTTTTTTTTTTTGCAGTGTTTAAAACTAGGACGTAGCACCTAGGGCACTTTGCTGTAGATGCCTACACAGTTCCTTTAAAAGCAAACTGCTACTTTTAGAGAAATCTAAAATCCTCTAACTGTGGCTCTCCCAAAGTAGGTAAACAATGATTCTCTATGCAAGAATTGTAGGCATACTGTGATGAGTGCTGCACGCGGTTATCTGGCTTTTATACGGGGAGGGGACGACTACAGCCCTAATGTCCCCAGTTAGGAGTTGTGTTGGAAATGCAGATCTGTATTCCTTTTTAATATTGACCCGTGTCTCAGCGGTCTCCTTCCCCATAGTTCGACACTTGACGGGAAATGTGGCTTTTCGCCAGAATAAGTGCAGTGTGTGTGTGTTCTTTGCTGAACCCAACTGCTATAAGGATTGTATTGGCAGCACGTCGGGGCACAGTCCTTTAGTGGGTGCATTTATGTGCACCTTATAGCCTTTCTAATTTGTTCTTAGATTAGGTCTTGCATTGGGACTGGGTCACAGTTGTACTATATGGGTACGTTTTTGATGTTTTTATTACTGTGCAGATCAAAACATGATCCTTGTTTACGCTGCATGCACAGAACAGTCAGTCCCCACTGACACTAGGTTTCATCCTTTTGCTGCTTGGCAGTAGAGCACTGCATAAACACAATTTGACAGCTGAGAAAGCTGGTAACGGACTCTGCTTTGCTGTAAATCTCCATGTGATGAGAAAATGCAGTTAATGTAGTAAGATTGCTTTGTCAAGGAAAATTTAATTGACAGGTTTAAGGTTGTTTAGGTCTGAAGACCAACAGTTGTATAGTTTGTACTATTGAGAATTCCTGATTGCAGAAGAACAAAATTCCATTTTGCTTTAAATTCTTGCTTAAAACCTGAACCCAAGGTTTTGATTGAACATTCGGGTATACTATGGATAATCCTATAGTTATGTAATCATTTCCATAGAACCACTTCCTTCTATGGAGGGATTCAAGGTAAACCTTTTCAGAGTCTCTACCTATAATTGCCAATTGATAACTCACTATACCTAAAGACAACACTCCTGCAACCCTGATGTGTAGTTTTGCCCAAAGTCTAATATAACCTATGGTGCGAACAATCCCATAACCTGTTGTCCAGCTCTCTAGACCTCAATGGTTTAATTTTTACTTTTTTTTTTATTTTATTTTTTTTAAAGCTCTTACCCTTAATGTAAAGGGTCTTAACGCTCCACACAGAGGCTTGCTTTTTGAGAACTTCATGATACCTGGTCGCTCTGGCCTTTTTGCAGGAAACTTAGTTGTGCAGATGCATTACCCCCTTCACTCCTAATTTCATATTGAATCAGTCCTCTACTGTAATTCATAGGGACTGAGCATTTCAGGTAGCAAAGAAATACTGCGATTCTGAGGTTGCTTATCCTTTTGTGGTACTCTAAACCACATAATGGTCACAACTGTAAACCTCTATGCCCGTAATGAGACAGGCCCTCAAATGACCGGTCTTCATTGTGGTCACTGATATACTTGTGGAGCTTTTAAGTGTATATAGACCACCTCCCACAAATCTATATATCATGAACGTACGTCCAAGTCGCAGGATGGCCACCCTATTGGCATCCCTAGAAATCTGATATTTGGAGAGTTAAGTTTCCAGCGTTGCATGACTACGTCTTACACTCATTACAAACACCAGGATCGATATGTCTGGACAGGGTGACCATATTCAGAATTATAGTTATGATGTGCAAGATAACTGGGCCGTGGTCTGTTAAAGTTGATGACATCCTTTTACATAATACACCAAGGGTAGGGTAGGGGGAATCTTTTCCTATTGCTAATGGCATGCCCCCATGTGCTTGTCTCCCCTAATCTTAATCCTGATATTGGAACCACTGATTATCCACACTAAGTCCCAGTCAGGAATTCAGGACTTTGCCACACTTCTACGTCAACAATCCATTGCCATGTTTGCAGATTACTTTTTGTTCCTAGCACAACTGGAGCCATCTCTTCCAGTGCTAATGGAACTACTTGCACTGTATGGCCTAGTTCCTCACTGCAAAAACTATATAGGAAGACACTGGACTCCTTCTAGAAATACCAGGCTCCACACACTGCAGCAACAGTACAAATTAGACTGATGTACTTGGGCCTTACCTTAAAGTCGGAGTTTGAGTGCCTGGTTTCCTTTCTAACCTGTGCAAAGTGATTATGGGGGTCAGGCTATACTACAGCATTCATGATTAACAAATCCTTTTAGTCTGGGTGCAATCCCTGTATTGTGTATGTATATAGACATTACAGCTTCTGTCCTCATGGAGAAACCATGTTTCTATTTCTTATCTACCTCTGCACTTTCTTGCATTGTCATCTGTTCAGGCTTTAAATGGTTACACCAAGCATCCTGTCCACTATAGCCTGCTGCAGTGGTTGTGATGCAAGTACTCTGGCCCATTTTCCCTCGTAATGGGGCAACAGGCTGGCACTTAACTGAGCTCCTGGCATATCTGGTGACTAGTGATGTCCCGAACGGTTTGCGCGGACTCCAGTCAGCTGACACATTCCAGCCAATCAGCAGCAGACCCTCCCTGACAGCTCATTAAGAATGCAGCTTCAAAATGGATGCTGTCTGGGAGGGAGGGTCTGCTGCTGATTGGCTGGAATGTGTCAGTTGACTGGAGTCCGCGGTGAACAGTTCGGGACACTACTGGTGACCCTTTCTGCAGAATCCAATCAATTACCATTCTTGGGTGAGTGTCAGCTGACTATCAGCCAGTGATGGCACACTACATGGAAATCTACTCAGAATCGAACACTCCTGGGCTTGCTAATGATGCCATAATGAGCGCGCGCACACACACTTTAGATTTTTATTTTTTTGGGGGTGGGGGTTATACCTGGGAATTGACAGTTTCCCTCTAAAATTTGCCTTCCAGTACATATTTAGATGACTTGCATTTTGTTTAAATTTCATGTAAATGTAACTCGAGCAGAGTATCTCTTGTACAAAGTATATTTAAAGTTTTATTTTCCTAGACATCTTGTTACACTTTTGAAATATGAATCTCCTAGAAAAGAGGAACGCTGTTAGAAAATTTTGAAGCCGTTTATCAATATGCATTTATCTCACCAGTCACATGAGTTGGTTGTGAACTGCCCTGCAGTTCTATAATCCACATTCCTCTAAACT
The DNA here is from genome assembly GCA_933207985.1 of Pelobates cultripes. Taxonomy (NCBI): domain Eukaryota; kingdom Metazoa; phylum Chordata; class Amphibia; order Anura; family Pelobatidae; genus Pelobates; species Pelobates cultripes. Next base: position 332,076,483 of record OW240912.1, on the reverse strand, counting down.
GGTCTGATTACTTCTAATTTGTATGTAATGTTTATCAAAGCTGTCAAATATCGAGCAGCAAAACTGGGCTCTGCACACTGGTGGATTATTGGCCGATGATAACAGCCTTGCTGTTAATCAAATTTGGGCAAAAAGCAGAACTACTGTTTTAACATGTAGTATGAAAGGGCCTGCTGGAGAAATCCAGATGGCTGAATTTGAAGGTGACCCGATGAATTGCTAAGTGATGGTATTGAATGGATGTAAATTGATTTGGGATTTATTCCTCTGATGTGCTGTAGGATAGGCTTGTGACTAGTAAAACTTGTCTTTCCAAATATGCCTGACTTTTTGTAAACGTTCTGGAGTGTGGGTTTCTGGCAGCTGACTCTTCTTCCTTCCTCGCTCTAATCATGTGGTTTGACGTCCCTGGCCTCTTGTCTGTACAGGGTCAGAACTTCTCTCACAAATATTAAGCTGTATTCATACTTTAAGCAATATGGTGTTCATACCAACATGGGTTAAAACAAGACATGAAGATTTGATGACAACTGACCTTTTAAGATAATTACACTTAATGAAACTTTATGAATTTGGGTCAGATTTTGTTATCTGACAAACTGCTGATTAGTTAACTCTCTTGATGTTGAGTGATCTCTGAAAACTTAGGCTGCAGGGAAAGTCTCATCACCCACCAGAACCACTGCACTAAACTGTGTTTCTGCTGCCTAATGTAAGTTACAAACCCATGGCATTTTAGTTGTGGAAACCTAAGGCAGAATTTTTATATACTAGTGATTAACCACTCTGTATAAAGGGAAAAACATGGGTTCAAATGTTATAAAAAAAATTATTTTTTTTTGCGCTTATTCTTCTGTCATGCTTTGTCAGGAGCATTCCATGCTAATTGCTCTCTATAAGATACCAATTTATTTTAAAATGTGCACTCTTACAAACTAGAGAAATGACTTGCTGGTATGTTATATCCACTATTCCACAAAGCTAGCAGAAGCCCTATATTTGGCCGTAAACTTGAAATCTCTGTATCCCTAACCACTCACTTCGGTGAATAACCCTGATGTTTCTTAAGAGTACATATTCTATTCATAAAGCTTGTCTAGAACAAATCAAAATGTGGCCAGTATGAAATATTTGTGTGTGTATAGTAGACTTGGATCGAATGAGCCAAGACAAGTGCTCAGGTATGTTAAACTGTATATGCGTTTATTTAAAACTGTAAACATTAACACATGTACATTATCAGTGTCTCAGTTTTGTCCAACCTGGACCACCGTGAATATATTAAAAA
>OW240912.1:332044279-332075095 GCA_933207985.1 Pelobates cultripes | reverse complement strand
CTGAATGGATTGATTGTGAATATATAATTTTATGTGAATGTGATGTATATTTTAGAAGTTATGAATGCTGTAAAAACTGTATTATTTCTGGCCAGCAGATAATTGAGCTTTGTGTATTGTAGAAACTCAATTATCTAGCCTGGCCCAGAGGAGGAGTTTTGTATTGCATAAATTGTGAGTTCTGTGCCAGTAAATCAGTCTTGTTCCAGCATTAAGCCTTGGCTCATGTTTGGGGGATTGGAGAAATACACTCTGGGGATTGCTATAATCACTATACTCCCCAGGGTATGATCACTAAGTTCTGCTAAGAGCTTGTTCCTGTTCCTGCTCTCTGGGGAAAGAGAGGTTCACCCACTGGAAGCTGGATCCTGGCATTGGGTCCAGGGTGGGTGGAGACAGCAGAGACCCTGGCGCAGTTGCATTGCTGGAAGTGGGGTCTGCAGTGCTGATGGTGTCGGTTGGAGTGCTTGGAGTCCTCAGCGAGCACTAGGAGCATTGATTGGCGGAGGTACTCAGTCGGAGTGCCAGCGGTCCGTCACATTTGGTGGCAGCGGTGGGATGGCGTCCTAGTGCGAGGACCAGCAGCTCGGAGACACCGGTAACGTGTGGAGTTACGGATTTATAAATGAGGGCAACGCTAGCACTTGTGCAGCGACCCTGGCTTCAGAGGAACTCAAGGGATAGAGCTAGCTACGGGCAGCATCCCTATCCACAGCAACATGGAAGAGGAGTTTCGCTGGAGGTTGCAGCAGCACTTGGCCCAAAAGGACGGGCCTGTATCAGAGGAGTGCATACTGGACTGGAGAGATGTCCCTCGTACAGAGATGTGGCACGATGCCCTGGAAAAGGTACAACGGCGGCGGGGAGAGAGCCTTCCCAGTGACGAGCAGAGGTTCCAGATACTCGAGGCCCTGCGCTCCCCTTTCCTAGGGGAGCAACCCTTGGATGAATGGTTGTTGGAACTCTGGGATTTAATTTGGAAGGAGTTGTGGCTACATGCAGCTTACCGGGCATTAAAGTGGTACACCACCCAGCGCAACCCCTCGATGACTAACCACTATCTGCCCGAGGGAGAGGATTATAATGGCCCGGGCTTACTGTGGGAGGCCTATGAGGAGGGCGATGACTTTGGATGCCCCACAGAGTTTTGGTTCTGGGACATCCACAACATCAGGGAAACCCTGCTGGATCTTCCCCGAGCGGACGACCTGGGGCCAGACCTGAGTCATCTGGTCGCAATGGAGTGGGGGCTGGAGCAGAGCTACCGACGCCTGTTCAACTTAGCCCAATCACCGTCCCTCGGCCCAGAGGATTACCTGGACACCCTACCCTCTTCTGTCCAACCAGCCCCAGAGGTGAGCAACCTTATGGAACAGTCCTGGGAAGACCCACAGATGGCAGGTGGAGATGGAACCGAGGTCTCTCCACCTGCCCCACAGGGATGCTGGGTACCCGGCCCAGATCCCCAGCGGCAGTGTATCTCACAGGGAGAGAAGACAACCGGTCTCCCTTCCCAGCAGCAGCCTGAGTTCCAGGAGGAGGTGATGGTAGATCCCTCCCCCATACAGCAACCAGCGTCCTGGGGAGGGGAGGAAACCAGCCTCCCTCTCCTCCACCAACCAGAGGTACCTGAGGTAGTGGACCCCATAGACGAGTCCTGGGGACACACAGAGATGGCAAGCGGAAATGGGACTGAAGTCTCTCTGCCAGCCCTACAGGGATGCTGGGCAGTCAGCCCAGGTCCCCAGCGGCAGCATAATATACAGGGAGAGGAGACAACTGGTCTCTCTCCCCAGCGGCGGCCTGAGTTCCAGGAGGAGGTGATGGTCGATCCCTCCACCTTACAGCAACCAGCGTCCTGGGGAGTGGGGGCAACCAGCCTCCCCCTCCAACAGCAGCCAGAGATACCGGGAGAGGGGGAAGACAAACCTAACCACACTGGCGCAGATAGGACCGCGGTCTCTGTGCCAGTCCTACAGGGAGGCTGGACGGGCGGTCCAGATCCCCAACCAACCCCGCAGGGATGCCAGGAGGAGGAGGTAAGCGAAACTTCCCCTCCCCAGCTACATCCCAACCGGGTCCTGGGGGCAGTGGATGAGCCTGCGATACCCACTGACCCCCTCCCAGCAGAAGAGCTGGCATCTGGGCAGAGCTCTGTTAGCCTCTGCCCCCCCTTTTCCCCTGTATCAGAGCCTGACTTACCACGGGTTACCCCAGTGGAAGAGCTGGCAGCAGGGCAGAGCGCCGCTGGCCTCTGCCCCCCAAGCAACACCAGCAGTTTGCCTAGCTGCACCAGGGCCTAGCTGCACCAGGGAGACCGAGAGTGCTGCGCTGTCCCACTACAAACTTGAACCTACAGGCCAGTACCATTTATTGTGGGGGGGTTACTCTGCGTATTTTTCTTTATGGGTGGGCTGCCCGACTAATCTAGGTACTGACCGGCAGAAGGTCAGGTACCTGTTTAGTCTTCCCCCCAAAGGGAAGATGTGTGACGAAGTGCCCTTCGCCACTTGTGCCTAGAGAGGACTGCTTGCCCGCCTCTTGCCCTGTTACTATGGCCCCTGGTTTGTATTGCCCTTTAAAGACATGATTTGGGCATAATGGATTTGTGTTGTGCTGCTGCTGGCCCTTTAAGAACCATCTGGGGACATACTGTGGAGTTACTGGGTAGCCACCATTTCCTGTATCAGAAGCACATGGTGAGAACAATGGATGGCGGCCATTTTAACTCACAGACACTGTTTGGACTTTTCAACACGGTGCCATCTCGCCAGTATTTGGTGCACAGAGACATCGTGCAGTGGTTTTGGACTATACAGCAGGGGACACATTATACAGTAATTGTTTTTCATTTAGCCTGTATATATTCTGCAGAATCTGCATTAAACTGTATTTTCCAAAGTACTGAACGGATCTGGGTGAATTTTGGATATGTGGTTCACCCAGATCCCCCGGTTCCAAGGATATACTTTTTATAGGGTTATTGCATGTTTTGGGGTCCCTGTGATGTGTATTTTAGAAGTTATGAATGCTGTAAAAATTGTAATGTTTCTGGCCAGCAGATAATTGAGCTTTGTGTATTGTAGAAACTCAATTATCTAGCCTGGCCCAGAGGAGGAGTTTTGTGTTGCATAAATTGTGAGTTCTGTGTGCCAGTAAATCAGTCTTGTTCCAGCTTTAAGCCTTGGCTCATGTTTGGGGGAAGGGATACCTACACTCTGGGGATTGCTATAATCACTTACTCCCCAGAGGAAGCTCTTGCAATAGCTTGATTTGTTCCTGCTCTCTGGGGAAAGAGAGGTTCACCCACTGGAAGCTGGATCCTGGCCTTGGGTCCAGGGTGGGTGGAGACAGCAGAGCCCCCTGCGCAGTTGCATCGCTGGAAGTGGGGTCTGCAGTGCTGATGGTGTCGGTTGGAGTGCTTGGAGTCCTCAGCGAGCACTAGGAGCATCGATTGGCGGAGGTACTCAGTCGGAGTGCCAGCGTTCCGTCACAGCGCGCTATGTTCTTGAGTTGGAAGCGACAGGATTTGGCTATCGATTGGACATGGGGAGTAAAAGAGAGATCAGAATCAAAAAGAACCACTAGGCAGCGAGCCTGCGAGGTAGAGGTGATAGTAGTGCCGTTGACTTGGATGGAAACAGACACAGGAGTAGCAGCACTTGAGGGAGGAAAAACTAGAAGTTCTGTTTTGGACAGGTTGAGTTTAACCCCTTAAGAACACATGACATGTGTGACATGTCATGATTCCCTTTTATTCCAGCAGTCTGGTCCTTAAGGGGTTAAGGAAGTGAGCAGCCATCCAGTTGGAAAAAGCAGAGAGGCAGTCAGAAACACGAGTCAAGGTGGGCGGAGAGATTAGGGGAGGACAGGTAGATTTGCATGTCATCTGCATTTAAATGATATTGGGAGCCAAAGGAGCTGATGAGTTTACCAAGGGAGGCAGTATAGATGGAGAACAGTAGGGGGCAGAGGACAGAACCTTGGAGGATGCCGACAGAGAGGGGTTGGGGAGAAGAGGCAGAGCCAGAGAAAGAAACACTGAAAGAGCGCTGGGAGAGGTAGGAGGAGCACCAGGAGAGAGCAGTATCCCGTAGACCAAAGTTACGGAGAATGTGAAGAAGCTGTTGGTGATCAACAGTGTCAAAGGCAGCAGAAAGATCAAGGAGGATTAGGATAGCGTATTGGCCGCGAGATTTAGCAGCAATTAAATCGTTGGATACTTTGGTCACAGCAGTTTCGACAGAGTGACCAGTGCGGAATGCAGACTGAAGGGGGTCAAGCAGAGAGTTGGATTTGAGAAAGTCTGTCAAACTGGCGTACACAACTCTCTCGAGGATCTTGGAGGCAAATGGCAGTAGTGAGATAGGGTGGAAGTTGGATGGGGAGTTGGGATCAAGGTTGGGGAAATGTGCCAGAGGAAAGGGAGAGATTGGAAATGTTAGCGAGAGGAAGAGCAAGAGAGAGAGACAAAGTGCGGATGAGATGCAAGGGAATAGGATCAAGGGAGCAGGTGGTGGGGCGGGAGGACAGGAGCAGAGCAGAAACCTCTTGTGCTGTAGCAGGTGCAAATGAGCATAGGATGGCAGGGGGAGTGGGGTTGGGTGATGTATTGATAGGGGTAGAAGAGAGATTAGAGATCTCTTTCCTGATTGTAGAGATCTTCTCAGTGAAATGAGATGCAAAGTTTGTGGCGGACAAGGTGGTGGAAGGAGGGGGAGTCACAGGGCGAAGAAGAGCATCAAAAGTGTGAAACAGGTGTTTTGGGTTGATGGGACAGTGTGCTTATGAGGGTGTTGAAGTGGTTTACTTTTGCAGAGGAAAGAGCCATGCTGTAGGAGCGCAGCATAAATTTATAGTGGACAAAGTCAGATGCAAAGTGAGACTTTCTCCAGCAGCATTCAGCACTTCTGGAACATTTTTGGAGGTAACGGGTCAGCTTGGTGTGCCAGGGTTGTAGTTGGGGGCGCTTGCTGCGTTTAACTGTAGGAGGTGCCATGATGTCAAGTTGAGAGGAGAGGGTGGAGTTGTAGAGTGAGGTTGTAGAGTTAGGGCAGTTGAGATTTGAGATGGGTAAAATTAGTGTTTGGAGTTTGGTGGAGAAGTGCTGGAGATCGAGGGAGTTGAGGTTTCTGCAAGGTTGGAGAGTTGATGGTGGTGAAATTTTGGTATGGGGTATGCAGATGTTAAATGTTAGCAGATGGTGGTCAGACAAAGGAAATGGAACAGTGGCGGTACAGAGATTGGTGAAGATGAGGTTGTGGCAGAACCCGCCTCGCCAATGGACATTGGAGAGGCCTGGCTGCCCGCCTCCTACCTGCTGACTATGGCCCCTGGTAAATTTGTACTTTTAATGCAATATTTGGGCATGTGATATTGTATATTGCTGCTACTGGCCCTTTAAGGGCCATCCAGGGACATATTATGACTTTTAGGAACAATACCCCTTTAAGACTTGGTAGCAGATTACAGTAAGGATGTCTTTTATATTATGTATGTTTCTGTGTGGCCGCCATTCGAGAAACGAACACGTGGCGGCGGCCATCTTAAACTCCCGAACAGCTGTGTTTTGCCGTCGAGTGTCTGGAACTAAAATCGGACACTCGACTAGGCAAACACCGCTGAGACCTCCAGACTTCCATGAATTCGTGTGGAAGCTACCGAATGACCCGCTGTTCGGTAGAAAGAACCCCACGAACAAGCGAATTCGTCTAAACCCTCCCCAGGCTCTATAACCCAGGCAATTCGTGTGTTTTCATTCCCTTTTCTGTGACCGACTGCAGGGCCAAAATACATGGAACTATTTTCGGATACTTTTGCCATGCAGTCGGTCAAAACTTTAACCATCCATAACTCCCGAACCCCTTGTCCGATCTGGGTGATTTTTGGATATGTGTCTCACCCAGATCAGGGCTACCAGGGGATGTAGCATTTAAAGGGGTAACCCTATGTTTAGGGGTACATCCAGTAACCCAGGGAATTAGTGTCTGTACTAATGGGATTATGTGTCACACTAAGGGGAGGAGATGTGTGGGAGGTAACTGGTACATTATTGGCTGGGGTACTAATTGTTTTGGATCCCTCCCTTGCATGGGAGAATGTCTTAAAAGGAGGTTGTGTGAATAAACCTACAGTTCCTGCTTAACCCTCAAAGTGAAGTGTCGTCTCATTATTGGGGGAGGATTTATTGTATGCTGTTCCAGTTTGACTGATAGGAGTCTAAACCCATCCGTATGGTTTTAGCCTATTCAGCTGTTTATAGCATTCATATGCTTGAGAGAAGGTATACGCTTCTCCGTTTCGGTGATTGTGGTGTCTCCCAGAGTGCTTGGAGTCCTCAGGAAACGCTAGGAGCATCCTTTAACGGAGGTACCCAGTCGGGGTGCCAGGTGATCCGTTACAGAGGTCAAGAGTGTTTCCTGCAGTGTGAGTTGCTGAAATCTGTGTGAGTCCAAAGGAGGAGGTTACAGAGAGCAGACGAGAAGCATCAGTGCAGTTGAGCTTGTTGATAGGGATATTGAAGTCCCCAAGTATGAGAGAGGGAGTGCTAGAGGAAAGAAAGTGGGGTAACCAGGAGGAAAAATGTTCAATAAATAGTTTAGGGTGACTGGGGGGGCGATAGATGATGGCAATTCTTAAAGGAGTGGGCTTACAAAGGCGTACATTCATTCAAACATACATCCTATCATAGGCAACTTAATTTATCTTCTTATCTCTGGTGTTTCGGGGCAGAGTGTTCTTCAACTATTATATTTTTGGAGATTTCTGGAATATCAGATGTTATATATATATAATTTAAACAGGGAGTAAAATTTCAAATTTAATTTATGATCACAGACAATTTTGACCATATCTTGTCGTATAATACCCTTGTCAACACCTCTCTATTATAAAAGTATTTCTCAGAGGATGCCTGAAATTTAATTTGTGTTTTTACCTCAAGCCATGATGAAACGGTTGGTATTCTCCAATATCTTGCTAGACATATCTTAAAGGCAATAGTATATTTATTATGAGAAATATGGTATATTTATCTGTAGCTGGGAAGTCTAAATGAAAGAGAGAAGTCTGAGGCATTATTATATAGGGACAGTCCAGTATATCTGCAATAAGTTCTGATGTTTTATTTTTACATATGTCTAGGTATGAGCACTCCCACCAAATATGGAATTGTGTTCCCATCATTTGTTGACATCTCCAGCATAAATCAGTGGAATTTGTTTGAAATTTAGCTGTACGAGTAGGAACCAAATACAATCTGTGAGCCATCTTATAAAACTGTTTGTTATGGTTAATACAGTGAACTGCTTCTATTCCAGGCCTGATGCCAGGTCTGGATTGAAAATGATACGTTTAGATCAATTTCCAATTTTTGGAAAGCTTTAGGTTTATTAATTATTTTTGAATTTGCAAGAATATTTGAAATTTCTTTAACTAAATTTTTTGGCGATAATATATCGAAAATATCATACCATATATTAGAATCAGATATAGGATTTACTATAAAGAAATGTTTGATCCTGATATAACTAAATAATTATTTTAAAGGTAATTTAAAGATACTCACAATATCGAGAAATAGCATCATTTGGTCAAGATTAAATAGATCTCCCATCCTATCAATGCCTACTGATTTGCATGATATTAAATTTAAATCTGTGATATAAATGGATAGAAGGTCGATAGGAGTGTGCTTAGTAAAGATGTTATTGCAATTATATCTCTTCCTAATTGAATGTGCTGATGTCACAATACTTTTAACTGGCAGAACTTCTTAATTCTTATTTTCAGAATCTGAGGCAGTTTTTCAGGATTTACGTTCCTGGGCTTTATCCTACACTGCATCTGTAGATATTTTATTTAAAGGGTTATTTCAAGCACCATGACCAATTCATTGATTTGAAGTGGTCATGATGCCTGGAGTCTGGCAGCAGAGGGGTTAAACTCTGTATGTACAGTATTTCACTGGAAAATTCTACAGAGGTATAACTCCACTTTGAGCCACACTATACAAGAGTTCTGGGTGGCCAATGGGAATCCTTTGCCAATATGGTGTCTGACCTCAGCACGCACATCATACTGGCAGAAGATAGCCATTCAACCCTTCTCCATGCCAACAATGTCCTCCTATCAACGTGCATCCCCTGACCTATCCCCTCATCAGCAAGGGGGAGTGAAGTCGATCTTGGGGGATCGGGCTGTCAGGAGAACTGCCTCAGCACTGGATTACGTGTGTTTTACCTTTTAGCTTTTTTTTCTTTTTCTTGTTTTAAGGGAGCTTACCAGCACAGCAAGGGTTACTCTAACCAAAAGCAATGATTTATGTTTTTTTTGGATTGAGTAACCCTTTAACTACAAACATTACTGATAATCTCTCTTTAATGTCAAGTCCCTTTAGTCTTCTTGAAATATGTTTGGAATGTTAAACAGCCATTTGTGAGTTTAAGGAATTCTTAAGAAAGTGAAGCAAGAAGGCAAACTTGGACTCACGGCTGACATCCAGAAAAAAAACCAAGGCAATTAGTTTTGAGAGAATTACTGAATGGCCATCCAACCAATTTCTAAACAGTGGATACGTTTAAAAAATGAACTTACTTGCCCTTGTCTCTGCTCTCTGCAAATGACCTTTTCAATACATTCTACTATCTCTCCCACCTGCCACTCCAGGAAAAGATTAAATTGTCCTATATACCCGTCATCTCCAAAAACATACATGGTGGAACTACCTGTAGATGAACTTCCAACTATCACTGAATTTTTGCACATAGTGTAATAAAAAACGAATGCGTGCGATGCTTTCACAGACTGTTGCCTGCCTAAGGGTCAGCTGCCTCTTTTGCCCCACTGCCGCATTGAAGAAGGCCATTTTATTTAACATTATTGTTTAAAGGGGCCCACTTCATCGGGCAAGCTGACACCCTGGCCAGTTCGTCACTGTCCCACTGTCCTGAGGTATATTGCTCAATGTTTGGTAGCCTTGTCCCCTCAATCACCCTCCTTGCAAAGCTCTTCTACAAAATCCCACCTATATCCCTATGTTTATTTTCAAGTTCCTGACAATGCACCCGGTTGCCTATAGTCTTTCAACTGAGGTTTGTTATGAATCCCCAAAGTCTCTTGTGAGGGAGTGACTGAGAAGTGGAAAAAATGTGAACTATGGGAAACAACAAATCCTTTTAGTTTTGGAGCAATAACATTTAAATGCTACATTTTATAAATAGTAGGACTGACCTGTAGACAGTAGGGTGGGGCAGTTTACTCTATATCCTCCATGTTGAAACCTCTCACATTTCTTGCAGTAATTGAGGCTGATGCAGACCTCCCTGTGCACATTTCTTGCATCCCATTGTTCCCCCATCCTCTCCTACTCCCCCCTCCCCGTTGCCTTTTTACTTCTTCTCTTTCTTCTTACTCCCTCTGTCATATCTTACACCAATATGGTTCTGTAAGTTATTAAAAGGAAAAAAGAAAGTAAAGCCAAATAACTGAATAACTCTATACTACTAAACTGCTACTTCGCTGATTTGTGATCTACTGTTCCCCCGAGTGAAGAGTTAAATATAACTGATATCAGCTCTGTGGGAAAGGCTTTGATCCCATTTTGCTGGTCTGATACTGTGCTATATGCAATTATGATATAATAAACAGTTTATTCCCATTTATTAAAATTTGGAGAGTTTTTATGTGGCTAGTACTTATATCCTTTAAAAATAAAATTAAGCATTTAGTTCAAAGAAATAAGGCACTGCCATTTAGTCCTTTTAGTGCCAGTGGGGTAACGACTGCCAATATCTTTGTGATTTATATGGCGTAAAAATGGTCAAATCATTTAGCACTGCAACTTTTAAAGCCGCATTTTCTTACCTTTGTCCCCCACCTCAGACTTCACCCACTCCACAGCATGTTTGATGCTGTCACTGTTGGTAACATCCAGTAAAATACATTTTAGCCCCACAGGGCAAGCTTTCAATAGTTCGTCTGCTCCTGTTTGAGTGAGGCATCCTGCCAAGACCTGGAAGCCCTTCCTGCTCAGACGTTTGGCCAGCAAATTTCCGAAGCCAGTGTCACAGCCTGTGATGAAGACATGTTTGTCTGAAAATCTTGATATGGTCTGTCTGTCCCTTAGGAACCAAACAATTGCCCAAATCATGGCAAAGAGAAATACGTAGCACCACATGGATGGAGAGCTTCTGTAATCCTATAACGCAGGAACAGGAAGGTAAAACAATTAGTAGGTAATCTTTAAAGTGATATAAGTTAAACCTATACCTTAAGTGGAGCGCTTAATATAAAATATATCTGTGTATGTTGTAACTTACCCCATGTTATCTTGTTAAAATGTTAAACTTGTGGTACATATAAAAGATACAATTAAACACAATATAGTGTAGATGGTACTGTATTTCAAAATAAACTGAATAAATTCTTGAGAGGTAGGATCACTTACATTTAAAGGAGCCTAAATATGTACATTGGCTCCGTAACTGGAATTTTATGCCTGTAGGGCAGCATCACACCTCTTGTCCACTTTAAAGTTAACTCAGAGAAAAATAAAAGGAAGAAAGGGAACCAATGTGTAGACTGTCAGTAAGGACAGGTTAAATATGTACAGTGTTCACCATTTTCAGAGCCTTAAAGTCCTGGGCCTGAGGAATCATAGTATTGTGCCAATTTAGTGAGGATGGCACTGCCCCTATGAAGATTCTGAAAGCTCCAATGGACTTTAAAATATTAATAAAAATTTATTGTACAATTAAATTTAAGACATATAGTATAATCATAAATAACACAATATAAAGTAAATTATAAAAGTCCTGATTATTGCCAAAACGCGTTTCACTCTTGAAGAGCTTCTTTAGTCAAGTATAAACATATTACTTATGTTTATGCTATATGTTTTAAATTTAATAGTACAATAAATTTTATTAATATTTTAAAGTCCATTGGAGATATTTGCTTCTGGCAGGCCTCCCAACTGTCCTGATTTCTGCTTAATTGACAGGCAGTCTGATGTGCATTCATCTCAGGCTGAGCTGCCAGTAATTCGGGTGGATCCACTACTTTATTAGTGGAAGAATACCCTATATGTGGAGCTGCTCCCTTTACTCCCTTCCCACATATGTCTCTTGGAACTCTGATGTTGGGAGATATGTTTTAGTCAAGCAACTTTTTTGCCTATAAACCAATGCTGCCCATGCACAGATCTCTGCAGAAGTGGTCTCTGCCAGCAATTGCCTATTGCGGCACACTGGAACCAAGGGTTGGATATGCATGGAACAAAAGACGGAATCTGCTCCAAGGCCACTAGAATTGGAGGGTTGGCATGGTGATTGCGGGCTGCAAGCTTTCACCAGTCAGCTAAAAATTAAAATAGCGGAAGGTGAATTGGCATGTATGTTTGCACGAGGCGTAAGGCAACAGATGCCAGTTGTCAATGGTAACTAAGACAATTGGAAGCAGAGTCTGTGTATATTAGGTGTGTACAGACTGAAGTCTGTGAATGTTCCTTCACACTGTGCAAGTGATATTGATGAAGGTTGCAGGAACGTTTGGTTATAGACCTTGAAACTCCAAGGTGTCAGCCTCCATCTATCAAACATGTATATGTCATGCCCTACATGATCATGATCAACCACACTGAGATCTGTGAGCTTGACCTTTTTTTTAGCCCAGGCCACCAGAAGTTGCTAGTCTTCTTGATTGAGTCTAACCGTGTTCATGAACTACGCTTTTCAGTGACTTATCTCTTAACAAATCTAAGACTGTTGTGAATTGGGACTCGCATTTTGATGGCATTTTAAAATCTGCTCTCTTTACAAATATTCATGTGCAGGTAAATGACCATTTGTACTTATATTTTTTTGTCACACCTACAGACATAATGGGTTATTTTGGAACCTGTTGGGGGAATTACAAATGTAGAAACTTTTCCCCTCAATGTGTCTACAAATTCTGAAAAAATAAAAGAAACATTTTTTATTCTAAAAAAACCTGACACGTTTTCATTTAATTTTAAATATCCTGGAATACGCCCTATATGCTAAACTGTTGATTTATACAATATGCTAGCTATGTAACCCTGCTTTTTTTCCTTAAAGCATGGTTCTGTGGTTAACAGGTTAATTGTTTTAAAAGTCCACTAATCCTTCAAAGCAGCTCTGACACTCTACAAGGGGTAGAAACAAAGCAACTGCTATGAATTGTGCATTTAGTCCTGTTTTACCGGTCACAAGACAGTTCACTAAAAGTGTGAAGCTCTCTCTACATGGAAAATAAGTGTGAGAATGCAGCTGACCTTGACCTTTTACCACACACAGCTATTATAACACCCATGGTAATACATTTTAAAAGGATGGATGCTGCCCTATACATAATAAATTAAGATGGTTAGTTTCCATGCAGAATGTGGCACTAAAGTTACGCATTTAAAAAAAGACACATACACAGTATTTATCATTAAAACATATAAATGTGTGTGTGTGTGTGTGTGCGCACGCACGCACACACACACACACAAAAACCTGTAATACTGAGAGAGAGTTCTTATGGATTACATAAAATCGCAGACATAGCACGTGAGAAGCAGTGAATGAGCTCACTGAATAATACATAACAACCTGATAAATACATCTATCAACATCAGGGCTGCCCAATAGGTAGATGCCCAAATGTGGTAGAACTATAACTCCCATGATGCTTTGCATGCCTTTAGAATACCAGAGCATCATTGGAGTTGTAGTTCTATCACATCTGGGAATCTACCTATTGGGCAGCCCTGATCTACATAGACCTTGGAAATCATTAATGTCTCACAGTCTAGATATATTTCTACACGTCCTTCAGGTTTGTAAAATGTCTGACACGTCTCCTCAGCTGTCATAACAGCACTGCCATTCCCACAGGTGCCAAAACAGTGGCTGAACAGGTCATGGAACCCTTCAGACCTCAGAGGGTTAAACAGAAATAACAATGTTTCCTTACCCTGATAAGATTCCTTTTCGGTGCACTTCTGTGGAGTTGGGAATTAAACATTAACCGGAGATAACAATAACAACATGCCTGTCAGGGTTATGGAATGTCAAAACAGAAGTGAAACTCACCTCTTGTGTTATTTTTCACAGGGCTGTTTTGTGTATGTGTGTGTGTGTGTGTATGTTTGTTTTTATTAAACCCACCTTTTTTTACAATTCCTTCAGCCTCCTCCTTGTAACAAGAATCCCTGGCTCTTGGGTGGAGCTTCCTTCTTCACAAGTCAGTTATCTTGTTGATTGCCTCTTCCAAATATCATCATCTTCCTGGTGATGTGCTCTGCGCTGCTCAACAAGACAGAGTAACAGTGTTTCTATGCAAAGTCCATCGGCTTTAAACGATTTTCTAGTCCTACTGAGAGGAGAAGGAGGTGGGGAGAGGATTGACATTAACACTTCCTAGTATCAACTGGTCATAAAAAAATGTAACTGTAATGGTGGGTTAGAAATTGTAGCCACAAGTGGCTAGGCATAGGCAAATAATCCCTAGATATGGCTCATCAAGGCTAATGTGGTTGCAGGGTCACAATTGTTATTTTATCTATTTTTGGTTTAACATAATTTTTCCCCCTCTATTGCAAGTATTTATTTTAAAACTTAGTATGCAACAAAAATATAGATAAAACGGATTAACTAAATCCATAGGTATTTTATCTTTGTAAACCTAGGTAAAGATGAATAAAGAGCATCAAAGTGATTGCTAAAGAAGATTTAAATAAATACTACGGTTACATACATATGGTGTTCAAATAATAAATATTACTATCTGCTAGTCAGGAGAAAGGTTGTATTTTTCATGAGCATGGCTTAACACTCAGGACTACGAAATCTTGATTTTATGTAGTTACTCACTGCACTTTACCCACTCTGTTATTTTATATATTGCAACAAATAGGGTTATTTACAAAAGTGAATATTGTTAGAAATCCTAAGTGAATTTAAATGTTTGGCCAAAATACCCAATCTGAGAGAATAGCTGGTTTGGAGAATTTTTCCAGTTTGGTTTATTTTGGCCTTAAATTTGTAATTCACTTTGAATTAATTTTGCAAATAAAACAAATCATTGTAACGGGAGGGAGGAATGAGAGAGAGGAGATCAGTCTGGAAGCAAAGGTATATGCTGAGAATGTGTGTTGCCAATGAACAGTGTGGCGACGACAGATGTATTTTTGCACAGAGATGACATTAGGCAGCCTGGAGCTCTTAATGCCGGGGGTGCAACTAGCCCTGGCACAAAATTGCAAATTTCTCTGGATTTGAAGCACATAGAGATTCCTACGAATATGATCATTACTAAAAGCAGTGACTCTGGTAATGGTGGTTGAAATAACATTTTTACATAGTTACATAGCTTAAAACTAGAAACAAAATCCTTCTTGACCTAAGTATGGCAATCAGATCTCTCCTTGGATCAAGAAGCTATTACCCCACAAATTATAAAATTATATACCTGAATATTATGTTTTTGAAAGTACATGGTTGATATTTAGACATCTGTACAGACTCTGATAAAATCCCCTCTTTCAGGTAGAGAATTCCACATCCTTATTCTTCTTACTGTAAAAACCCTCTCCTTTACCTTTGCCTATGTCACCTAATTTTAAATGGGTGGCCTTTTAAATTAGGTGACAATCTACTAAGGTCAAACTAGACCGGAAACAAGTGATTTAACATCTAAATCTCATTTCATCTTATGAAGGAGACCATTATGTAAAGTGAGGCCAGTACGTGAGGCAAACAAGTCACTTAGGGTGGCATTTCTTGCCGACCCCAGAAAGTGCCACCCTAGGCAAATGTCTTGTTTGCCGCGCGGCAAATACAGCCCTAGTGTCATGTCTAGATTTTGCCTCTCAATGACCCCAGATTTTCCAGAGAGTTGTCACAATTTTTACTAGATTACATTCAGAGGTCACTGAATTACCATGTTAGTGATAATGACTGGGAATCCACTTTTTAATGTACAGTTTTAAAAAAATTGGGAATTCTACCCCTTTCAGACAACAAACGGCACCACACATGGGTGCCCTCTGTCACCACTCCTCTACATTTTGGCCCTAGAACCACTAATGTAAGCTATCAGATGTAACACCAACATACCCGGCATACAGATAGGAGACAAGGAATATAAATTAAATCTATTTGCAGACGACGTCCTATTAACCTTATCACAACTAATAATATCCCTGCCAAACCTGCAGAAAGAACTACAACGCTATAGCACCTAATCGTATTATAAGTCCGATATCTCAAAAACCCAAGCTATTGGAACAGGCATAGATGATTCCACCCTGGAGAGACTCAAACAAACGTTTAACTTTGACTGGCGTCAGGACTAACTCATGTTTCTACGAATAAAACTGACAAAATCCCCACACACACCATTTAAAACGAACTACCACAAACTTAAAACAGACATAGAGGACATTTCCCTTCCATAAAAAAACAGGAAGGGAAATATATATCGTGGGTGGGCAGATGTGTGGCTATCAAAATGGTTATATTATCAAAAATTCTCTACCTCTTTCGCACTTTACCAATCCAGGTACCTATGAAATTTCTCAACGTCCTACAAACCACACTAGTCAAGTTTGGGTGGAATAACAAGAACCTTAGAGTCCCATGGAGATTCCTTACCCTTAAGGTGAAAGAAGGGGGTTAAGAAATTTCTTTTTTTAATTTCTGAATGGCTGCTTCTTTTTATAAATGTGAGATATGACGGTCAAGCTATGCTCAGGCTGAGGCTAGTAATCATCTTAGGTCTAATATGTCTTCCGAGTGGCAATGCTGGGAGATCTAGATAAGTAGGCTGACATAATGTGAGTTGGCAATATGCTTGATGTGACGAGACCAATCTCGCCACTGTGCATTGGAGGAGCCTGGTTGCCCGCCTGTTGCCTTTAGACTATGGCCCCATGTTGAAACGCTTGATTTTCCCCTGCGAAGACACGAAAGCTGGGTCATTCGGTGCTGGCCCTGTTTGAGCGATGATACCCCAGATAGCTATGCCATGGAGCCAATTCGTATAATGAAAGACTATGGGAAAGACTTTGGCTCCATGGCAATTGAACTGTATGTGTGTGCTCTGAGCGCCATTCAGTAATAATGTGCGCTCAGATCTGAGCTATCTGGGGATATGTTGAATGTACCTGTTTTGTGCAATGGCTGCACAGTTATGTATTTTTATGTGTTTTATTGTCTTTTGCTGCCATGTGTTCAATGGAGTTTTGCCTCTGTCCTTGGAGATAATTGGATTACTTCCCAATTATCTCCAGGATAGAAGACTCTGTGGAACTGGTTTTGGGCAGAAAAGCCATGCTTCATTTGGTCACAAAGGACTTTGATCTATCTTTTGAACCAATGGACCAATTTGGATGATCTTGACATATGTTTGTATTTGGAGTATGCTGATTCTGAAAATGTTATGTTATTTTATGTGAATATGATGCATACTTTTCAAGTTATGAATAATGTGGAAAAACTGTATTTCTCTGCCGGTGATAATTACATTACCCATTGTGTAAGGTAATTGTATCACAGGCAGAGGGGAGGATTTTGTGTGGGAGTGTCTGAGTGTATTGTATGTGTTTATTGGTTGTTTTCCAAAACCCTGTGAGTGGTACTAATGTGTATATAAGAACAATAAACCCACAGCTCTGACTGTTCACTACTTGACCCTCAAAACAAAGCCTTGTCTCGTTCTTGAGGGGATTTATTGTATGCTGTTCCAGTTTGACTGCTAGGAGTGTAAACCTATTCGTATGGTTTTTCCTATTCGGCTGTTTACGGCATTCATATGGTTTCCTGTTTGGCGGATTGGTGTTCTGCAGTAGCTGTGCCTGTGTCTCTGGAAGGGAAGATCTACTAAACGGCTGTTTAACCCTTTTATACCCGGGGTGCCGTTACACTTGACTATGTGAGTTAAACATGCTAAACATAACAGATAATGATAAACAGGCTTTAACAAAATATTTAGGGTCTATGATTGCGGGGAGCCAGGGTGATGCATTTCAGAGTGATAAAGTGGCATGCAGCTATAGTTGCCTAATCTTCGACTTGCGTCTCTCCCCCTACTAGCTAGCTTTCACCTAATACCTATGCTTACTATTTGAGTCAAGTGTAGTCCAAGATAGGCCACTCCGCCGCCCCAGGCCGCCTCAAGAGCCTCTGCGCGGATCCCACTGCTCCGGTTTTTCACGCCACCATGAGCAATGTCTTAGTAAGGTGCAGTTGCCGCTTGAGATTGTGGTTGCTCCTGTCGAGGATGTGGGTCAGGCATCAGGGTTGACCCCCTTTGGGATCTCAGCCCAGGAAGGCAGTAGCAAGCGTTGGGCGACTCAGGACAGGATGCGGCTTTCAGGCGAGCCTTCTTTTTCACTGGCTGCTCGAGTCTGGGAGCTGGACAGAGTCGTCGAGGCTTGCCAGCCTCATGGTACAGATGGCCAGGAGGCATGTTCCGCTGCTTGTCATTCTTCTGCAACTTTCACTTGGTCTGCTCTCCTTTATTCTGGAACCTCCGCCAGAAGTCGCTGAAGTTGTCAGCAGGCCCTGTGCCATCGTGTTCAGCGCCACTGTCGCCATCTTGGCTCTGGCTGTGCTGCAGTGCATTGTGTCAGGATCTGGTGAGTTCCCTGGCTCCATTCTCTGCCGTGAAGTAGAGCCTGTATGATGATTGTGCCGGGATATCCCTCACCGGTGTCCGTTTGCTTCTCCGAGCATGGAGATCCACCATCTCGGGGTAACACCAGTGCTCTCCTAGTATCAGCGCTATGGAATTTGTTGGCGCTATATAAATAATAAAATAATAATAATAATAACGATAGGAATATTGTTATGGTATGGTATAAAATAGTCGCTTTATAGTGGGTTCATGCACAGAGCTCTTGCTTAGTGCGACCAGTCTGATCGGTGGCTAGGTCCCACCCCCAAGAAATGTAATTTCTTAACCCCCTTAATATCCTCTTAGGTTGGGCTTCCCCAACCTGTGAGAATATTATAGGGTGACACATAAATGACACTCCAGGACATACACTTCACAATGGGTAAAACTGGAATCGCAGAAGCTAGGGAACACACACCTGGCAAACTATATATGGATACCGAAAGGGCATAGACCCTCAATAAAATTATTATTACCCTCAACCAAACTATTACTGTCAATATGGGATACAAACAGACATAAAGTATGCTCCAATGATTAATGGTCACCAGCAGCCCCATTAAAAGTGATACACGCACTTAACCCTACATTTTACTTCAAAACAGGGGCTAAACATACAGTGACAGACAAGAGGACCACTAGCAGCTTCCAGAACCTACAATCTATATTCCACCTGCCAGCATTAGCCCAATTTTCATAACAAGACCAAACCAGTCAGACCAATTTGGTCAACAATCACACATGATGCCGGTTCGAAAATATGTGCCTAAATACACTCAAACAGAAGACAACTCTATCGTTCTGTTACACATCTCTTATGTCAGAATCCATAAATCCAGTATGGACATTCCTACAGGAATGGCATAAAGATCTAGGGAAAGAGCTGTCATCAAGAATGTAGGAAAAGGCATTTCTGTCCTTTAATGGCATGTCTTCCTGTGCATCTCACTTAGAGATATTGATGCCATACAGATGGTACTTGACAGCTGGCAAGGTAGAGAAAAATACACCACATACTTGAAAATATGCTGGAGATGCCACACAGACGTGGGAAATACTCTCCACATCTTGTGGACATGTCCAAAAATATTGCCATTTTGGTCAGTGGTAGAAGAAGTAATTCCAGACTGTACCAGTGCCCAGCTTCCACCCTCCATAGAGAGTTACCTGCTACATATAATGCATAAAACTTTTCCCAAACCAGTACGCAAACTGATATTCCTTACCCTAATGGCTGCAACTACCCTACTAGCTAGGAACTGGAGATTTGCAGTGATAACTTCCAAAGCTGAATTAATAGCTATGGTCTCCACAGATGTAGACTAAGAACAGTTAGCCGCTTCTCACAGAGAGAGGTCAGCCGTCTCTGGCAGGCATAAAAGGTGGTACTTATCCCTGATACTCAATAGAGGCAGAAACCCTCTAAACACAATAAAACAACACATAGAGGAACATCCAGAAAACCAGGTTAACACAGGGTACACAAGAAGAACTATTTTAGTATTAAAAGAGCACAGACACATCGAATGAGACACATCGAATATGTATTTATGTATTGTTTCTATAGTTTACTAATTTATGTTTTAATTAATACCCTCTGTTCCAGGGGATGCACCAGTACAGACCTAACGAGAGACCTACTCTCTCAGAAATATATTATTGGCTGATACCTATAAAGGCAATGGTCTATATGCATGGTCCCATACACATAGCACGTAATAGCTGACCCCTAGTGTCGTCACAAGAGACTAAAGTAACAACTAGAAGATCCCACAGATGATGTATGTAACGTGTATCATTGTACAGCTCTTACTAACACCAATGTATGAGAACCAAGTTTCTTATGGCTATGCATTATGTGTGAAATGTACCAGAATAAATGCAAAACTTATTAAAAATGAATTGGAAAAATTACATAATTGGGAATTCTGGCAAGTGTGAAATTGGGGATGAGAGGGCGTACGGTTGGAAAGTGGATGTGGATGCAAGTACAAAAATGGGGTTAGTAGTCTCGATGGATTGGACCAGAACTACCAGCACATCTGTGCTACCCATGCAGAGTCCTACAGAAGCATTCCAGCATTGCCAAGTGTGTTTTTTTAATGATACGCTATGACTGCACTTTTTGGGGATAGAATATGGGACAGAGGTCCAATATCGTGTTGGATCAAGGATTGCTTGAAGATAAAATTCTACAGTATATGACAACTAACATGATGACATAAATCCTGCAAAAGGTTTACATGAATTTCTCTACCAAATACCAAAGTTACCATTTCAACTACTGAGTCAGAAATGTACCAGAATGTCACTTGAGAATCAAATGTAATTGTAGTGAATTAAGTAGTCATGAAGAGCGAACAAACATTCTTAAAGAGCAATGTTTAGAAAAGGAGTATGCAGTATGCAGTAAGAGTCTTCGATAAGGAAAATAGTGATTGCAAAAACCCTAGAGTGAAATGACATTTCTTAAATTAACAAAATGCCGTTGTGGATAAGAAATGTGCATTACCTTCAGGAATACATTGTCCAAAGAGTGATGTTACACAACAATATTTGGAAATGATCCAATCAGTGCAGCATAAACCTGCAAGTTAAAATCCCACTAATCTTGGGTAGGCTGTAACTTGTATGTCCCAGCCCTGACCTAGGATTGATGGGACTTTAACCCTAGCCCTTTGTGTATAGTGTGCAAAATAGAATTGAGATGAAGTGATAATTTAATGTATCATTAAAGGAACACTGTAGGTACTATAACAACTTAATCTTATTAGAGTGTCTGGTCTCATGCCTTCTCCAACCCTCCGAAACCCTTATTTCACTAATTAGAAGACTCAAGCCACGCCTCCAAGCCCTCTAGGTATGAGAGCTGGGAATCTTACTTACCTGCTCTCGTACTATAACAACTGTGATGTCATGCATGCATGCACCCTGCTGTCACAGGCTGCCATAGAGAATCATTATATTTAATGATTCTCTATGGCACATCGCGGTGAGTGCCGCACGAGTGTCTAAGGTCCTCAATCCTTCTTTATTAGGAGCATTGTATTGTACAGTCATCCTGGTGACGACATGCATTGGTGCTGGAGAAAAGGGGAGTCATTTGTTTTAATTAATTAATTAATTTTTATTTTTTTTAAACCTGGGGGGCCATTAACTAAACAGCCAAATCAGGTCTGTAGTGTTAGGAATACACAGATATATTCCAAATACTACAGTGTTCCTTTAGTATATTCATACATGTATATTTATTGCAACAATGGAAACAGAAAGTATTTAGTATGTGCTGTATCTAAAAAAAAACAAACAGACTCCTGGGAATTGTGTAACTATTAGTACATGTGACTTAGGGAATTGTGTAAATATTAGTACATGTGACTCAGGGAATTGTGTAAATATTAGTTGAAGAGGTAGCAGAATGCAATACATAGACCAGACATTCTGTTTGTGAATGAAAATCAACTGCATGGATTTTCGGGGGTAATATCTGTATTTTGGGGAGTTTATTCAATAAACATCAAATATAGTGAATTGAAAACTAAACTGTACTACTTCTATATCCTGTGATCCCACCCCCTCTTTCAACCACATCCATTAACTCTCCAAGACCCTTTTTGTCCCTCTTTCCCTGACAACCGTTGGTGGTTATTTACTCACTCTCTCCTTCGTTGGTTGCATTGATACCTTTGGGCCTTTCCTCTCTTTTAATGTTTGAGTTCTTTTGCTATAGTTACTATAGTTGTGTTCTAAAATAAAATTATAAAACCATATTGAATTCCAAAGTTAGACAAAAATACTAATTCTGTAAACGATTTTGCCCATCGTTTACTAATCAAAGCGTTAAATGCACCATGAATCAGTATTTATTGAACAAGTCCCTGAATTTTTAGTTGATCAGAATATTTATAAATTTTCGTTCTTTCTTTCAGTTTTCTTTTTTTCCTTCTTTGATATTGCTGGGCTAATGTTAGCCTTCCTGTTACAGCTGATTACTTGTTTCATACTCAGACTTGTTTGATTTATAATGGTACTTGGTACATAAGCGTACGTAGTTGTCTTGCTATTCATATGCCTATCCTAACTATAAGATAAGGCTAGTGACTAATGAAAGTATTTAGAAAATTGGGCAGACTAGATGGGCCGAATGGTTCTTATCTGCCGCCGCATTCTATGTTTCTATGTTCTATGAGTATAAGGCGACTGATTATCTCTGTATATGAGGTAATGTTAAGGTACCCTCAATATATGAGAATGATAGCTCTATGTATGAGGTGGTATTGAACAAATATATGTAAATTCTCTCCTTCAGTTTTCTAATTGAAGTCGATAAGAGAAACATGATGCCTTTTGTCTTTGCATTAGATTTCACCTACCACATGTGTTTTAGGATTAGCAATTAACCACTTTAGATAGACTGCACGTGTTACTGAACATGTCTGGGTGCCTCTGATTTAAAAGTTGTGAATACTAGCTGCTTGTATCACCAGGTCACAAATCCCAATATTCTGTTTAGCATGTCCCCAACTTTAGTAATAATTTTGAATTTCTGCAAGATTAGTATCTGCAAAATTCACTACTCCTGGTCTAGTTTAAATGATCAAACTCGGATTTCAGGCTCAGTGCTCTGAAGTTGGTTTAGAAATTCCTTTACAACTCAGTGAAATTTCTTAAAGCATAATCTGTTTGAGAGAATATGCTATTTGTTATATTCAGTATTCTGCTTTTTTTATCCCTAGTGAATCTTATGTTTGGCAATCCCTTTAATGTTGGTCATGGATGCTCTTGGTTTTAAAGGATTTAGGGATCAGACTCCCCTGTTGTATGTTTATCAGGAGGAACATTATTACGGAAAATTTATTCATACTTACCGTAATTTTCTTTTCCTGGCTATTATTCATGGCAGCATTTAATATATGGGTTTAGCCCCTCCCACTAACCCTCAGGACAGGAAACACAAACAATTAAACAATTAAGCATACCTTCCCCTAGTATAATAGGAACCCCATCAGCCATCACACCTCAGTCAAGTAACAAGAAGAAAATCCAAGAGAGGGTGGGAAACCAAATGCTGCCATGAATAATAGCCAGGAAAAGAAAATTACAGTAAGTATGAATACATTTGCCGTATTCCTGGCTAATAATGGCAGCATTTAGCAAGACAAAAGAGAGCTGTTCTGGCGGCCGCAGGGGGAGCTGGCTGTTCTGCCTCTGCTCCCCAGCCCTTGCGCGCTAGAAAGAGACCGGGCCGGAATATGACATCATATTCCGGCCCCGGTCTCATTAAGCGGCGCGCTGGAGCGGGGGAGCAGAGGCAGAACAGCCAGCCCCCCCCTGCGGCCGCAAGAAGACTCAGCTCCTCCATGCGGTCGCCAGCACAAAAGTAGAAATTATGTGTGTCAGTGTGAGTGTATGTGTGTCTGTGTCATGCTGTTTGTGTCTGTCTGTGTCATTGTGTGTGCCTGTCTGTGTCATTGTGTGTGTGTGTGTCTGTCTGTGTCATTGTGTGTGTGTGTGTCTCTGTCTGTCAGTGTGTGTGTGTCTGTCTGTGTCATTGTGTGTGTGTGTCTCTGTCTGTGTCATTGTGTGTGTGTCTGTGTCTCTGTCATGGTGTGTCTGCCTGTGTCATGGTGTGTGTGACTCAGGGAATTGTGCCTGTGTCATTGTGTGTGTGTGTGTGTCTCTGTCTGTCATGGTGTATGTGTCTGTCTGTGTCATTGTGTGTGTGTGTGTGTCTCTGTCTGTGTCATTGTGTTTGTGTGTGTGTGTCTCTGTCATGGTGTGTCTGCCTGTGTCATGGTGTGTGTGTCTGTCTGTGTCATAGTGTGTGTGTGTGTGTCTCTGTCCATCATGGTGTGTGTGTCTGTGTCATGGTCTGTGTGTGTTTGTCATGGTGTGTGTGTCTGTCTGTGTCACCGTGTGTCTGTGTCACGGTCTCTCTGTGTCGTGGTGCCTGTGTGTCATGGTGTGTGTCTGTCTGTGTCATGTAATGTGTGTCTGTGTCACAGTGTGTGTTTGTGTCACAGTCTGTCTGTGTTATGGTGTGTTTCTGTCATGGTATGTGTGTGTCTCTGTCATGGTGTGTGTCTGTCTGTGTCATGGTGTGTCTGTGTTTCTGTCTGTGTCACGGTGTGTGTGTGTCTGTGTCACGGTCTGTCTGCGTTATGGTGTGTGTCTGTCATGGTATGTGTGTTTGTACTCACTTTTTCCCACCCCACTTCGTGCTGGTCTCCCCTCGACTGGCCCTGCCTCAATGGCTGAGATCATCAAGCTTGATGATCTCGACCAATCCGCACTGACACAGGAAGCACCTCTAGTGACCGTCTGAGTGTCTGTCACTAGGAAGCAATGTAAACACTGCCTTTTCTCTAAAAAGTCAGTGTTTACATTGAAAAGTCTGCAGGGACATTCTATCGACACCAGAACCACTACATTAAGCTGTGTGTGTGTGTGTGTGTGTGTGTGCGTGTGCGTTTGTGCGTGCCTGCTACTGAATGACCTTGTGTTTTTATGTCAATGACTTTATGTATATCAGTGAGATTGTTTGTTTATGAGGCTGTGTATCAATCATCTTGTGTCAGTGAGATTGTCTGTGTCTGCATGTGAGTATGCTTACTGTATAATTAAAAATTTTACTCTGAAAGGACCAATATTTTATATTGGAAAAAGCAATATATATATCAATCATCTAGGGTGGCAAGACATAGCCTTACATATTACATGCAACAATATATGGCGCAATGACTTATGGGGCTGGCATAGATTTTTTTTCCAGGGCTGCTTTGGAATCTCCAGTCCGGCCCTGCATACAGGAGGCTCTTGCAGGGTCTAGCAAGCTATTAACCTAGCAGGAGATCAGAAAATCTAAATTAAACAGAACTTGCAATACAGGAAGGGTAAACTTTAGATGACTCTTTACAGGAAGTGTTTAGGAAGGCTGTGCAAGTCACATGCAGGGAGGTGTAACTAGGGTTCATAAACGAAGTGATTTAACTCCTAAATGGCAGAGAATTGAGCAGTGAGACTGCAGGGACATGATCTATACACCAAAACTGCTTCATTAAGCTAAAGTTGTTTTGGTGACTATAGTGTCCCTTCAAACAAATGTATTGACAGAAATCAGTGGGATACCCTACAATGTTTTGGCTATGATTGGTATGAGTGATTAGGACTCAAAAATGGGATGATATACATAGCTTTAAAGCAAAAACCAAAGCATTGAGTGGAGAGAATGAATCTGGCATAGTGGTGTGCCCTCTGTAGATATGTAGAAGTCAGAGAATGGGACAATATTAGAGTAGTCTAGTCATAATAAAGGGTATTAGGGCAGCATTGGAAAACAATTCATGCACAAAAAAACAGGAAAAGGCATAGAGCAAGAACACAGGCTTTTCCTACAGAAATGCCGCAAGGAATGTAGGATAAGCTTCTTCCTAATTAGGATTTTATTCAGCTGATTTTCTGGGATCTCCAAGCCCATTAGCTTAGGCCCAAAATAAAAGGATTTATCAAACATGGTTATGGTTTGAATAGATTTAATGTAGCGTGACCAAACTAAAACCCAGCCCTGCTGCTGTAGCTCAAATAATGAGGAAATGAATTTTCACATTATCCAGCCGAAGCCATCCAACATTGGACCACAGTAATAGGCTGCAAGTCGTGAGTGGGTTAGCTCAGCTCTTTCAGACTATTGTTGTTCAAGGTAGTACAGAAAATGTGAATGGCATCTTAATGAATATGATATCATCCTAGTAGGTAAACATTATATCATGTGTGTTTGCTCTTGGGGCTAGACTTTATAGACTGCCTTAAATTAGATATCAAGATATTTGTGAATCTGGTTTTGAATTTATTGAACAACTGACTAAGTAATAATGAACTTTTGGCCTAATTAGTGATTCTATATTGCTTAATTTCTTACCAAAAAGCATCTGATGTTAGAGCTCTAGATTTAATCCTAGATTTCACTACCCTCAAGGAGTACATTTTTGATATACCAAAATAAACTTTCAGTTTAAGCCAGCTCTCCGCATAAAATCAATATCCAGCTCTATGTTTTACAGAATGTAAAAATGAAACATAAAACATGCAAAACAACATTCTAGTGGTTGTGGTTTACTTCCATCAGTAAATAATTTCAACCACTTTTCTGCAACCCTCTTTTTGGGGCCCATTCTTCACAAGGGACCTTGTGCGAGCTCTGATATCTCTTGGAGGTGGTTCAGAATGTTTTTTTTCCCTTGGGATTTTGCTCCAATTTCTGTTGGTCCTAAGAAGATATACATTGTATTGTTATATATACGTATGTAGACAATGGCTGAGACACAAAGCACAATACTCTCTCCCAGCTCCTGGTTCTTCATGTGACCTGCATTCCATAAGTGCAGTGATTATGCTTTGGAGATTTAGGATTCCTTGGCTCCGGCTTTCTCAGCTCAGCTGCCTTTGTCAAACTCCTGACCGCCAATCCATGTTAGCCGCAATGCGAATCAGGAGGGAGATTAGCAATTCAGTACAATGATAGAATTAATAAAGCACAAATTAGCAGGGGGAGGAGGGTGGTAATATGGATCACAAGAATCCCCCTCCCCACCACATAGATTATCTACCGTGTGGTTGTAGTTGTTTATTGCTCAGGTGCTTAAATAGGGTACACAAAGAAAAAGTCCCAAATTTTAGCTTTTCATGTGCTGGTTTCCTGATAATGTTACCCTTTGCATACCAGAGTATTGTGAAATGCACGGCTCATACATATTTGAAATTGTTTGGGCTGTCTGTATTATTCATTCAACAAGTTTCAATAAATCTATACAGGACCTGAACTCAACTACAGTGTACTGCTAAATTACAGGTTACAATTTTTCATTAACGTTACCAAATAGCATTATAACCCCTTTCACCTTAAAAGTACCTTGGCTGGATTTTGGTAAATACATAGGGACACTGCAAAGTGCAAACACCATACCAATTTACACTGCTTTGCATAAGTAGTAATTCATTCATTGAAAGGGTCAACATTTTTGTAGCGTTACATCCTGTAAAATGGATTTTCATTTGGATTTTACGGTTTATTGTACATAGCATACATAACACTTCTAAGACAGTGAATGCTGTGAGGGTTCACACAGTGCAAGTCCCTAATGTGATCCCCCTCTTCTGAGACAGAGCCTGGGCTGGGGCTATATAATTAATGAATACTGTACCCAATCAGAAAACTGGTAACAGTGTTGTAAATAACAAAATTACAAAAATCCAATAACCACATGTATTCCCAAAAATCACCTAAATGCACCCCCACAACATGCACAAACAGCAAACCAAATGGTTTACCTAACAAATTATCAATAAGGTGTTTGGTACAAAAAACAAAACAAAATAACAATAAAATATTGAAAGTATAATAGTATAATTTGGAAGCATGCACTGTGACTTTAAATGTATTCTCTTGGGCTGTAGCTTTAAATTAATTTGTGCATAGATAAGAGTAGGAAACAAAATGCTTAATAATTTCTTCAATTGGTTGGGATTATTTGCAGTATCGTACATCAAAAGAACAAGTATATTGCATAAAGCCCTTTATTATATGCGCTACAATGTAAATAGGCTTACAACAATACTGGTTGGACCTTTATGGTTTTAAACCCACTTTCTGCACTTTTAGTATAAAGTTCTGCAACTGTACTCTGTATTAGTGCAGAATGTCCACAAATTCTGATCACCGTCTGTGTCCATTTTTTTTTGCTTTCCCTGGAGCCTAGTTTCCTTTTTTTGTTGACATTTTTATTATAACTATGTGCAATACAATGCAAACAATGTGTCGGACAACGTTAGTGACCATAGTGAGGCACAGGATGTGCCAGATTTACATTGCAAGATTGGTAATGCATCTTGGTTACTTGGTGCTAGGCGTTCAGTGGTAAGTCAGTATCACAAAAAACAAATGTAAACAAACGAATAACATAAGAGTAACCCAAAAGACAAGTGCTAATGATGGGCGTTATGGTTGTCATGTCATGTTCTAACTTTCACTCATATGAGCGAGAATACAATACTATCTTACACATTTTGTATTCTAGTCTCTGGACATGGTGGAGGGCCAACAAGGTAGTCTGGGGTAGAATTCAGCGTTAACAATATCCCCATCAGACCTGTGCTATCTCAACTGTGGTTGGAACTGGAAGCGGGACATGTTCCACTAATATCAGAGGAGTGATGCATCCAAGGCTTCCAGATGTTTACATGTTGATTGTGAGAGTGAAAAAGCAGTTAGTTCTTCCATTTGTCTAATGTCGCCTACTGTTTGTTTCCATTTACACACTGTGGGGATATGAGGTGATCGCCAATGTAAGGGGTTAATTAATGGCTGCCTTAATAGTAAAAATGGTAAGCACAACTTTTTTAGTTTGCTAAATCCCCAGTGGAATTCAGTGTGTTCCAGGAGGGTTTCTGCAGAATCAGTGGATACTTGATATCCACTGATTATTCGGATGAGGGGAATAACATCAACCCAGAATTTTTTAATTGGGGTACAAGACCACCAGAAATGAATGATGGTGCCCCTATCCGTCTCACACCTTCAACAGGTATCAAGAACAGATCGGTTCCATTTGTGCAATTTATCAGGTGTGTGATACCATCTTATTAGAAGCTTAAAGTGACACCAGAGTAACTACAGCCTAATGTAGTTGTTCTGGTGAGTATAATCATTACCTGCAGACATTTTCATGTAAACACTGCCTATTCAGAGAAATGCAGTATTTACTTTGCCCCCTAGGGACACGTCCAGTGGCCACTTCTCAGACGGTCACTGGAGCTGCTTTTAGGAATACATGTTTGTGTTCTTGACCCTATAGTATTAAGTCGTACCTGCAGATTTTTGGAGCATGTTGCTAGCGAGTATGTGATTTGGAAGATTTTTTGCCACTGGTGTATGGTAAGGGTCATGCCTAAGTCTAGTTCCCATAATTTTGGTGTAAAAAGGGATAGAGCTTCCCAGATTCTGTAGTGTTCTATATAACTCCAATAGCAATATTTTAGGGCGTACGTGTGTGGTACAGGCTTGTTCAAAGACCGTTAGTGGTCGTACTGTATTTTGTAGGTAGTGAATGAGATGATGGTATTTAAATCTGTCGATGAACATAGGTTTTCCACTACAGAAATAGGTTTCCACGGTTGGAAGTAAGTTAGTATTAAGTATGTCTCAGTTGTTCATTTCCTTATTTTCTGTTTTGATTTGTTGTGATGGGATACGTTGTGAAAGCAGCTTTCAGATTTGTTTGCAGGTGGCACCCCTGTCTCCCCTTCCTCCCCTTTTCTATCAAATATTTGGTTTAGGATCTGCAGCTTATAGAAGCAAGATTGGCTCTGTTCTTACTTTTTTGTAACAATGATTACATTAGCATAGAGAGTGAAAAAGATGTCTGTTACATATACCTGTTGTGCCAATATGAATGCCTGTCTTGATGCTAATTGGTAATGACCCTTAGAGAATATTTGCAAAATCTTTTTAATTTTTGATTGTATTTATCTTATTGTTCTTAGGTAAAATATGGGAATGTTATACTCTTGGAGTATTGTACGCAGTACTGAAGATCGTATCTCCAGAAGGATATCGATACTTTAGAGAGAGTTCAGAGAAGGGCTACTAAACTGGTTCAAGGATTGTAGGAGAAAACTTACCAGGAAAGGTTTAAGGATCTTAAGATGTATAGCTTGGAGGAAAGACGAGGCAGGGGGAAGGGGTATAATAGAAACATTTAAATATATAAAGGGAATCAACACAGTAAAGGAGGAGACTATATTTAAAAGAAGATAAACTATCACAACAAGAGGACATAAAATTAAATTAGAGAAGCAAAGGTTAAAAATATATTTCAGGAAGTATTACTTTACTGAGAGGGTAGTGGATGGATGGAATAGCCTTCCAGCTGAAGTGGTAGAGGTTAACACGGTAAAGGAGTTTAAGCATGTGTGGGATAGGCATAAGGCTATCCTAACTATAAGATAAGGCCAGGGACTAATGAAAGTATTTAGAAAATTGGGCAGACTAGATGGGCCGAATAGTTCTTTTCTGCCGTCACATTCTATGTTTCAATGTTTCTATGTTATGTATGTACTTGTTTCTTAAGACTTGAATAAAGGATTCAGAATTTAAAAAACAAGTAAATAAAAAAAAAATATATAAGTCTATACCCCCTTAAATCAGAAGAAGAGGCTCCAAACTGGTGAAGCCTTTTCCAGTAAGCTTGAACTTTAAAGGGACACTTTAAGGTTAAAAATAAATGCATTTATTTCTAACCTTAGAGAGTTCAGTTGGATATTTAGATTAAAGGCCCCTTTTTTTTGAATAAACAAAATAAGTTAAAGGGACACTGAAGTCACCCAGACCACTTCAGCTCAACAAAGTGGTCTGGGTGCCAGGTCACCCAGGTTTTAACCCTTCAGATGTAAACATAGCAGTTTCAGAGAACTGTTTACATTGCAGGGTTAATCTAGCTTCTAGTGGCTGTCTTCCTGACAGCCACTAGAGGCGTTTCTGCGACGCTGGATGCAAAAATCGCATTCAGCGTACAGAACGTCCATAGGAAAGCATTGAGAAATGCTTTCCTATGGACTGTTTGAATTTGCGCGTGGCTCTTGCCGCGCCTGCGCATTCCGCTCCACTCAGGAGCTGATGATAGCGGGGGAGGAGAGGGACTCCGGCGCTGGATTAAAGTAAGTAACTTAAGGGGTTTTAACCCCTTCAGCGCCAAGGGAGGGGGGCCCTGAGGGTGGGGGGGACCTAAGGGTTATATAGTGTCAGGAAAATTAGTTTGTTTTCCTGACACTATAGTGATCCTTTAAAAAGCGTTAAAGTACACCTGCAATACAGTGTCAGGTTGCTGCTCTGCCTCTTCGGAAATCACATCCCTCCCCCAATCAGATTTTTCTCACAGAGAAGCACTGAGTTCATTGTTTCTCTGTGAGACGTAATCACAGGTTTCAGCATCACTGAAAAAGTGCCTCTAATTGTCAATCGAACAGCCACTAGAGGCATGTATATGGCAAAATGTAAACTTTGCCATTTCTTTAAACCGTCAGTTTACATTGCAAGATTGCTGTGACAGGGTCTATGCAGTGAAACCTCTTCATTAA
>OW240912.1:332023489-332042683 GCA_933207985.1 Pelobates cultripes | reverse complement strand
AGCATTGCTGTGGTAACTCACGGCAACACTCTGATTAGCCAGAGATTGTGAGATCTCTACTACATGGTCTGCAGCTCTTCACCTGGTGGAGCTGCAGACTGGCGGCTGATGGACTCTCTTCCTTTTAGGCAGACTGTGTGAAGGGGCCTCGCACCCGGCAGCATTCAGGGTAAGCCACCGACCCCCCTCCTGGTTTTGGCCCTCAGTCATGTACCAAGGACCCAACGCATCAGTC
Source organism: Pelobates cultripes (assembly GCA_933207985.1). Lineage (NCBI taxonomy): Eukaryota > Metazoa > Chordata > Amphibia > Anura > Pelobatidae > Pelobates > Pelobates cultripes. Next base: position 332,042,448 of record OW240912.1, on the reverse strand, counting down.
TGCCATTTTAATGACCGGTTCTGCAAACTTGTTAAACTTTAGGAACATGTTTGTGCAAACCAATGAGATCCGGCTGAATCCCACCACTGCTCTGTAAGTTGAAATAGCTGCAAAATTACATCGGCCAGCACTGAACAAGGGAACAGTAAAATACCTACCCCCTTCCTTCTTTTACAGTGGACTGCAGTCTAAATGGTTAGGAAAGTACTGTGCTGCACCATCGGAGAACTAAAGGGACACTGTAGGCACTTTAAAAACTTAATCTTATTAAGTGCTTTTGCATAGCAAGACCACTTAATGTTATCTCACATATATATTATTATTATTATAGCCAAATTTACCACCCTAACTCCTCCCACAGTTTTTACACTACATAGACAGTAATATACCGAAACGTGCGGATTGTTCCCGATTGGTGTGCTGTTACATTGTGGAACGTTTCATGGAATGGTTCACGAAATATCGTCATTTTTGTGGCGAAATTGGTCCCATAGGAATGAATGGCAAAATGTTCAAAACTAGAGTGGGAGCTGACAAAAGCTGAAAAATCAGGACATGATTTCTAAACTGCCACCACTCCCTCATTTTCAAGCCCACCTACACAAATCTTATATCAACACGTTCAGCTATCCCTGCTGCCACTAAAAATGTCCACGGCTAAGCCATAGTCCTGATAGTTTACACAATATGACCATTTGTTTGCAACTCACGCCGTCTATTGACATTCATTGAAACTCCACTCTAGCCAGCTCAAATTTGAAGGGCAATTTCTAAACTGCGACTGTGCCTTCAATTTTAATACTTCAGAGACATACTATGCATCAAAATGTAGGTCTGGGTCTTGTGATTCTCACAATATAAAGCTCTTCGCTGTAGGATTTATAGTTTTTAAAATACGACCTTTTGAAGATGGCAACCACCAAAATACTCTGACCTGTCAAGGCTGCAGCAGCAAGTGATGTCATAGACAGGGCCTTTTGTATACCTGGCAATGTTTTTATAAATGTATGTTTTAATGTAACTGTAAAGCACTTTGGGCAACAACGTTGCAATTAAATGTGCTATATAAATAAATAAAAGTTGAAATGCATTTCTCACAATAGCAAAATCGTTATCTTTAGTGGCCGATACCGATATTGCCGAAAATATAGAATATTGGCCGATAATATCGGTAAAACCGATAATCGCTCGATCCCTAGTTGTAGATTACTGGTGGAGGCAAGAACACGTTACATAATTTCCCCAGAAATTGTAGCTTTTCTAGTTGAAGCTGTTATAGTGCTTGCAGTCCTGCCCATCCATCCCCCCAACAAGCTATATTAAACTAATTTGAAGTCCTGGTAGCGCGGTTTCAAGTCGTGCCTCCAAGCCCTCTGTGTATGAGAGCAGGGAATCTTATATAATGGATAATATAGCTGCAAGATACATATCTGGTTTTAGCCAGGACACAATAGTTATTGTATTTTAGCCAACATTTTCTACTCCTATATGTATCTCTGTTTCTGAGTGAGTCTGTCTGTTAGCAACTCATGTTCTAATGCCATCCATCTAGGTAGAATAATAAAATGGTCCAAGGAGCACTGAGGGAGAAGTGTTATAGGACAGGGAAGGACATAGGACTAAGAGAGGAAATAACACCAGCCTGAACACCATCTGATGCAAAGTACTCTTATGTAGTAAAGCACGTAAAAATCTGAGCTCACCGTTTTACTACTAAGAAAACATCCTAATAGCTACTTAACTCTTAGCCTTGAATGGCTCGGCTTCTGAGAATTGGTGGTCACCTAGTTTCTCTCTTTTTACATTTATTTATTTATTTATTACAACTTATTTTTCTGCAATTTATTTTTTCCCAATGTCCTCTGTTTCTGTTTCCCCAGTATCTTTTCTCACTTGTTTTTATTCCATTTTACCCACTCCCCATATTTGTTATTTATCTACTAATAAAATGATCTCTATACCTTGCTTGTGGGTTTGATTTCCCTGTGTTTGTCCAATTTCCCTTGCCTATATCAAGTATCTCTGATCTCTGTAAAGCCAGCAGTCATTAATCAGCAAGAACAAATTGGTTTCCATGGTGGCCACTCCACGTTTAGACCTTTGTCCCACAATTAGTCTTTCTATATAGCCCTATATGCTTTGCTTAGCAACTGTTTTTTAAAGGACCACTCTAGGCACCCAGACCACTTCAGCTTAATGAAGTGGTCTGGGTGCCAGGTCCCTCTAGGATTAACCCTTTTTTTTATAAACATAGCAGTTTCAGAGAAACTGCTATGTTTATAATAGGGTTAATCCAGCCTCTAAAGCCTCTAGTGGCTGTCTCATTGACAGCCGCTAGAGGCGTTTGCGTGCTTCTCACTGTGAAAATCACAATGAGAAGACGCCAGCGTCCATAGGAAAGCATTATGAATGCTTTCCTATGAGACTGGCTGAATGCGCGCGCAGCTCCTGTCGCGCATGCGCATTCAACCGAAGAGGAGGAGAGGAGGCGGAGAGGAGGAGGAGAGCTCCCCGCCCGGCGCTGGAAAAAAAGGTAAGATTTAACCCTTTCCTCGCCATCCTTCCCGGCGGGAGTGGGACCCTAAGGGTGGGGGCACCCTCAGGGCACTATAGTGCCAGGAAAACGAGTATATTTTCCTGGCACTATAGTGGTCCTTTAAGAACACTACATTAATTCTCAACCTCTTCTATAATTTAACATTTTTAACACTATATATAAATATCACAATACCTGTAATACAATATACCATGTACTACATTATTAACTGCAGAAAATTATTATTATAGAATATATATATATATATATATATATATATATAAATCCATAGATAATCAGCACAGTCTTGCAGTTGTTAAAATGTAACTTTTATTGCAGCATCGACATTTCAGTTTAAAAATATAAACTTTCATCAGGACAATTAGCACTCTAAAAACACACATATTACATACACACACACACACTTACTAATAAAATGTGTACTTATCTTCCACCAATGTCAAAAAAGCCATTCAGGTGTGCTCACCACTCCAGAGTACAAACAGCAAGCCTCACTTTGGGAGTTGCTTACAACAGTCACTATGGCAACCTGGACATAATTCTGGTCAGCGAATCCCTTCTGTACAAAAGAGATTCGCTAATCAGAATTGTGTCCTGGTTGCCATAGTAATGCTTGAATGGCCTTTTTAAAAAAAAAAATTGGTGGAGGGTAAGTACACATTTTATTAGTAAGTATATATATATATATGTATATATATATATATATATATATATATATATACACACATATATATATATATATGTGTGTGTGTGTTTTTAGAGTGTTAATTGTCCTGATTTTTAACAACTGCAAGACCCATGAGTGCTAACCATCTATGGATTTTTGTATGCTGATATACTGCAGGTTACAGCACAGGGCAAAGGTACTCCCATGAGTGCAAGTCAATTTTGGAAATATATAAATACTTAAAATAATATTTACATATAAATTGCAGAAAAACTAATGAGAGCATATATTTATTCTACAGTGTTGAATGTTCAATGCACATCTACCATACACAGCCAAATATTAGAATTCTGCAGGAAGAGATGTTCTGACAGCAGTGACTTTATTTTACCCATGAATAGACAGGGTGGCCTAAAAGTAGGTATACAGTTGAATAAATGAAATTTATCACAAAAGATTAATGGCAGTTACGTTTTAGGACCGAATTTAGTTGTGCCTAGGGTAGCACAAATCCAAAATACTGGTGTGCTGGTGTGAGAATCGCTAGGGACAAGCTAAAAGTTAGTAGGAGTGTCCCCAGTACCCTGCAGTGAGATGCCAGCCTGTGACATGCTCCTGACTGATAGATAAGGTAACCTGACAGTACCCCCAACTCGAGGACCGAACACCGGGCGAGAAGAGCCAGGGCGGTTAGGAAACCGAGAGTGAAATGAACAGACCAAGCGGGGAGCCTGAATGTCAGAACCAGCCACCCAGGACCTGTCCTCAGGACCATATCCCGTCCAGTCCACCAAGTATTGGAGAGAACCTCTAGAAATCCTAGTAAACCTGTTACACGTCAAGGGTTTCAATAAGGACACATAGAAAACATTGGGGATGCGAAAGGAGTGAGGCAATTCAATACAATATGGCACAGGGTTGACCCGTATAACCACCTTATATAGAGCAATGAATCTTGGTGCAAATTTAAGGCGGATATGTTTAGTACTCAACCAGACCTTATCAACCGTGTATATTACCCAAGGCTACGCCTATCTGCATGCTTTTTCTCAAAAGACGATTTATGAGTCAGCATTTGTTGAAGTTTCTCACAGACTTTCTTTAGGTCCTCAACATGTTGATCAACCATCGGCAATCCCTGTGAAGGACCACAGGGTGAAAACCAGAGTTTAAGAAGAAGGGGCTTTGTTGAGTCGCATCAAAAATCACATTATTTAAAGCAAACTCATCTTGGTGAGCAGAGACAAAACAACATAAATATTGTTCTACACTCTGTCAAAAAGACATTTCTCTAACTTACAAGATAGATTATGTTGTAGAATTTGAGACAATACTTTTTTAACCTGTTTGTGATGTGTTTCTTTATCCTTTGAGTATATTAGGATATTGTCAAGATACACTATCACACACTTTTGCTGGAAGTCACGTAATACGTCATTAATGAAGTCTTGGAAGGCAGCCAGGGCATTACATAATCCGAAAGGCATAACCGTGTATTCGTAATGCCCATATCTGGTGTTAAAGGCTGTCTTCCATTGATCATTTTTACGGATTCTAACAAGATTGTAAGCACTTCTCAAGTCTAGCGTGGTAAAAATCTTAGCCCCTCTCAGCCTGTCAAATAACTCGGTTATCAGGGGTATTGGATAGGCATTACGTAAAGTAATCCTTTTCAATCCTCTGTAATCTATGCAAGGTCTGAGGTCCCCTTCCTTTTTTGACACAAAGAAAAATCCTGCATCAGCTGGTGAAAAAGATTTCCTAATAAAACTTTTTCCAGGTTTTCTTCAATATATTCTTCTAAGACCTGATTCTCTTTCGCAGAAAGAGGGCATACAGTATCTCTAGTACAGTACCTCTAGGGGGCATAGTTCCAGTAATCAAGTTAATGGCACAATCATATGGTCTGTAAGGTGGTAATTCAGCTTTGCCTTTGTCAAAAACTTCTTTCACGGGGGGGCGGAGTCTGACCGCCAAGCTGAACAGACGCATGGGGAAGGAGCTCCCGGCGGACGAGCAGAAAATAAGGCGATATCAGCAGCTGTGTAGCCCAAAGACGTACTAAGATGCTCTACCCACGCTGGGGGAGCCCCAAAGAATCGGGGGATACCCTTTTGGATCCTGTAGGGGCACATAGACCGCAACGCAAATTGAGGCCTGAGGGAGTTGGAGCCGGGGAGAGGCGGCCGCTCTCTTTGACTCCAGACACCTCAGAACACACGATTGAACTCCTACCCCCCCCCCCCTGGACCGGTGGGGGATATCCCGGTCCCCACAAGACAAGCAGGCTAACGCAGAAGGCAAGGGAGACAACGCTGACAGCGGCGAAGGCACGAGCCAGCAGAGTGTGCCCAAGATGGCCGCCCACCGACCACTAAAGAAAGCAACCAAAATCACCCAGGAGCACCCTCATCCTCTAGTAGCCTTAGACCGGCTCTGCTCGGCTTTCTGCAGGATACTGTGTGACAGGGGAGTGCCCTACCCTCATGCAGCACGGGTGGTAGCCTCGTGGGTTCGTCCGGAGACCCGCCGACGCCGATATGGAGACCCACTGCGGTCCTTCAGGGAGGCAGCCCGGCCACACAGGCATCGACCCACAACAGGGAGAGAAGCGAACCTCTCAGGCCCGGGCACACTCACCCACCTCCACAAACAGGGTAAGGTGAGAGATGGGTACCCCCAAGGCCCCAGCAACACGCCAAAACACAATTCCACAGAACACCAAGCTCCCACGTGGCGACCCAGGGCTGCAACAGAGCGGCGCGCCGAGGCAAGGGCAACAGACACGCCACACCGAGCCGCTGGGGGAACCGGACTTGCGGAAGCCGTACAGACACTTCAGACACCAAGCGCTTCCCTGCCCAGTAGTGGAATCGGCTGACCACCGACACGCCAGGCAATGAGGCAAGCTAACAGACGCCATCGGCAGAGAGCCTCAACACTCACCTGGAACTATGCTACATATGTGCCAGTAACTTGTGCCTCGGAACATTATTTTGCTTTTCTCACTATTATTTTTTTTTTTTCGGCTTCACTACTTAGTCTTGTATATTTTCGGCGGCCTTTTCTTTCTTGCACACTCTCTCCTCCTGCTGCTTTGTGTAGTTTAGATGGGCAGTTAATAGTCGGAGCTAAGTAAGCGTTTTATAGATAACAAAGCACAGGGTCCATTACGTACAGCTCAGAGTAAAGGGGATCTTTATTTCTTGTACTAAGAGATCATCAGACGTAATGTTAGCGAGAATGCCTAAAATACTGCTATGTACATATGTGTAACCAAACATAGTGCCTATAAAGAACAGAGTGGAGTAAACGCGCTCTCTGTTTGTCCTACTGAGATATAATCCGTTGCGATGCTTGTGAGAACGACTGAAACACTTTTTATATTATCTGATATAGCGAACTACAACCACACATGTTTAAGCCAGTTTAACCTGTAACTAACTATAGAAATGTCCAAGCCTGAGAAACATTAGCAAGTTATTAAATTTGATCGCCAACTTTCTAACTACGTTCTGTCATATCCTAACAATACCTACGTAATGTAAAACTAGATTGTGTATAACTTTACAAAAAAAATGTGCTTGTTTTATTATGTACCTCTATGTTTGACTGTTTTAATCCGCCGGAGGATTACCTTTGGGGTACCTTCAGAGCGACTGTTATAAGCTTACGCACAACAAAAATAAAGAATTATAAAAAAAAAAACTTCTTTCACCGTTACTGTTCAGGTATTTTAATGGTCAAATGGGATATATTAGGTACATTAGTAAGACGAATGGGAAGTACTTTGGTGATACAATTCTCCAGACAATTCTTACCCTAAGAGACAATTTCTCCCAATTCCCAGTTGATAGATGAGTTGTGTTTCCTTAGCCAGGGATATCCTAATACTACTGGGAAGGTAGGAGAAGTAATGTGCTGGAATACACAGACTTCCTTATGCAACACACCCACTATTAGGATAACTGGAATGGATTGTTGCGTGATCATGGGTACCTGGAGAGGTTGACCGTCTATGGTTTCAACGGCTAATGGCGTATTTCTTATCTTAGAAGGTAGAGAGTTAGCTTTAGCAAAATCCTGGTCAATAAAGTTCTCTGCTGTGCCAGAATCTATTAATGCCAAGGTATTAACCCTCTTATTGTCCTAAGTTAAGACAATGCGAGCTAGAAGTCGGTGCTCCTTGTGAGCATTAGTAGAGGACACAAAAAAATCACCCAAGACCTGTCCCCCTCGTGGACTTAGGTGTGAGAGTTTTCCGACCTATTAGGGCAACGAAGGCAAAGATGACCCCTTTGTACACAATAAAGACACAGGCCTTCCCTTCTTCTGTATTGTCTCTCTGCTTCATTTATTCTAGTCACCCCTACTTGCCTAGGTTCTGGTAAACCAAGTGTCATACAATTAGGATTATTAAATACACATGCCATACGTATAGAATTTCTTCTAGGTCTATTTCTAGTATTCTGTCTGTATCTCAGGCGTTCGTCTATGAGTGATATATATGTTATCATTTCCTCAAGGTTCTCTGGAATATCTCTACTAGCTATTTTGTCTAATATAAAATCGGAGAGACCGTTAAGAAACACATCAACAAATGCCTGATTGTTCCAAGCGATTTCCGATGCTAGAGACCAAAATTCTAGAGCATAATCTACCAAGGTTCTGGTTCCTTGCTTAAAGGACCACTATAGTGCCAGGAAAACATACTCGTTTTCCTGGCAATCTAGTGCCCTGAAACTTCTATGTTTATAAAAAAAAATGGGTTAACCCTAGCTGGACCTGGCACCCAGACAAATTCATTAAGCTGAAGTGGTCTGGGTGCCTAGAGTGGTCCTTTAAGTCTGAGCAGAGACCTGGCTGCATTGGCCTTCTTAACTGGAGGGTCAAAAGTACATGTCAAAGCTCTATCTACAAAAAGAGTGATAATAAATCCTACTCTGGCTCTATCGGTAGGATAGGACTGTGGCTGGAGCTCAAAGTAAATGCTTATTTGGTTTAAAAACCCCGGCAAGCTTCCGGTGCTCCACCATAGCATAGGGGTGGTTTGACATGGGACGAGGCCCCTACAGTAGCTACCTCCAGTCCCCTATATTGAGTAGTCATGGAGGGAGCACTGCTTTAATCTGGTACAGGATTAGACCTGTTAATTAAGGTTCGTAAAGCACTGGCTATATGGTCCATACGGTGATCCAGTTCTTGGAAACAGTTGTCGTATGGGCCTACCTGAGTATTTACACCTGCTGGATCAATGAGGCTCTGTTGTAATGTCAGGAACGTTCGGGGATCCTACACGTAGAATGCAAATACTAGTAATGTATACAGGACCTTAGGATGGCCGGACTAACACTACACACAAAGAATAGTCAAATAGCGAGCCGAGTTTAGGGGTACCAGAAATCAGGATCAATGATAATGCAATAGCCGAGGTCAAAGGAACACATAAGGAGGAATAATCAAACTAAGCCAAAGTCAGAATACAAGAATACCAATACGGAATATGCGCTCTTGGGTCAAACAAGAACCACAACAAGGCAATGAGTCTCTCCCTGGTTTCTCTTTAAATACCGTGTTCACTTAGGTAGGTAACCACACCCCCAAAATGTTTTCGTTCAAACACACCTTGGCGGGCCGTGACGTTCTTAGCGTCATGACGTCGGCGCTCATTAGCCGTGTCATAAAGGAGGCAGGTTTATTGCAGCTGGCGTGAGAGTTTTTTTCTTTATGCACACCTGATCATGCTGCTATGATCTACACCCTGTGGAGGTCAGCCTCCCTCCACAGGAAACCCAGGCACATGTAGCCCTTTCTCTGCATGAGTTGGGAACCCCTGGGAGCCATGGTGGGTAGTCCCCCTGGCATCTGGAGCCTGTGTTTGCCAGGATTGAGCCTCCAGACCTCGATCAGACGATCATCCATCCGGTAAGACGCCCGCGCATGCGCATGCGCATGCATATTTACCCTCATTCAGATGGCGGAGCCGCGGACTTGCAGCCAATCGGCGCATGCGCTCCTTCTTAAAGGCACAGAGCGGGAAATTTGCAAAATACATTTCCCTTTGTCATACAGTGCTCTCTAGTGCCACATACTTTCTCTGCAGGTATGTATTATACTTCAATCTATAATTCATAGTGCTACTCAGTTTTGTTGCATGATGTTAAATTGTGACAACCTTTGTTATATAGCCCTTCTACTATGATGGATCCAGCATCTCCATCTGCTAAGTTAGCAAGATCTGCAATAGGTCATAGGTGAGCATTATAGTTTTTTCACTATTTCTTACGATTAAAAAGAGTGCATGGAGGGGGCGGAGCCTAACAACGGACCGGAGCGGACGCACATTGCCGGAGCTCCGGTGTATTCCACTGCAATCTGGCAACATCGGAGGCATCCCGTACAAATCCCGGCCACACATCCAGCCACAGACCACAGGGAACCCCACTGTGACCGCCGATGCCTTTTTTCCTGACGCCCGGCAAGGCCTACCGGGCAGGGAGGCAGCCTCAGTTCATCATGGGAGAACACTGGCCCTGGAATAACCCAGACTTTGAGGACTGGTACCCCAGCACACATAGCTCAGGTGAGATGGGGCGCAGAACGCAAAAACCGCCCCAAAACACCCCGAAACCGCAGCGCGATATAGGCCAAATGCTACAGGCCCCAAGCGCAGGGAAGGCACAGACTCCACGCGAAACATCCCCGGTACCATCAGAGGAGGGAGAACTGCTGGACAGCCCACACCTTTGTCCCCAACACCCCCCACACACGTGGACACCAAAAGCCAGCGCACCGGCCTCAAAACAAGATATACAGGCAATGCTGACAGGCCTGCAACAGAACTTGTGGGAAGCGGATCTGGCAGTGCTTAAGCTAGACGTGCACGCAGTGTCCACGTGCACTCAGGCGATAGAAGAGGAGGTAAAGGGACTAAGGGAGAACTGGGGGAGAAGGTGCGACACCTCCAAGCCTCACAAGCGACAATGTCCAGGCAAGTTACCCTTCTAGATGACAGAGGGCGCCGCAAAAACATCAAGATTCGAGGGGTACCTGAGTCAATACCGCTGGAAGAATTGCCACACTTCACCAGACGCCTTGTGGCCACACTCCTACCGACAAGACAAACCAAAACATTCGAGTTCGATGGGGTTTGCAGCATAGCCAAATCCCTACAAGCACCCACCTCAGCCCCACGGGACATAATATTGAGATGCCAATCAATGTCGGACAAACTGGGGCTAATGGCAGCTATACAAAGGAAGACCCCTCTTGAATTTGAAGAAAGCAAACTCTCTTTCTTTCAGGACTTGAGCAGGGCCACACTATTATGGCGCAAAAGTATGCACCCAATCACCCAAAAACTCCAAGCCGCAGGAGTTGCCTATAAATGGGCAACCCCAGGAACTCTCTGGATCACTAAAGATGACAAGCACTACAGGGCCACTGACCATACGGAGGGCCCAGCACTGATGACCGCACTAGGAACCTCGCAGCGACCTCGGCGACACAGCTAGTTCATCGGCCAGGGACAACGAGCGCACATTCAACCGCAACCCCTGGAACAAGCAGGGGCCCGAAAACCAAAACCTGAACGAACTGCCTTACCGACGGCCTCTTAGGCTTTAGTCTAATTAGTTTAAATATTTGGGTTAATAAGACTGTTCATTAAGTTATATATAGTTCTCTCTCTCTCTGACGGCTATTACAGTGCGAAAACGGCCCACCAGGGCCAACCACACCAGCTCCGACGGCACCCCCCCCCTCCCTGGGGTTAAAGGGAACTGACATCAAGGGCGAGATAGTAACCCTGACTGGTATCAAGCTCACCGCAATGTCTAATATCCCTAGCCTAAAGCCCCAAGGGCACAACTTGATCCACACTACAACGACTTCTATATACCTAGACACAAAATCCATTGTTGCTACACTGACCAGGAACCACCCGCAGCTACCACTAGGACAAAAAAGGCACCTTTTGACGCCTGGAGCACTACACACATGGGTGCACACAAATAGCTACAATCAGGGACAAAAAAGTGAGCGGACCTAGTCCTAGAAGGGGTACCCACAGAGGGACCTCGCAATCACCGCAACCCTCTCCCTGTCCACACGCAGAAGGGCCAAGAGACACACCAAACACCCATAACTTAAAGACACATGACCTGGAATTAGGAACGGTCATTGGATTTAACTGGAACTGCCCTCCCCCTTCCACCCACGACTTCGCGGAACAAAGGGTGTCTTAGGCAGACAGAAGTCTTCCACCCCCACAGTTATTAGATTTCAAAACCTCACTATAACAATGTGACCTCTTGTAAATACAAAATGTGTGTGAATAGCACACAGCAATGCCTTGTACTTAATATGCACGGATTCTGATCGTTGTGTAGAGGCTGTTGTGGCCAAATACATGTGTCTTTTATCTTTCCACACGAAAAATAAAGAATAAAAAAAAAAAAAAAAAAAGAGTGCATGCAGGGTACAGTCATATGACTTCTGTGTTTTACAGCCCTCAAGACCGGTCTGGCCCTGGATCTCCATCTAAGAGAAGGGATAAACTGGTGGCCTGCCCTGGATGTGGCGCAAGGCCTTTGGATAACTGCAGGCTATGCCGCAAATGCTTATCAATGGTCGCAGGAGAGTCGGAACATCATAGGTCACCTCAAGCCTCTACGTCTTCAGCTCAGGACATAGCTTATTGGATTAAGCAAGCTGTGGCGGAAGGGAATTCAGAATCCACTAGAGGTAAAAGACCCAAATGTGAGAGCTTCGACCGAGATTTCGACTTATCTGAAGAAAACTTCAGACACACTGCTGGTTCCTTAGAATTGGAAATTATCTCTTCTAGTGAGGAAGAGTTCATGGAACAACCGTGCTCATTAGATGCTAAGGCTATGGAGCATCTGATTACGGCAGTCAGAAAGACTTTGGATTTGCCAGAAGAAGTCAAGGAAGTTTCAACTTCTAATAGGCATTTCGGAGACCTCCACAAGAGGAAACCTTCCTTTCCAGTGCACAGATCCATCAAGGATCTAATACGCTCAGAATGGAATACTCCGTGAAAAAGGATTAGAAGTCAGGACAGATTGTCAAAATTGTACCCTATTAAGGAGGAGCATTCAAGAATGTGGACGGCGGTCCCAAAGGTTGATGCTCCGATTATTAAAGTGGCAAAAAGATCAACTCTGCCTATTGATAGTAATGCTTCTCTCAAGGATCCCATGGATAAAAGAATTGATGCAGATCTTTCTATGGTCTTTATGACAGCAGGCTTGGGATGTCATCCAGCGGTCTCTATCTCTGCCTTGTCCAGAGCATTACGTTCATGGATTCTTGATTTGGAGGAGGACTTAGAGAGAGATTAAATTAGCCAGTGACTGGCTGTTGGAATCCTCCTGTCAGGAAAGTGACAGGGATCCAATACGCAGAGTGCGCACAGAATGAGGTACGTATACCGGACTTTAGAATGGCCGGACTAACGTAAGGACAAAGCAAGAATAGTCAAAAGGTAAGCCGAGGTCAAGGGAGCCGGAGGACAGGTAAGCGAGATACAAGCCGAGTCAAAGGAGAGGAGAGGACAACAGGACAAAAGACAAGCAAGGGTCAAAACCGGAAACACAAGATAAAGAACGCGCTGAGTGACTAGCAAGCTAGAACCACGACAGGGCAATGAGCAGTAGTAAAGGTTTCCTTTAAATACCCTGTTACCTAAATAGAGACCACGCCCCCAAAAGGTCCGGAATAGCGGTTCCCGGCACTTTATGCAAATGCCGACGTCATGACGTCGACGCTAGCCGTCGCGTCATAAAAGGGGGAGGAGCTAGCGCGGCCGGCGCGAAAACGGCCGGAATATGCCGAAATGCTAGGGGCAGGGAGGCCCTAAGCAGAGAGGATGTCCTCCCTGGATACATCACCAACAGGTACCCTGACAGTACCCCCCCTTCTAGAAACGCCCACCGGGCGGATGGGACCTGGCTTAGAAGGAAAACGAACGTGGAAGGCCCGAAGAAGACGAGGAGCATGCACGTCTATACCAGGAACCCAAGACCTCTCTTCTGGACCATAACCTTTCCAGTCTATGAGGTATTGCAGCTTCCCCCTAGAAATACGAGAATCAAGGATGGACTTGATGATATATTCCTCCTGACCATCCACACGGACCGAGGATGGAGGAGCAGAGCGGGAGGAAAATCTGTTACAAACAAGAGGTTTCAATAACGACACATGAAAAGAGTTAGGGATGCGTAGAGTAGGAGGTAGATCCAGCAAATAAGAAACCGGGTTGATCCTCCTCAGTACCCTGTAAGGACCAATGTAACGAGGAGCAAACTTCAAGGAAGGAACTTTCAGGCGAATGTGTCTGGTACACAACCAGACCCTATCCCCCGGAGAAAAAATAGGAGCAGGACGTCTACGCCTATCAGCATGTGACTTAAACACCGCGGAACTACGTTCAAGAATTTGTCGAGTCTGATCCCACAACTTTCTCAGGTTGGCTACATGAATATCAACCGACGGTATACCCTGGGAAGGAGACACCGACGGAAGAACAGTAGGGTTAAAGCCATAGTTCAAGAAAAAGGGGCTATTACGAGTGGAACCACAAACAAGGTTGTTGTGAGCAAACTCCGCCCAAGGAATCAGACCGACCCAGTCATCCTGGTGTTCAGAAACAAAACAACGTAGATATTGCTCAATTTTTTGGTTAGTGCGTTCGGCTGCTCCGTTAGATTGAGGATGATAGGCCGAAGAAAAATTCAGTTTGATGCCCAACTGTGAACAGAAGGATCTCCAAAAACGGGAAATAAATTGGGAACCCCTGTCTGACACAATCTCATTGGGAATACCATGTAAACGGAAAATTTCTCTAGCAAATATCACGGCCAGTTCGGGGGAGGACGGAAGTTTAGGCAAGGGAACGAAATGAGCCATTTTAGTAAACCTGTCAAGGACCGTGAGGATAACTGTATGCCTATTGGAAGCTGGTAGATCAACAATAAAATCCATAGCCAAACAAGCCCAAGGTTTGTTGGGAACGACTAAGGGCTGCAATAAACCACAAGGGAGATCCCGCGGAAGTTTATTCCTGACACAAACATTGCAAGCCTTGACAAAGTCTTCCACATCCCTACGTAAACCGGGCCACCAGAAGTCTTTGGAGATCAGGCAGTAAGTTTTGTGGATGCCGGGGTGACCAGCGAACTTGCTATCGTGAAAACAGCGAATAATGTCCACTTGGAATTTGGGGGACACGAACAAGCGGCCCACAGGAGTACGTTCGGGAGCAAGAGATTGTTCGTTCATAATATCAGCGAGCAATGGAGAGTGTATTTTGACATTGGTGTTGGCGATAATATTGACTTCAGGAATAATAGGGAACAAAGTATCCTCTGTAGAGGTGGTAGGTTCGTGCTGACGTGACAAAGCGTCTGCCTTAGTGTTCTTAGAACCAGGCCTGTAAGTAAGCACATAATTAAAGTGTGTAAGGAACATAGACCAACGTGCCTGCCTGGCAGATAATCTTTTGGCCTCCCCCATATACGATAAATTTTTGTGGTCAGTCAAGATAGTAACTGGGAGGACGGTGCCCTCTAACAAATGTCTCCATTCCTTTAATGCCATAATGATAGCTAGAAGTTCTCTATCACCAATGTCATATCTCCTTTCAGTGTGTGATAGTTTCTTGGAAAAAAAACCGCAAGGGTGCAGCGGCTTATCTAAACTTTGTCTTTGGGACAACACTGCGCCTATCCCTGTTTCAGACGCATCAACTTCAAGTAAAAAGGGTAGAGGTATCAGGATGAACTAATACAGGTGCTGAGGCAAAAGACTGTTTGAGCGTTTCGAAAGCAGATAAAGCCTCAGTAGACCAGGTTTTGGTATCGGCTCCTTGTTTGGTCATATTAGTGATAGGAGCGATAACAGAGGAGTACCCTTTAATAAAACGTCTGTAATAATTAGAAAATCCAAGAAATCTTTGTATGGCTTTGAGTCCCTTAGGTAAAAGGCCAATCTAAAATCGATTTTAGTTTGGTCGGGTCCATCATAAACCCGTCTTTGGAAATTACGTAACCTAAGAAAGTTACCTGAGACTGGTCAAAGCTACATTTTTCCAATTTACAATACAATCCATGTTGTAAAAGTTTCTGTAATACCTTTCTGACTTGTCTATGATGTGAATTAATGTCTCTAGAATGGATTAGTATATCATCCAAATATACAATTACACATTCATGTTGGAATTCTCTAAGAACTTCATTGATCAAGTCTTGGAAGACGGCCGGGGCGTTACAAAGCCCAAACGGCATTACGGTATACTCATAATGCCCGTAACGGGTATTAAATGCTGTCATCCATTCATCTCCTTGTTTAATTCGCACTAAGTTATATGCTCCTCTTAAATCAAGTTTGGTAAAAATACTCGAGCCTCTTAGTCTGTCAAAGAGTTCAGTAATTAAAGGAATAGGGTAAGCATTTCTGATAGTAATTTTGTTCAATCCCCGATAGTCTATACAAGGACGTAAGGTACCGTCTTTTTTTTCTACAAAAAAGAAACCCGCCCCCGCCGGAGAAGAAGACTTTCTAATAAATCCTTTGTCTAAATTCTCCTTGATATATTCCTCTAAAACTAAGTTTTCCTTGGTGGATAGAGGGTATACCGTACCCCTGGGAGGCATAGTACCAGGGAAAAGTTTAATAGAACAGTCATAAGACCGGTGGGGAGGTAAAGTATCCGCCTTACCCTTGTCAAATACAGATTTGAGGTCTAGATATTGTAATGGTATCTGAACGTCTGTGGATTGAGAAGTGTTAGCATAAGAGTTTACGGGGCAAACAGAAGTAACTCTCTGCAGACATTCTTTTCTACAACCCATACCCCAAGAAACGATTTCTCCACCCTCCCAGTCAATCTGAGGGTTGTGTCTCTTGAGCCAAGAATATCCTAGTACCACTGGGACTGCCGGGGAGGAAATTAACAGAAGGGAAATCAACTCCTCGTGGAAAATACCAACAGTAAGCTTAACGGGTTAGGTCTCATGGAATATTACTGGTTCAGATAAAGGTCTACCATCTATGGCCTCAACGGCCAAGGGTGTATCTCTCAATTGGAATGGGATACAATGCTTATTAGTGAAAGTTTGGTCTATAAAGCTTTCTGCTGCTCCAGAATCTAATAATGCCATTGTAGCAATAAACCCCTTTTCCCAAGCTAGAGAGACAGGAATCAGAAGCCTATGGTCTTTTTTATTATGCATAGAGGACAGTAATGAAACACCCAAGGCCCGTCCTCTAAGGGAACTTAGGTGCGAGCGTTTCCCGGACGATTAGGGCAACTAAGACGTAGGTGACCTCTCCACCCGCAGTATAAACAGAGACCCTCCCTTCTTCTGTACTGTCTCTCAGCCTCAGATAAGCGAGTATTACCTATTTGCATAGGTTCTGGTGGAGTAGGATTATAGGAGTCAGGGTTCTGAAATGAGGGAGTGAGTCTTACAGGAAGTCTAGTAACTCTTTCCCGAGTGTTCTGCCTCTGTCTCATGCGTTCATCTATTCTGGAAATGAAGGATACTAAATCCTCTAAATTTTCCGGAAGTTCTCTTGTAGCAATTTCATCTAGAATTTCATCAGACAACCCATTCAAGAAAACATCCATAAAAGCTTGTTCGTTCCATTTCACTTCTGCTGCCAATGATCTAAACTCTAGAGCATATTCTACAAGGGTCCTATCTTGTTGTTTAAGGCGTAACAGGGATCTGGCCGCATTAATCTTCCTTCCTGGGGGGTCAAAGGTTCTTCTAAAAGCCGTGACAAAAGCAGTGTAGTTGTAGACTAAAGGATTGTCATTCTCCCAAAGGGGATTGGCCCATCTAAGTGCTTTGTCTATTAGCAGGGTTATAATAAAGCCTACTTTAGCCCTGTCAGTAGGATAAGCCCGGGGTTGAAGTTCGAAATGTATGCTTATCTGGTTTAAAAAACCACGACAAGCATCAGGCGAACCCCCATATCGTAACGGTGAAGTGACATGGGAAGATGCGCCTACAGTGGCTACTTCCAAACCAGTACTTAGCGAGTGGCTAGCAGTGGAACGTATTTCTTCAGACTGGGTACTGGAGCGTGTCAACAAAGTTTGTAGCGCTAAAGCCATTTGGTCCATTCTATGGTCCATGGCCTCAAATCTGGGGTCAGGAGGGCTAGCACCTGCAGGATCCATCTGGCCCTGTCGTAATGTCAGGAAAGTGACAGGGATCCAATACGCAGAGTGCGCACAGAATGAGGTACGTATACCGGACCTTAGAATGGCCGCACTAACGTAAGGACAAAGCAAGAATAGTCAAAAGGTAAGCCGAGGTCAAGGGAGCCGGAGGACAGGTAAGCGAGATACAAGCCGAGTCAAAGGAGAGGAGAGGACAACAGGACAAAAGACAAGCAAAGGTCAAAACCGGAAACACAAGATAAAGAACGCGCTGAGTGACTAGCAAGCTAGAACCACGACAGGGCAATGAGCAGTAGTAAAGGTTTCCTTTAAATACCCTGTACCTAAATAGAGACCACGCCCCCAAAAGGTCCGGAATAGTGGTTCCCGGCACTTTATGCAAATGCCGACGTCATGACGTCGACGCTAGCCGTCGCGTCATAAAAGGGGGAGGAGCTAGCGCGGCCGGCGCGAAAACGGCCGGAATATGCCGAAATGCTAGGGGCAGGGAGGCCCTAAGCAGAGAGGATGTCCTCCCTGGATACATCACCAACAGGTACCCTGACACCTCCACAGATCTCATCAGGATTGTTTCCAAGGTCATGGCACACTCCGTTACTGCCAAGAGGGCTCTATGGTTGAGATCATGGGGAGCTGAACTCTCTTCCAGGAATAATTTGTGCACCCTACCTTTTTTGGGAGAGGTGCTTTTTGGCAGACCGCTTGAAGAAGTTATTAAAAAGGCAGCTGAGGTCAAGCAAATCATGCTTCCACAAGACAGGCATCTGAAGAGACCACAACAGGACCATCGTCCTTACAGGGTTCAAGGAGGCTATAGAGATAGTAAAACCTATCGACCAGGCAGAGAATATACTCGGCTCTTCAATTGGAAGAGTGGTCAAACCTCAAAATCTTCCAGACCTAAGACTCAAAATTCTTCCTTTCGCCCCACCAGACAGTACTGAAGGTGGCTTACACCAGGTCCCTCATGTAGGAGCACATCTTTTGTTCTTCTGGAGGACCTGGAGAGTGATTCCAGATGCTTGGGTGAATTCCATAATCACCGCAGGATATTCTCTGGAGTTCGAAGAATTTTCCCCTCCACCAAGATTCATCAGAACAAGACTCCCTGTCGACAGACAAAAGAGAGACGTCGTGACTCATTATGTAACCAATCTATTACTGGAAAAGGTAATTGTTCCTGTACCTGTGAGAGAGAGGTTCCAAGGGTTCTATTCTCACCTATTCACCTATTCTCACCTATTCTTGGTAAAGAAACCAGAAGGAAAGTGGAGACCTATTCTAGACCTACACCAGCTCAATCTCTTCTTAAGGATAAGAGGGTTTCACATGGAATCCATCCGTTCCATCATCCCCGTGGTACACCACAGAGACTGGTTAATCTCAAATGATCTAAGAGATGCCTACTTCCATGTTCCTGTCACGGCCAGACATCAGAAGATTCTTCGATTCTGTGTCAAAAAGGAGCACTTCCAGTTTCAGGCTCTTCCCATTGGGATAAGTACAGCCCAGAGGACTTT
>OW240912.1:331938613-332023389 GCA_933207985.1 Pelobates cultripes | reverse complement strand
AGCCTGCCAATCTGCCTCTTACAATTTCTGTAAAAACGCTCTTCTTCATTGTTGCTCACGATTCTTCAAGTCTTACTAAGTGAATTGTGGATGGATCTTTTCCACTTGCTCATTCACCAACACAAGCATTGAGCTTAAATACAGCAGGATGTTCATGGTCTGTTTTCTGAAAATGCATGTTCGTATTTTTGTGATCACATAATTGCTAAATCTGATTGCTCGTGGAAATTCTCTTCCTGTATCCATAGTGTAAAATGCCATTTCCGATGCTCAGGGCCTCCGTGATTGACAGGGATCAATAATATCAGGAATTAGACACTGCTACCCACTGTCACTCCACTGCTGAGGCTATTGGCTGGAAATTTAATCGGTTTCATAGAGCTGTCTCTTTGGCTGTATAAATGTTCCAACCTCCACCGTTCCCACCTTTTCTGAAACTCCGTCTGGACCTTTCAAAGAAGTAAAAACAAAACCAACATTTTATTTTTAGGTCATGTTTCTTCTGCACTTAGCCAAATAGAATGTAAATATATCTACTTTCCTACCTACCTAAAATACCTACATTTTATATTATTGGACTTATTACATTCTTTTCTCACTATTAAACAATTAGAAACTAGAAACTGACCTCACGCAAGCAGCTATCTTAAAGTATTTCATCATTTCCATAATGAATCACTGCCACAGTGATGTGGATGGACTTTTAAAGAGATAATCTGTTTAGCTTGCTGCAAAGCTTTCTGTGTAAAGTGTGTGTCCTATTTTTTTTCATTTTCCAATAAGAAAATAGGGGAAAGTCTTGGTAAGGACAGAAAGCTCCAGGGCTGAGTGTTGTCTGAACCTGGGAACAGGACACTAGGAACAGGTACCGCTACATATATATATATAAATCTAAATATTAAAAAAACAATTTAAATATCCTAAATCATTTGAAAAGCTTATCCAAAAATATGAAATCTTGGTTATATAGGCCAACTGAAGAACTAACCCGATATTTTGTAAAATCTTGTTAAGTGCCATGAATTTTGATCAGTCGTTAGATAACTGCTGTGAATTAATGAGGAGCGAAGGATTATGGGAGTGTTACAAGTTGGGTATGACATGCATTGCAGGCAATTCGTTTTTTGTATCTCACCTCATTGTTGATAAAACAGTACAGAACAGCAACCATTAATCCCTAAACATTAAAGAAATGATAATGATTAATTGATTTAATAACATGAACATAACAGGACTGTAGTTTAAAATGATTTTATTCTTTTTACAGATTTGCTTCATATATTTTAAATATATCAGTATAATATTTATATACACAATAGCTAATCATTATATCTCATTATACTGTGAGTGAAAGGGTTTTGTACAAAGAGTGGCCCCTGCTGGATAGTGATACCAGTGATGTAATAACTATTAACTGGGAAATTGCAACAAGTGAGCAGCACTCGGAGTTATTTCTTATCTTTGTTAATCTTTTTTTTGTTAAAGGATGACATTTATGTCAATGCGTAAAACTTAGAACATCACATAAAACTTGTGTTATTTCTTTAAAATTTATTTTACATTTCTATTAAAGATTTAGCAAATTACATAATAATCCGATTCAGACAAGGCAAAGTCAGGGCAAACATTGGTAATGAAAAGGGAAAATAGAAACATTGTTTAATTTCTCATCTTCTCGGTATGCTCTCTGTAGGTGTAAAGGGCGGAGCTTATAACAATGATTGACAGGGGGCTGAGATGGAGGAGGCTCTCTCTATACTGACTGCCAGGTGTAAAGGGCGGAGCTTATAACAATGATTGACAGGGAGCTAAGATGGAGACGGCTCTCTCTATACTGACTGCCAGGTGTAATGGGCGGAGTTTATAACAATGATTGACAGGGAGCTAAGATGGAGACGGCTCTCTCTATACTGACTGCCAGGTGTAATGGGCGGAGTTTATAACAATGACTGACAGGGAGCTAAGATGGAGGTGCCCAGTTGCGGGATAAAGAGATGTGAATGTCTACATTTAATTTTACTTTTCACACCAAGTGTGTATTTGCTAAATTTAAGGATAAGTAAACATAACATTTAAAAACCTGTGAAGTCAAAGTTCCCCTTTAGTTTACAATCTTCATCACGTATTAAGAAAAGGTGGTCATTTGCAGCCTGGCATGTTCTAAAATGTATTATCCCATTTACCAAGGGAAATATTGCTCAAATAGCAACATTCATTTTATTACTGTATTGCATTTCCTAAGATCCTGTAGAGGAGATGATTCTCCACGCAGATAACATTATTGCAATGGCCATCAATGTTTATTGGAATTAAAAAAGTTACATTTTTTGAGAAGGGTTCATGGCAACTCTGCATATTGACGTAACTAAGTAACCATCTTACAAGGATCCACGCACGGTTACACAATGAGTCAGAATAACATGCAGTGTCTCAGGGACAGCAGTGCCAATATGCCGTACTTTGGGCTAATAATGGCATATTAAGAGACACGTTCAGGGATAAATGTTGAGTTGTGCAAATAGATGGTGAAAATATGCATTTTGAAAAACATGAAATTTGTTCTAATACGTTTGTTTTCATTTCAATTTTCTGGAAATATATACCTTACTGTCTGTGTATATTATTAAAGGATACGGGTTTGTAGATATGCTTAATTGTAGATTATGCTAGCTTTAGTGTAACTATAATCTTAATTTTATTAATGACAGGAGGCGAATATTTGCTTTAGTCTCTCTTTACTAGAACTCCACAGCAGCACAGAAAAACAACCAATCAGAAAAAAGTTAGGTACTATAAAACTCCCCTCCCCATGCATCATTTCCTCTTTCAAGCTGCGACAAAAACAGAATAAAAGGCAGAAAACATAATGGGGAAGAAACAAAGTCCTAGATACTATGAATACAACGATGTCCACCATCCGAGAAGAACGGCCAAACCAGATAGCGTTGATGGACTGTAAACTGAAACGAGAGAAAAACAGAATTGAACAGGTTGATTATCCAATGAAATGTACTCTAAATAAACATGTAGGTACCCAATGTAGCAACCAAAAGTACCTGAATATGTAGATATCCCAACCCTACTTATGAAAAAACAGACATAAGAACAAGTGACAGGTACCAGAGACAACAAGCAGAGTTGCATATGTACCTGATTAATCCAAACTATTAAAATTAAACAAGGGAGGGATAAGAACGGGTGGGAAATACTCGCCTCCTGTCATGGATAAAATTAAGATTATAGGTACACTAAATCTAGCATAATCTACAATTTTATAACATGACCGGGAGGCTTCGTATTTGCTGTTTTAACACTCGGTCAACAAATCCAACGCTGTTTGTTTCGCTGGTACCTAATCCTAAATTGACTTTCCAACTGCGATAAATGACAGTAGACAGATCGATGAAGATGCCAGATGACGTAGCATCACAAATACGGAAAAAACAACATCCGCTGATAGATCCATTGTACGTGGGGTTGCAACCTGTTTCCTACCAGCCGGTCCATGAGCTGCCAAGCAGACCTATTAGCCATTTCCTTGTAGTTATAAAATGTCAAAGGTCATTTGTGGACTTAGGGTCGCGAAAAGACACTGCCACCATGTCTCAACTCTTGATGTGTAAGGTGGCTCCTCCGATCGTGCCAGGGTCACCTGGCGATGTGGCCTTGCAGGTAGATCTCCATCTCAAGGAATGCACCTAAGTCCACCACCAATTCCGTAATAGATCTGAGTAGGATCTTTCGTTCCCTCATGGCCTACCCAGTGAGAGGTCTCATCCGAGAATATATTTATTATGAAGGCAAGAGTGTGGTCAAAATAGCCGTATCCTAAGTTATTCCAATATCCCAAATGGACTGTGTAATCCTCGGCTGCGGTAGAGAAAGGACTCCAAAAAAGGACGTCCAATCAGGGTCCCAAACTGAACTTGTGTGGTGGAACTGTGGTCGACTATTCTGGGAATAGTTCAAAGGGATGGGAAACATAAACTGGAGTTGAGATTCCCATCCAGATGTCATTGTCTAAGAGTGATAAGATGTACGGATCCAATGGTGATTGGGACCTGTATAACAACGAAGAGTCCTCACGTGCTGTAGTGAGAGAGTGAAATAGTCCGATTACCCGTCGTACAATCCTGTTCCATGCCCGACCTGTCAAAATTCGTGTAGGGGTTCTACACGCCACCTACAAGATAGGGTATAATATAGTGAGACCCTTAGGGACCCAGGAATGTGAGTTCGATAATCGAAGTCAAAGTATCCCTATAGAGGGAGTCCCGCGAACACATAGCGTTCTCCAATACGCAGGCAAGGCGTAAAGTCCCTTCGCTGATGACAGGTGACTCCAGAGAGTAGATATAGCGAAAAAAGAAGGGTCTAGCTTCAGCCATTCGAATCATGTGTTGTCCCGTTTGAGAATGTCGGCAGCCCTATCCGAGTCTGCTACACATCCTGAGCTGTACTCCAGCGGTAGGTTGCGACCCGACTTTGACGTCCGTGTAGGAGTCAGAGCACACAGGGTTCCTCTATAGAGTCTCATAGGTCTCCTTGATAGTAGTTGAAAAAGTGGGTTAGCGCGAACCCAAACCAAGACGGCTCCCGTGAGGGATATAGAGTATAGACGGAGCACCCTCCATCTCCGAACCATGTTCTCCAGGTATGTGCTCAGAGGAGTAAGGGCAGTCCTGCCATCTTATCCCAAGATTGTAATGACCAGGGAACTCAAGACAACTGGGGTTTCCGGTCTTACCATGCGATCCATGCGTACGGTGTACCTGCAGACCGGGTAGTGGGCCTTCCCTAGTCTTGTTACCCGAGCAAGGCAGTGCCCATTTGCTCCATGAAGGTCTCAGTATCTCATGTCATCTTGATATGGGAAAAACTGTCTGCGCAGTTTGTCCGGAATGGTCCGGATATCCAAAACAGAATGCAATTGTCTGTTTTATATAGCGCAGAATATACCAAAACCTGCACTCTTGTAACACCTGAGGCTCATCCATTAGCCGTACCGCCTCCAAGAGTGTGTGTAAATAAGCGGGAGTCTCCCCCCATTATACCTCTGAGTATTTCTCGCATGTGGTACAGTGGTCTGAATCCAGTAGATCCATTACAGGAGATAAAATAGAGGCATCCAGTCAAAATATGAATATCCTGCATGATCAGGCAGCCCTCTATAACGAAATTGGTAGCATTTTATTTTATTTTATTTTTATTTCGATCCCCCGAGCTCTGGGACCGTGGAGTTCATCTCCGGTGGTCCCGTGTGTTTTTTCCGGTCGCTCGGGGAGCTCGAGACAAGGACCCGGCGGCCGGACCTCCTGTCCCAAGTGGCCGCTTCGTCACGGCCGCCTCCACCTGCGGCCCCTCCCCCGTCTGTTCCTAACTGG
Organism: Pelobates cultripes; assembly: GCA_933207985.1. Lineage (NCBI taxonomy): Eukaryota > Metazoa > Chordata > Amphibia > Anura > Pelobatidae > Pelobates > Pelobates cultripes. The sequence continues at coordinate 332,018,005 of OW240912.1, read as the reverse complement.
TTGGAGGTCTGTTTGAGGGGCTTTCCTCCCCTCTGTCAATCAAGGCCGGATTTCGATCACGGCCGGAGTTTTTTTACATCAGATGAGGGCCCCTCCACCCTGCTCATGGTTAATCTATAACCCAAGATGACGCCACATTTATATATATATATATAAACAAGAGGGTATTATATATGAAACAAGAGGGTATTATATATATATATATATATATATATATATATATTTTGCTGGGCTGGAGAATAGGCTTTAGGCAGTACACCCTGTACTGCTCTGAGGTGCCTGCAGATTGGATTTCTGTCTTTGGCCAAACATTAAAGTCTGCCAGTTCCCTGTATAGTGCTATAGCACATTCATCACTAGTAGCTGTAACATCTGTGATATTAGACTGGAGACATAATAGCAACTTAATCCAGATGTATTATGTAAAAATGCTGTTATAATCACATTACTAGCCTGCTAGTGGGTTTTACATATTGAAATTATTTAACTCAAGCTTTCCCTGTTTCTTTACACACATATATATATAGGGGACTATAAACACGCAGATGGGCCCTACGGTTGTCGGAACGCTATCACGGGCCTGCTATGTCTGTGCCCCATTGATTGGCCTGCTATGTCTGTGCCCCATTGATTGGCCTGCTATGTCTGTGCCTATTTGATTGACCAGCTATGTCTGTGCCCATTCGACACAGTGTTTCCTTGTCTTTAACAACTAACCTTCTAGCTGCCTCCCGGTATCCATCTAGATATCGGTAGTTATTTCTGCATAAGGTCCTGGCCCTGTTAAGTGGGGCTTACTTGACTTGCCTTCCGGCCTGCTATTTACCTTCTATCCGAGATACATATTTACTCTTATCTACATTTATTATTGTTTTTGTTTTCGTATCTTCCTTTTCCTATCGCTCGGGTCGTCGAGAGGCATGACTTGACCTCCATCGACCTCTCGTGGATTGCGCATGGGATCCGGGCGGTCAGTTGGTAGTTTCCATCATTGTTTCCGAAGGTTGCATTTTCACACCATCCTTTTCTGTTATTAGGATGGATACGGCTCGAGGTTGTATACTAGACCATCTGCCATCGGTCTGGTTTACTACCAGTTGGTTCCTTCTCAGGTGAGTGATTCAGAGAGAGGTCTCGTGGTCGGAGAGAGACCCACCTAAGGACCTCAGTCTTATGCTGATATTAGTAATTGGTGTACCCCTGCAGTTGGTCACCCTGAGTATCTAAGGGACTCTAGTTTGGATCACAAGAGGGTGCGGCCCTCCATCACCTCGATCCGAGAATTATATTTTATTTTATTTTATTTTCAGGAACAGAGAGCGAACCCCTCTCATATACAGAACCGGACACTGATTTGTTATTAGAGGGCGCGGCCCTCCCTCAACCTCAGCCCGATACTGAGCTGGATACAGAGGACATGTTTGGAGTTACACATTCTTGTAGAGAGAACCGGTCATGGATGTAGATTCTACTGTTTGGTTTTTAACGGGTGCGGCACGCTCAGGCTATCAGCCTGACGCTGACACAGAATTCGGTCACATTATTAGAGAGTGCGGCTCTCTCGTACACTCAACGCTCTACGGTGCCGTCCTTTTGTTCATCACACAGGCTTGTACCTGTACAGGACATCGATGACTGCATAGAGGGGCGTCCCTCCTGCATTCAATTAGATCTAACGACACCGCCAGAAACTGACAAGGTGGAACAAAAATTATAACAACGGGCATACACAAAGCTGGAAGACGGACAGGGGGGGACAAGGCCAAGGTGCTAGAGGAGACAGGAGGACCCCAAAGACCCTCCAGAAATCCAAACTAAATAGGTATATAACAGTGATAGTCTGAAGTTACAAGTAAAGATAAAGTCCCACAGGGGTTATAACAAAACTGCATGTGTAAGGAAAATTTACACAAGGACCAAGGCAATAACATACTGCATTATAAGAATAAAATCCCTCAAGGATTATAACATACTGCATTATAAGAATAAAATCCCTCAAGGATTATAACATACTGCATTATAAGAATAAAATCCCACATGGATTATAACATACTGCATTATAAGAATAAAATCCCACAAGGATTATAACATACTGCATTATAAGAATAAAATCCCACAAGTATTATAACATACTGCATTATAAGAATAAAATCCCACAAGGATTATAACATACTGCATTATAAAAATAAAATCCCACAAGGATTATAACATACTGCATTATAAGAATAAAATCCCTCAAGGATTATAACATACTGCATTATAAGAATAAAATCCCACATGGATTATAACATACTGCATTATAAGAATAAAATCCCACAAGGATTATAACATACTGCATTATAAGAATAAAATCCCACAAGGATTATAACATACTGCATTATAAGAATAAAATCCCACAAGGATTATAACATACTGCATTATAAGAATAAAATCCCACAAGGATTATAACATACTGCATTATAAGAATAAAATCCCACAAGGATTATAACATACTGCATTATAAGAATAAAATCCCACAAGGATTATAACATACTGCATTATAAAAATAAAATCCCACATGGATTATAACATACTGCATTATAAGAATAAAATCCCACATGGATTATAACATACTGCATTATAAGAATAAAATCCCACAAGGATTCTAACATACTGCATTATAAGAATAAAATCCCTCAAGGATTATAACATACTGCATTATAGGAATAAAATCCCACATGGATTATAACATACTGCATTATAAGAATAAAATCCCACATGGATTATAACATACTGCATTATAAGAATAAAATCCCACATGGATTATAACATACTGCATTATAAGAATAAAATCCCACAAGGATTCTAACATACTGCATTATAAGAATAAAATCCCACAAGGATTATAACATACTGCATTATAAGAATAAAATCCCACAAGGATTATAACATACTGCATTATAAAATAAAATCCCTCAAGGATTATAACATACTGCATTATAAAAATAAAATCCCCCAAGTATTATAACATACTGCATTATAAGAATAAAATCCCACAAGGATTATAACATACTGCATGTATAAGACTAAAATACTGAATATAAGCAATAAAATCCCAAAGCCCTCTACTAATATTAGCAGGAGGCAGTGGTACTCTGACCTGTACTGATGCGGAGCAGCAAAGAAAGAGGCAATGATGCATGGGGAGGGGGGTTTTATAGTACCTAACTTTTTTCTGATTGGTTGTTTTTCTGTGCTGCTGTGGAGTTCTAGTAAAGAGAGACTTAAGCAAATATGAAGCCTCCTGTCATTAATAAAATTATAGTATTTTCACATAGAGTAATGCTCAAGTGGACACAAACAAACACTTAAATCTTAATATCATAGTTTCTGGAGTTATGTTTATGACGTATCCTTTCTGTGTCTTTAATCAAGCCAGATGTTTATATTTTATTTAAGGACGTGATTCGTTGTTTGCATACTGTCTACATACAGTAAGTACATTAATTGACACAGAGTATTTGTAACATATAGTACATTGCAGTCTGATATTGCAGCCTGCAAAGAAGCTCTGTGTTATGCCCTCTCATAGACTACTAGAATACAACCACAAAGTTTAATCTAATAAGGCCTCTGATCTTACCATGATGGAGGAGGAAACTTTATTTCACAGACACAGTGGAAGTGGAAATTTTGTCACGGAATTTGTTCCCCTTCCAACTGTAGACTGTTGCTGGTGAAATTGCGAGTTAAATGGCCTATGATTAGTCAACATAGGAGCACACAACTTCTCATAGTTTTGAGCATGAAGGTGTTAATGTACATGGATGGACGCATTATGGCTTTTCTCATTACCTGGAAGGAGCTGAAGGATAATTCAAAGAAGAGTTTGATGTAGCGTATGATCCCCTTAGCATGTTCATCCGTGATAAATGCAAAGATAATTTCATGGGTTCCCAGTAAAGGGATCAGTGTCAGAGTGGATTTGGCAAGTCTACAGTTAGATGGAACAAAACAGTAAGAAGAAAAAAAAGCAAGTTTTGTAAGAACATGTAACATTTACCTTAAATTTAAAAATAATCACAACTTCACTAATATAAAACGAAGAACAGAAAATGGTGCATATTTTAATGCTTAAAAAAGATAAATATTGAATCTCTTACAACAATGCGTGTTGTTAATTAATTTATTCTCTTTTTTTTAGATGAATATTTACAGTAATGAGGATTAATGTAAATGGGGTTCTAACACAGCTTTACTTGATTGGTGTTAGAAGTGAGATCCAAGGCTACTGTCCTGGAATCATAGCTCAAGGCTGAGCAGTGCCTGTCCTTCATCCATAATAGCTAACCATGGTGCAATGTGTCCCATAAAGCAGGTTTAATTGTTCATTTCCGATATTAATATTTGCCACTGGGAAGCAGTTCTGATTCGATCATGGTATCCATGTTATTGGCAGATATACATTTATACATTGTTTATTGTAGATTAAATGTAAGCATTGTACACACACTAATCGTGGCACTTTATTTCAGTGGCTATTGTAAAAAATGTCTCTGGCAGCAGATGGCCCACTTTTTTCAAAGTTTTAGTAGTGATGGAAAAAAAATATGGGGTGGGGGGAGCACCACCTCCACTGAGGATTTAAAACTGCTCTCAGCACACACAGACGATAACTGCTGTGTAAAGGTCACAGGATTATACAAAACATCTTATCTGACTATCAGCAGAAGGATTGGGTTTTCTCTAACTGAAGAAAAATGTTTTGACAACCTACAACACAATTACTATAATAAGTTGTAGTGGCTGTGGTGCTTAGAGAGGCACGTTAAGCTGTCATAGTATTATCTCGCAAAGAGATACCATCACATTGAACAAATATTAATGTTCCATAAATTTCATGACATTTTCTATTGGCAATGGATTTTTACAAACAACACACAATCATTTTATGACTATTTTCTCACAAATGTATTCATAGAAATAAATAAATAAATTCAAGCACATAAAAGTGAAATAAACATTTGAAAGCCAGCTAAATCCAAGTCATATATGCAGATCGGTGTATATTTCAGCACTGTGAGTAGATCAGAGACTTTTTGCAGATTTGTATACAAAACGCTAAAAACACAGTGTCTAAGTCACCAAACTATTTAAATATTACACAAGATCCAGCGCACTCACCTATCCACTAAACATCAACTTTAATGTTGAAAGATTTTATTAGTTTTTTTTAAAAACACCTAATCTAAGCAAAAATAATGGGGGTTTACTTACGTTATGTGATCATACATTGCATAAGCCTGCCACAACGTACCAAACAATTTAAATACATTTTTCAAAAGAAATCAAGTTTAAATGCGTAATATCTAGCAGTCCCCCTGGGTGGTAAAGTCCTGTGGGAACAAATTAGGCTTTTTCATAGACCCAATACATCAAAAGAATATTAACATATCGACCAATAAAAGCTTCTTGGTGCTGGAACGATGTACTGGAATTTGCAATACACAAGTAATAATGTCAGGTGGAATGAAAAGACTAAATATCATTTGTTGATAAAGAAAAAAAAAGCTATAAAGTAGTTATTTCTATCAAAAGACTTGCATTAACCTCTGGACATTTTTCTTATCTTACACTGAACAGCATAATAAAAAAAAATATTAATATTATACTCAGTCGTCTTCTGCCGCCTATTCTCAATTCATAGCTTCATTACGTTAATCTACCTGAACCCCAATTTGCTGCTGCAAAAACAACCCACAACTACTCTAGGTCAATCTTCTGGAACCCTAACTTCCAGTGACAAATCCCCAGCCTTCTCCCATGAGAAATCCGTTCTACTACCACTGACCCACTCATCCTCTTTTATTTTACTTTATAAGCTCAATCTATCTCTAATTACTTTTTATCTATCTCTCTGACATGTTAATTGCACAAAACCTAAACATTACATTTTCAAAGCATCAACTGAAAATAATTTTCTGTCTCAAACTCCGTGATCCCAGATACCCTTCACGTGTTAAACCCACAGATCATCTTGCTACTGTGGATGAAAATGCTAAAATCTCCAGACTTCGGAATGATGAGCATTGTTCTCAGTACTTTATATACTGCCATGTCGAAATATAAATTGTTCTGTTTGTAACTGACTATATTTGCATAGCCCTAATAAACACAAACGTTTAAATAACAAATATATATCTCAGAGGATGAGCTAACTATGCCGTGCCCTCTGGATTTTGCTCCACGTTGAGTGTATACTACTCAGCCTTGAAGTTATAGACCTGAGTTATTCCTTCTTTGCCAGCTGGATAAAGTCTCTGAAAGGATCTAATCTGTCTCCCAATGCCTCTTCAGGTGTTTATTTAAATATTCTATTTGGCCCATAAATATTTAGTTTCAGGGGAGATGTCCTTCAAAGACTCTTTACTGAATAAAGCCAACTCAGCAGTCGACATTGTGCTCCCTGGATTTATTGCTTGGCCAAAGACTGATACTATATCTTACAGAATACTAATGACTAAATTAACCTAGATAATTACTGCACGGTTTCAGCTTTCTGAAATAGGTTGGAAGTATTGTTCTCAATTTGCACTGTGCGGATATTATAGTAACAAAATGTGAGCCTGCGCTCGCAGAACATTTAAACTGTGCCAGACTACGAGACAGCGTGTTTATCACAAGGTGCTTATCTATAATTAAGCATTTTGCTGGAGTTTTTTGCTATCCCAGCTAGCCATGAAAAAGATATAGAGCTTCTGGCGAGAGGTATGGAGACAGCGGATAGGTTTTGTGTAGGTTTTGCAAAGCAGATCACGCACCAAGTGCTGGATTCTATTTGGGGTGAAAAGCAGTTATTTGATAATTGTGTTATTTTTTCTCCTCCTAATAACACAATGTGCCTCCCATTGATTAAAAGGATTGCTATTCAGTAGGAGCATTTTCCTCTGATTCAATACTCTCTCCCATGTCACTTTGTTCCCTCCGCATCCTTCTCCATACCCTTCCTTGACTCACATGAGGTACACTACCTGAGTGTCTCAGGACACAATAGTGATCCTCTATAGCTACAAAGGTAGACTTGTAGAGTGAGAGCCTCAAACACCACACAGATCTCTTCTTCAGTCATGTTATACAAAGAAACATGTATGTTCTTCAAATAAGGTAACATTTTGTTTTGATGGCTACCATACTTCATAAAACAACAGGAAACAAGCCTTTAAGAAGCATAACATACTCAGTTTAGAAAGTGCTCTCTTCATTTGTATAACATGCCCAAAGTGTTCGCTTGCAATAAAGAAAGTTATGATCTGGGCATTCCAAAGGGTTCTTTGACTACACAAAAGAGTCACTAAGAGAGTTCCCCTAATAAAACTGCTCCTAATTATTAAACTAAATTTGAGCCAAATGTCTCTGTGGGTGGAGCTCTTGTATACATTAATCTATGAGAAAGTAAGACAAATGTGAAAGAAAAATTGAATGTGACTGTATTTTTGTGATTGAGTATTCAGAAATCAACAAATAGAATCATCTGAATATCTCATACAAGCAATGTGTGACGACGTGCAACATACTGTCCACACGTGCAGAGCGAAGGTACAACGTGTGTATAAGTTAAAACATATCTCCCCACTGTCCCAGGTTTGGTGGAACTCTCCTTAATTAAAGGTCTCGTAATGTCATTCCCTATCAGCATTTCATAAAGCACATCATTAGATAGCGTGTGCAGCACATAGTCAACTGTCGTGAGTGAAGTCGGCCACAGAAACTGTCAGTTGACTTGATTTGGGTGCATGTCACGCTGGCAAGCTCCTTGTACTTGGCAGACTCACCAATCAGCTCTACCTCTGTTGGCCAGCCCACCACTTCTTGCTAGATCCATATTTCTTATTGTTGGGAGACATTGCTAAAATCAAAAATACCCCAGCCCTGGTTAGTGTCCACTCGTGCCTTTCTAACTAGGAGTTGGAGAAGGGGATAGAGTGATAGGATACGAGCCCCACAACGGTAGAGGCCTGTAAATATAAATTGAATAAAACATACTAAATTATGCTGGACCAGATGGGAAGATCTTCCGATCTCCCCATCTCTGCCATATCTATGCATCCGGGCCCCAGACTGCCTTGAGTCCTCGGTCCATGACCGATATGGCTAAGTGGTCAGTCAGCGCTACTGAGATTTTATGTATTGGAACTTTTCTGCTTGACTAGAAATGATAAAAATGCAATCCATTAAAGGAACACTAGAGGGTCAGGAAAACAAACATGTATTCCTGACCCTATAGTATTAAAAACACTATATGGCCCCCTAAATATAATATATATAAGATCTTACATTTATCTGATCTGCCTCCTTGGCTGACATCATCAGAAGTGTTCATCTGAGCCAATCACAATGCTTCTCCATAGAATTGGCATAGCACAATTCAAACACATCCCTGGCCAATCATCATCTCCTCATAGAGATACATTGAATCAATGCACCTCTATGAGGAAAGTTCACTGTCTGCATGCAGAGGGTGGAGACACTGAATGCAGCAGTGCCCTAGGAAGCACCTCTAGCAGCCATCTGAGAAGTGGCCAGTGGAGGTATTACTAGGCTGTAATGTAAACACTGCATTTTCTCTGAAACAAACTGTGTTTACTGCAAAAAGCCTGAAGGTAATGATTCTACTCACCAGAACAAATGCAAAAAGCTGTAGTTGTTCTTGTGACTATAGTGTCCCTTTAATAAATAAATAATTTATAAAGATACTCCATTAATAAAATAGAAATCTCTCTCTATGAAGAGCTGTTATGGAATGAAGAAGTCTGACATACAGATACTTTCTACACAGTATTTGTTTAACATACTTCGCAGATGCTAAAAAAAGTAAAGCAATTCTACTTTAGACGATCATTCTAACAGCCGCTCCCTAACTATCACATAAAATAAAAACATACATTGGTTCTGGTTTTTGTGTTCTGCCCTCCTTTGAGCTACTTTTCATATTTTTTTTTGTCCCATCAAATGGAGCCATATCATGCTCAGTGAGATTCTGGCTGTCGCTAGTTAAATATACATCTGGTGTACTGAGGTAGCAGGACCTCCGTTTTCTAAATAGTTAAAGTGGACCATAACAACTTCAGTCCAGGCTGAGACTGATAAAAACTTTAGTCCACAATAGTTTGTATAGCAAGTCACTATTTTTAGAAATAGAAATTCAATATAACAAGCTGTGTACTGTGTTACAGTGATAGTGTGTCTGTGTATTGTGTTACAGTGATAGTGTATCTGTGTATTGTGTTACAATGATAGTGTATCTGTGTATTGTGTTACAGTGATAGTGTATCTGTGTATTGTGTTACAGTGATAGTGTATCTGTGTATTGTGTTACAATGATAGTTTGTCTGTGTATTGTGTTACAGTGATAGTGTATCTGTGTAATGTGTTATAGTGATAGTGTATCTGTGTAATGTGTTACAGTGATAGTGTATCTCTGTATTGTGTTACAGTGATAGTGTATCTGTGTAATGTGTTACAGTGATAGTGTATCTGTGTATTATGTTACAGTGATAGTGTATCTGTGTAATGTGTTACAGTGATAGTGTATCTGTGTATTGTGTTATAGTGATAGTGTATCTGTGTAATGTGTTACAGTGATAGTGTATCTGTGTATTGTGTTATAGTGATAGTGTATCTGTGTAATGTGTTACAGTGATAGTGTATCTGTGTATTGTGTTACAGTGATAGTGTATCTCTGTATTGTGTTACAGTGATAGTGTATCTGTGTAATGTGTTACAGTGATAGCGTATCTGTGTATTGTGTTATAGTGATAGTGTATCTGTGTAATGTGTTACAATGATAGTGTATCTGTGTATTGTGTTACAGTGATAGTGTATCTGTGTATTGTGTTATAGTGATAGTGTATCTGTGTATGGTGTTACAGTGATAGTGTATCTGTGTATTGTGTTATAGTGATAGTGTATCTGTGTAATGTGTTACAGTGATAGTGTATCTGTGTAATGTGTTACAGTGATAGTGTATCTGTGTATTGTGTTACAGTGATAGTGTATCTCTGTATTGTGTTACAGTGATAGTGTATATGTGTAATGTGTTACAGTGATAGTGTATCTGTGTATTGTGTTATAGTGATAGTGTATCTGTGTAATGTGTTACAGTGATAGTGTATCTGTGTATTGTGTTACAGTGTGACTGTGTATCTGTGTATTGTGTTACAGTGATAGTGTTTCTGTGTATTGTGCTACAATGATAGTGTATCTGTGTATTGTGTTACAGTGATAGTGTATCTGTGTATTGTGTTATAGTGATAGTGTATCTCTGTATTGTGTTACAGTGATAGTGTATCTGTGTAATGTGTTACAGTGATAGTGTATCTGTGTATTGTGTTACAGTGATAGTGTATCTCTGTATTGTGTTACAGTGATAGTGTTTCTGTGTATTGTGTTATAGTGATAGTGTATCTGTGTAATGTGTTACAGTGATAGTGTATCTGTGTATTGTGTTACAGTGATAGTGTATCTCTGTATTGTGTTACAGTGATAGTGTATCTCTGTATTGTGTTACAGTGATAGTGTTTCTGTGTAGTGTGTGAATGGCAATTGAATTATAAAATATTGTAACGTTCAGTAGAATGCGGTGAGAGATGTCTGATGGGTCCCTGTGCAGCCAGCCTGCCACACTCCGCCACCAGCATTTCACGGTCTGATTTAGAATATCGTTGCGGCAGAATGGATTACACGCTGTAACTCTGCGCAGTGTGCTTTATCGCCTTTGCTAGATTTACTGCCGCCATTAACTCACCTGCATTTGGTGTCAGTTCTGCACATGAGATTTGCCTGCAGCTTGGAGATGATAATGCAAATCACTCTGATAAAGATCACAAAGTTCACCTGTTAACAAACAAAACACATTTTATTTCAAGTGTTCGGGGACCGAGGGTTTAGTTATAACATCTTATACCTCAAGAGCTGAAAAGAAAACACCTTTATACATGATTTTCTCTCAGACACAACACATTATCACAAATCAATACAATTTCTGTGAAAGTTAACTAAATGCTCATCCCATGTTTTCTAATCTATATATAAATAAAATTATAAATAAAAGCTGTGATTTGGAAAACGCTGTTAAGAAAATTACAAAAATGAACTTAGAGTTGGCAGGCGTCTTTTTGTTTCCTTAAACGATGGCTTCGGTGAATCTTAGAAATTGCTGGATCAAAGGTTTATCGCTACATAACGACAGCATTTTATTCTGATGATAGGTTGATTTAATTATCAGACGATCGCTTTCACCAAACCCACTCATTGAATTTGTTATGGTGTTGAAATGTCCAGCCGCTGTCCATATTGCAGTGGTTTAACCTTGTAGTTGGACCTCTGGACACCATTGCTCCCGGCTCCCTTCCTCTCGCTGTCACCGCAGTGTGGGTAGAGTTTTTCTCGGTGGCCGGTGATCCTAAAAACATCCACTAATCCTCTCAGCATATCTCTGGCCACTTAGTGAGAGAATTAGTACATACCATTTGTTTCACTAGGCGTCTGGCAATAGAGTGAGAATGGAGGCAAAGAGGAAGGAAGCTTGGGGCAGCCGTGTTGGGCACCAGAGGACCCACTTCGGGGGTAAACCATTACAAAACATGTTAACCCCTAAAGGTAAGAAGTTTCCTGTAAACTCCCTTCTCCTTTACAACTTCAGTGATCTGCAGACAAAATAGAACAGTGCTCCTTTAATTATTACATTATTCATGTCCCTGTGTAGATAATCATGTGATCACATAATTAATGGCACATTCACCTCTGACAGTGAGGTATGAGGTATGATATCAGGGATATATTCTCTAAAAGAACAACAAGGCCTGGAGGCAGGAGCTGGGGAGGTTGAAATGGTTACCTTCAATGGTTTCCTTTTAAATATATTTCTTTAAATCAACAGCAGCAGACTCGGTCATTGGGTGAGCTCAATAGAAACAGACTCTGTATGTGCTCGGCACAACTCCCAGGTCTTCCTTAATCTCCTGGCAGCCGGTCCTACACTAGCTGAGCTGCCTATTCTACCTAAACTAATGCGGAAAGGGGGTTAACGTCTATCACCAACACCCACCCACTGACTGAGAGCACCACTGCTTAATGGTGGGCTACAGCAGTAAAATGGGTGTGACAGTGTGTGAGTCTGACAGTGTGTGCGTGTGAGTCTGACATTGTGTGAGTGTGAGTATGACAGTATGTGAGTGTGAGTCTGACAGTGTGTGAGTGTGGGTCTGACAGTCTGTGAGTGTGGGTGTGACAGTGTGTGAGTGTGAGTCTGACAGTGTGTGAGTATGACAGTGTGTGAGTGTGAGTCTGACAGTGTGTGAGTGTGGGTCTGACAGTCTGTGAGTGTGGGTCTGACAGTGTGTGAGTGTGAGTCTGACAGTGTGTGAGTGTGGGTATGACAGTGTGTGAGTGTGTGTATGACAGTGTGTGAGTGTGGGTATGACGGTGTGTGAGTCTGAGAGTGTGTGAGTCTGACCGTGTGTGAGTGTGAGTCTGACAATGTGTGGGTCACCATCTGACAATGTGTGGGTTACCGTCTAACAATGTGTGGGTTACCGTCTGACAATGTGTGAGTGTGGGTCTTACAGTGTGTAAGTCTGACAGTGTATGTGTGGGTCTGACAGTGTGTGAGTGTGGGTCATACAGTGTGTGGGTGTGTGAGTGTGAGAGTATGTGAGTGTGGGTCTGACAGTGTGTGAGTGTGAGTCTGAGAGTGTGTGGGTCTGAGAATATGTGAGTCTGAGTCTGAGAATGTGTGAGTGTGGGTTTGACAGCATGTGAGGGAGAGTTTGTGAGTGTGTATAAAGGCGTGTGTGTGTGAAAGAGTTTATTCCATATCTGCCCCCTAACCCCCTTACAGTGGGTTTCTATTAGCGCCTTACCCCAATAGCAATCAGGATGGGAAGTCGTATAATCAGCCAGTAGTTCATGTTATAATTCCGAGTCCAGCACCTGTAAAGGAAGACAGTGATTGGTTATTTCGTTTGACACATTGATTCTGACAATTAGTTTAAATAATGTTCAAAGAAACATAAACAATGAGATTAATTCACTAAACAGCAAATTGTAGTAAATTGAAAATGCCAAAATTTAGGCGGTTTATTTCACCCTGTCTCACATGCTATAAGACTCATGTAGCGAGCACTATCTGCGCCCACTGTATACATGTCTCACATTCCATTTCTCAATTTTACTTTTCATCGATCTCCTCTCTTTGCTATTTTTAAAGTGCTCCGTTCTCAGTGATTTATCTATTGAAGAAATAGACAATCAAACTAAACAATACACAGATCTCCCATACGATATAACGATATAGACATGTCTTACTTGGTAGAAACAGTGTTAGTGTTTATGAGGATAGAACTATTAAATGTTACTGAGTTCATATAAAACGATATAACAACCTTTAATCGTCCTTCAAACAAAGCTGGGATCTCTCTCAAACCAGCGTAGTCACTAATTAAAGTGCAAAATAAACCAAGAGCCAAAGTGGCCCTGCTAATCCACATTGAGTCTGTGGCTGAAGGAGCCCTCCTTCCCGAAATAAAGATATAATGCTTCTTATTCCCTATTCACCTCTCCTTTACCCTACTCCCCCATGTTCATATTTCCCCCTCCTCGTTAGACACGCCAATCTGGCCCAATCACAATGTATCAAACACCGTAACCACTGCAGTTCACCACCAACCAGTATCTCCTATGCCGGACCTTCCTTTAGCTCTCATGAGCTAAGACTTGCAACCCAGGGCTTAGCCCATTGGCTGACAGCAGTCATCTGATGCTTAGGAATTCAGCTTAGGAACCTCTGGCTCCTGTCTTTGGTAGTGGAGGATACCTGTGGCTAGCTGTTGTGGTTATGGTGTTGAAGTGTTCTTTTAATGGGTGATGATGTGTCAGTAAATATATTGATACAATCAATCTGAAAATTCCAACAATGTAACAAAATGCCCATGCCAATTCGTGAGAGAAATGAGACTTGCCGGTCATAGTGCTTACAAGCCAACCAATCAGAGCACTATAATGAGAATTCCAAGCTTGGGAAAGCCTTTATAAATACTTTATAAATGCTATTCCCACTTTCATAATACTAATAATTAGATGGATTTATGTTTTATTTTTTATCTGTTTTCTTTGTCATCCAGCTTTTTTTATTTCAAAAGTTAAAGGACCACTCTAGGCACCCAGACCACTTCAGCTTAATGAAGTGGTCTGGGTGCCAGGTCCTTCTAGGGTTAACTGGTTCAGAGAAACTGCTATGTTTGTGAATGGGTTAAGCCTTCCCCTATTTCCTCTAGTGGCTGTCTCATTGACAGCCACTAGAGGCGCTTGCGTGCTTCTCACTGTGATTTTCACAGTGAGAGCACGCCAGCGTCCATAGGAAAGCATTATGAAGGCTTTCCTATGTGACAGGCTGAATGCGCGCGCAGCTCTTGCCGCGCGTGCGCATTCAGTCGACGGGGAGGAGAAGAGGAGGAGAGCTCCCTGCCCGGCGCTGGAAAAAGGTAAGTTTAAACTCCTTTCCCCTTTCCAGAGCCGGGCGGGAGGGGGTCCCTGAGGGTGGGGGCACCCTCAGGGCACTATAGTGACAGGAAAACGAGTATGTTTTCGGGCACTATAGTGGTCCTTTAATTCTGGATTTTTATTTATTTTTTGCGGCCAAACATTAGAAGATTTACAAGAAAAAAGATTTTAGATGGTAAGTATAATTAGAACTGCTGCTAATGATTGGGAGCTGGGGTGAGGAACATTAGGTTCCCTCCTTGTTTTATTATTTAGAGCCCCCACCCGCCACTGATGGATGGAGGATTGCGTGGGTGACAATATACCCCATATGATATTATTATTAAAGCTCCTACCCGCTGCGTAGTAAAGTGTATGGCGTATACTGCACCCAAAATGTATACGTACATAAATCTTCAGATCTTCAATGGCTTTTTTTTCTAGTTTTTCGAAAAAGTCTTTGAACAGGCGAAACGCGTCAAGTGGGACTTTTGCATCTAATTTTAGATCCTTTTATTGCTTTTAACACTTTGTTTCAACTAAAGTTACTTTTTATAGCTATTTGCTTTCCATTTGCTACCTGGTACCAGTACATCCTTAGGTGAGGATTTATACCACCCATGCTGCTTTAACTAGAGCAAGTCTTGCTCTGGTAAATGTAAGTACATTACCTTATTTTCTATCAGTACTTACTATACCATTGGAGTTTTTCTTTTTGTCTCTATATATACCAGGCATATTTGCATTCCATTTGGAGCACCGGCACTGCCTATACCACCATACATCCTTAGACGGGGATTGTACCGTCCATGGGCAATACAGCAGAGCTCTTAGATTGTAGCCCATGGATCAGGCAGCTAAGAGGAATAGGCCTTGACAGAGCCAGGAGGTAGGCATAGCAGCCACAGGAATTTAGTGACAGCTAGCATGCTGGGTAGGACGGAGCCATAAGGGGAGTATTTATACCAGCCATTATATGAAGTGGCCATTTTAACTGAACCTAAGCTTACCTGTCAGTTGTGAAAGCTGCCTGCCCTGGAGGGAGAAGGCAGCAGCATGGAGGCAGCATGAAGAACAGGCAGCATAGAAGAACAGGCAGCATGGAGGCAGCATAGAACAGGCAGCATGAAGAACAGGCAGTACTGAGACAGGAGGCAGCATGGAGATACAGGAGAGGCTGGAGTGAGCTGCTACTACATGATCACTCCCATCAGCAGCATGGAGAACAGGCAGTACTGAGACAGGAGACAGCATGGAGGTACAGGAGAGGCAGGAGTGAGCTGCTGCTGCTGCATGCTCACTCCCATCTGCAGCATAGAAGCACAGAGGCAGCATGGAGGTACAGGAGACAGCATGGAGGTACAGGAGAGGCTGGAGTGAGCTGCTGCTACTGCATGCTCACTCCCAGCAGCCTCAGACAGAACTCCAAGCAAGCCACCAGCATGGTCACAAAGGTTGTGGCAGAATCGTGGCTGGTGGCTGCAGGAGCAGCTGGGGGGCCCTGAGCACGTCTGCTACCCCCCCCCACGCGGCGGTGGAACAGAGGCCAGCAAGGAGAGCGAGGACGCCCCAGCGGCAGCCTGTGAGTGACATCGTTAGTTCGGCAGCCCGTGAGCCTGTCAGGAGGCGGCAAGGGGAAGGCTGAGAATGAGGTCGGAAAGCAGGCAGGAGTTGGAGGGCGGCTGGCGCCGTATGTTCAACGCGGCGCCGGTCAGGCAAGACGGAAGGTCAGGAAGAGCGCCCCCTGCAATAAGGCAGGGGGGCGGGAAAGCACAAAGGACGGCGGAATCCAGCATGACATGATGGCCGCCAGGCAGGGAGAGCGGCAAGAGGCGTCCTGGTGAGTCTGCCCCTGGTGGCATACCTGAGTGACAGGGGGAATGATGCAAGGGCCCAGCAGTGTAAAAGCGGTCCCCCCCCCCCAATGGGCAGGCGGGGGGGGTCCAGGTCGGCGGGACACAGACGGAGGCGGCCCTGGATGGGGCCAGGGTCAGGTCAGAGGTGAAGGAAGGGTATAGTGAAAGCAGCAGGCGGAGTCTTCACAGGCACAGCAGAGCAGCTATGGAGAGGAAGGCCAGCAACCAGGATTAATTAAAGGGGCCACAAGTGGATGAGGCGGCCTGGGAGAGGCCAGGTACTGCAAGCAGAGGGCAGAAGAGAGGACATGGACGGGTGGAAATGGACGTAAGGCACAGAGGCAAGCGGGAGCCCCCTGGGGGGTGTTCTCAGGAGCAGGAACACAGGAGGAGCATCAGCAGGTGTGAGTACGGCAGGGAGCAGCGCAACGACAATGACAGGCACAGCAGCAGCGGGAGGTCGGATGAGGGATGGAGGAGCAGGTCGAGGAGTGTTACTTCTACGGGCTTGAGGCTGGACCAGCGCGGACAGGAGTCGGCATCCACCGGATACTCCAGAGCCTGGCAAGGTGGATGGAAGGACAGCGCAGACGGGGGTTCGGGCGGTGAGTCAATAAACACACCACACTCTTTTAAATTGCATAAATCATTTTAGAGTCATAATCAAGGAAAAAAGGGGCCGTCCCCGCTGTGCCAAAGGGTGGGGTCACCAGAGCGCAGTCGGGAGGCCGAAGTAAGGGTGGTGGTGACGGCGTGCCGGGTAAGGGAAGGGGAATACAGTGTACCGGTACCGGGGACATCTGACGGGGCAGGAGAACAGTTAGATGTGTGGCAATATTCCAGGCGTGGCGCAACAAAATGGGCACGTGTCCTTCGCGGGGACATTGGGGGGGCACTTGAAGGTGGAGGATAAGATTTGATAAAGGGGATTTAAAAAAAAAAAAAAAATTCCTGTCCAATACAAAACTTATCGCACCCAAAAAGGGCATCGGTAAATGAGGACATCGCCGCGGAACTGTTCTGTATCGTTGGCATCATTCGGCCTTGCCGTCGAGTTGGTTTGGGGGAACAGGACACGTTCGATTATTGGCGACCCTTCCATCTTTTGGGTTGCATGTTTGCAGGTTCCTATTGGTAACCTCTACTTGCCAAGGGGCAGTTCCATTCATGTTCCTACTCGGGAAGTTGGATCCGTCTGGGAGTGGGAGGTGAAAAAGGAATCAGAAAGGGGTTCCTTAGTACATTATCTGTAAGATAGCTTGCTGTGTGGGCTCGGCTGGGCCGGGCCGTTGTGGACATACCTTACGGTCACGGGAATCCTACCGCACGTCTTTGGTTGGACTGGAAATTGTTTCAGTGGTAGGAGAGGGTCTGGGGTTCAGTTGACTGCACTTCGGGAGTTCAGGCTGAAGGTTCGCAGGTCCAAGAAGGTCACTGAGAAATCGCAGTTGTTCATAAGGCAGTTTCAAGTTGCATGTCGGGTTAGTCGCGAGGACTGGGTCGGTAGCCATTTCATGGCGAAGGCTACTTGTGGAGCCTTTGCAGGTGGTATCGAGTTGTTCACAGATACCTCTGGAAACATAGATTCCGGGGCATACCTGGAAGGTAGGTGGTGCGCAGAGCGGTGGTGGGAGGCATGAAAGGTAAGTCCTCTTATTCGAAGTTGGCATCTTTTGAGTTATTTCAATTGGGAGTGGCTGTGGCTCTAAAAGGTGAAGGATTAAGGGATGAAAAGTCATAATTCACGCACAATACGGCGGGGTTCATGTGGTTTACCATCCAGCCGGGTCCTCGGTTCAGGAGGTACGCCGATGGCGGCGATTCGTATCACTGTTCAGGTATCGGGTGCAGGCACGCCACGTGCCTGGTTTGGCGGAAGGTAGGGGCTGGTTACTTGGCTCGAACACAAGGGGACAAGCTGCGAATGGCAGCCCCAGGGGGCGCGGGAGGAGGGACTGTCCAGTCTGGAGGAAATGTGGCAGCTCGAGACGCCATGCTTGGAGGATCGATACAGAATCCTATGGCACCGGGCACAGGGACTGCCTATGTGAACGTTTGAGATATGTGGGACAAGGCGGTTGGTTTCACTGTGGGGGCCCAGTCAAAGGAGGGGCGAAAGGGATACCTTGCTGTGGTTCCTAAGCCGTTTGTTTGTTCAGCGTAAGCTCCATCAGCAATGGACAGGAGCATGGTGGCATTGTCGTTAGGGTTTAAACTGACTGATTGGGAGGAAGTGACGGAACGTTGTCATGTCCGTCAGGCATCGCGGGTCTTACGGAGAGATATGAAATATGTCGGTGCCGGGCGGCGGGTTTCCTTGGGTAACGCAATGCCTGGTGGTGTATTACCCTACTTTTGCAGTGAGTTTGCTTGCGGTGGCCTTCTCGGAGGCTTGGGGCAATTTGGATTGGGGAACTGGTGAGTGCCTTTGGGCAGGTGTTGGGGAGTTCTACACTCGGTTGTCGAACCTTAGTCGGTTAAGGTAACGATTCAGTAGGGTTGTTCAAGAACGAATGTGTCTGGTAAAGGAGGTTTGGTAAAGCTATATTCCCTGCCGGGGTCAGGGGTACGCCCGGTGTTAAGCGCATCATGCTACTTGGAGCTTTGCCCGGACATCCCGGGTGGCTTACTGGTAAAAGGGGACAGATCGGTGCTGTCACGATTCAATTCCCGCAGGTGTTTGTTCGAAGGGGTTTGACAATGTTGGGTTTGGATCCCGGGCACTTTGGGACCCATTCTTCCCAGGTGATGGCGGTAACAGAGGCACCCCACCTGGTTTTAAGTGAGGACCTAGGGAAACGTTTAGGCAGGTGGGAGTCAGTACGGTTTAAGTCCTGTTTCTATTTGGTTTAATGGCTATGGACGTATGGGTTTGTGTTTGGGGCTATGCCTTGACGCTAATTACTTTCGTTTCAGGTTTGGTGACATGGTTGGTGGGTCATTCTTATATCTAAGGGGCACAGATGGGAGCCGCGTTTCAGTTCAAACGTAACTGGGCTTTCCTTTGAAATTGGTGGAGCAGGAGTGGTTTTGTTTTTCGGGGATTTTGGTGGCAAGACATTAGGGGAGAAATTTTTCCGGGAGGTAACAAGGGGTACTTTCCAGGACATTCTAGATATTGGCATGGTCCCGGAAAAGGAATTGATCAGGTGGAGGCAGAGGGAGGTGGACCAGCTATGGGAGCTGGCCACGGGTGTGGTGGTGGTGCGGTCCGAGATGGTTCCTTGGTTACATTGGAGACATACTACGTACCTGGCCGTGGTAGCTCGGTGTCGAGGACGACTTAATAAAAAATTGATGGCGGTATTTATCAGATGTGGGGGCGGTGTAACAGTGAGACACAACGAATTGGGAGGAAAGCTCCCTGGGTACTCCAGGTGTTATGGGGTACATTTTCGGATGTAAGGTGTGATCTGTTTAAATTGGGCCTTCAGGAAGGCATTCAACAGGCCTTATTCCGGTGTGCTGGGGGTCGCTCAGGAGCTTAAGGTGTCAAGTCCTGAGCTGTGGCGGGGAATGGCCTGGTTAAATCGGAGGGTAGATGGAGGAGAAAGTGGGCATCCTGAGGTTTAGTGTGGATTGGGCAGTGTTGCACGTGGTTGGTAGGTTCGAGCCCGTCGGTGGCTCCGAACCTGGGGGTGTGGTGGTGTCTTGGTACACCCTACACTGGAACTGGTGGGTAGCGGTGTCTTGGTACACCCCTACAATGGATATGGTGGGTAGCGGTGTCTTGGTACACCCCTACAATGGATATGGTGGGTAGCGGTGTCTTGGTACACCCCTACAATGGATATGGTGGGTAGCGGTGTCTCGGTACACCCCTACAATTTAACCTGGTGGAAATGTGGTCAAATTGGACGGCCAGTTTCTGTGTTAACATGTTATTTAGATTGTTATCTATTGTTATTATTGTGGGGTCATTGCTAGGGGTATATTATGTATATGGGGGAGGTTAACATTATTAAGATTTGTTGGCAATGACCCCATTAGTTATTCCTTAATTATTTATTAATAATGTAATAAAGCTGTGGACAAATTATTTCCAACAGTATAACCTGTGTCCGTGTTTTAATGGGGGTTTGGGTAAGGTTAGCGCATATGCCGGCAAATCCGACTGTGCGCCTGTCAAGCGCAATCAAATGTGAGTGGATCTCCTTTAGCAGTTACTTTATAATTTGTATCTCATCATACTGTATCTCATTATTGTTTTTTCTGTTATTCTGAGGTCTAAAGTATTGCACCATCTGAAGATTTATGTACGTATAAATTTTGGGCACAGTATACGCCATACACTTTACTATCATATTATTATTTGTGTTCCCACCTGCCACTCATAGATGGGGGCTTGGATGGTCCCCCCCGGCGTGTCTTATTATGGTCCCACCTGCTGCCCCCCCCATTATAGGTTACTCTATTCCTCCACCCACCCATAGTATTGGGATGACCCCCATTTTTTTATTTTTTTTTATTAAATTGTCCTATGGGTTTTTTACTTAATTTATTTTTAAACCATTTTTTTAATGTGGTGTCTGGCTAGGAAGAGCTGGCCATTCATCACATACTTAATCCTCGCACTGCCAAAGGTTATTTAAAGGGACACTATAGTCACCAAAACAACTTTAGCTTAATGAAGCAGTTTTGGTGTATAGATCATGTCCCTGCAGTCTCACTGCTCAATTATCTGCCAATTGGGAGTTAAAGAGTCATCTAAAGTTTATCCTTCCTTTATTGCAAGTTCTGTTTAAATTATATTTTCCTATCCCCTGCTGTGTTAATAACTTGCTAGACCCTTCAAGAGCCTCCTGTATGTGATTAAAGTTCAATTTACAGAGGAAGAGATACAATTATTTAAGGTAAATTACATCTGATTGAAAGTGAAACCATTTTTTTTTCATGCAGGCTGTGTCAATCAGAGACAGGGGAGTTGTGACAAGGGCTGCATAAACAGAAACAAAGTGATTTAACTCCTAAATGGCAGTAAATTGAGCAGTAAAACCTGAGAGGCATGATCTATACACTAAAACTGCTTAATTAAGCTAAAGTTGTTTAGGTGACTACAGTGTTCCTTTAACTATTTGATTGCTAACGATGCCAGCAGGCGCATAGTTTGGATTTTTTGGGGATTCGAAGCATTTAGGTGTGGATATCTGCCGTCTGGCTGAAACCTCGACCAGATTCATGCCCATTCCGTAACTGAATGACCAAATCCGGGCATTGTTAAATACCAGATTCACGCCCATTCCGTAACTGAATGACCAATTCCGGGCATTGTTAAATACCATATTCACGCCCATTCCATAACTGAATGACCAAATCCGGGCATCGTTAGATACCATATTTACGCCCATTCCGTAACTGAATGACCAAATCCAGGCATTGTTAAATACCAGATTCACGCCCATTCCGTAACTGAATGACCAATTCCGGGCATTGTTAAATACCAGATTCACACCCATTCCGTAACTGAATGACCAAATCCGGGCATCGTTAGATACCAGATTCACGCCCATTCCATAACTGAATGACCAATTCCGGGCATTGTTAAATAGTGCGAACAATATCTGTATTTTGCCTTCTGAACATTCAATAAAAGCAATAAACCAAAGGGCAGATCAGGCAGATGTGGATTCTCCCAGTAAAAAATCTCTTCGAATTATGTGATCAGTTAAAGTGTTGCCGTGCAATTTCATTTTCATCCTTTTATAAAAGTGTCACTCTCCGTCTGTCATGTTAGTTAAACTCCAGCAGATTGAAACATTTGGAGACTTTTTTTCTGCCTTGTTTTTTTTGTGTCTTTTTTAATAAACAGAAACTTTTTTTCCTTTCACAAGCAATTTGGTGAACTTTGGTAAAAATGTATGACTCTTGCGCGTGACATTTGAATGTAGGGGTTACTTGATCCCAGTGATTGTTTGTTACTCAGATTTGATATTTTGATTGCAGGAAGAGAACGTCCATCTTTCTGTTAGTGCCAGCTCTGATTACACCAACACGGTCTGTGCTCATTTTATTAAACCGTAAGTCCCAGCGTACATAATACACATTTAACACAAATTAAAAAGACCAATCCTTATTATGTAAAATAACAACTATTGGCTCTTTTAATTATCTGTTATAATGCGTATTCCTCCTTAAAGGGACACTAGAGAAAGAAAACAACTCTGGCTTAATAAAGCGGTTTTGGTGTATAGACAGGGCCGGGGCAAGGATTCTTGCTGCCCTTGGCAACAGTCCATTTTACCGCCTCTTAATGAATGCAATTACATTCCCTCAGAGCAGTGGCGTACTGCGGGGGGTGGGCGGTGCCACTCACTATGCAGTATGCAGAGCTGCAGACCATGTGTCTCGCGAACACTGCCCAATCAGAGCATTGCCGCGGGTTACCACGGCAACGCTCTGATTGGGTCTCGCGAGATCCATGGTCTGCAGCTCTGCAGAGCTGCAGACCGGAAATGATGGCCACCGGACCAACAGGGACCCCACTGGACCACCAGGGATTTAAGGTAATTTTTAAGTCCCCCCTGCATCACCCCCCCTCTCCTCATTACCCCCCCTCTCACAATCATCCCCCCCTCCTCATCATCCACCCTCCCTCTCATAATCACCCCCTCATCACCCCCTCCTTCTCAGTATGACCCCCTCCCTCTCATCCCTCCACCCCCCTCCCTGAGCTCCCTCTCACTTCACCCCACCATCACCCACCTCCTCTCACAATCCCACCCACCCTCTCCTCATCACCCCTCCCTCTCCTCATCACCCCCTCCTCTTCTCATCACCCCTCCACTCTCTCACGCCGCCCCTCCCTCTCACAATCACCCCCCTCTCACAATCACCCCCTCCCTCTCATCCTCACCCCCCCTCCTGAGCTGACTCTCACTCTACCCCCCCACCATCACCCCTTCCCTCACACCATTATCCACTATACAAGCACACACACTGCATTCACTATACAAACACACACAGACACATGTGTGTCTGTGTATCTGTATGTGTGTTGGTATATGTGTATCTGTATGTGTCAGTGTGTGTCTATGTATCTGTTTGTGTGTCTGTGTTTGTATCAATGTGTCTGTATGTGAGTGTCTCCATCTGTATGTGTGTCTGTGCCTGTGTGTCTCTCTCTGTGTCTGTATGTGTGTGTGTTTTTATCTATATATGTGTATCTGTGTCTATCTGTATGTGCCAGTGTTTGTCTGTGTATGACTGTTTCTATGTAACTGCATGTGTGTACCTATGTGTGTCTGTGTATGTGTGCCAGTGTGTGTATATGTATGTATGTATGTATATGTGCATACATCTCAGCATTTCGCCTACACTACCCATAAATACAACCCTGCATCCAAATGTCAACCCTACATAAAAACACACCATCATATTCATATTCCTGCATTCAAATGCCAATACGTGCAAACACACCAGTACATTCACTCACACATACTCCATACAAAAACATGCTTACATTCAAACACACAAACAGTGCTTGGTGCTAAATACATAAAAAGAAAAACACTGCTCAGTGCTAAATACACTTTTTAAGGGGTGGGGGAGGTGCCAAATATAGGATCCGCCCTGGGTGCCAAATGCCTCAGAGGTTTGTTCACTAAACTCTGAATTGCAGTGAAGAGACATTTAGGTAAAGATACGCACCCGGTAGACATTAAGTGTAAGCAGACGCATAGTGAGACGTCTAGAGAACGGAAACAGCCTGGGGAGACATTTAGGAAATGGATAGACTGTTGAGATATTTAGGAAATAGAGACTGGGAGATATTTTAGAGAGAGACACAGTGAGCATTTAGTGAAAAAAATAATCACTCTGCCCCAATATAAACACACTCATCCAGTATATGCATCCATATACACGCGCTGACTAATAACTACATACATACTGCCTATTACATACAATCAACCACACATACATAGTCCAATACATAAATGCAGACACACACACATATACACACACACACTTCCCAATACATGCATATACACACACAGAGACTAATACATACATCCATACACACATACTGCCTAAAACATACATCAATGCATTTGGTGGGATTTAATTTACAATAATGGTGATACAACTTTAAGTACACATTTTTTTCGATTGAATAAAGAATTACAATAATATATTATAAATATAATCTCTTTACATGGTCACACACTAGTACACACACTCTCACCGATGTACATTCATAGTGTTTGCGCACACACACTCACTCACTCACTCACTAACTCACTTACACACTCTCACTGACAAACACAGTGTCACTTACACACTCTCACTGATATACACACACTATCATTTACACACTCTAACTAACACACTCTCCCTGACATAGTGTCACTAATACACTCTCATTGAAAAACACGCACTCACTGATATACACAGTATCAATTACATACTCTCACTAATACACTCTCACTGACAAACACAGTGTAACTTACACACACTTACTAACACACACACTCTCACTGGCATACACAGTGTCAGTTACACACTCTCACTAACACAACACACTCTCACTGACAAACAGTGTCACTTACACATTCTCACTAACATACACACATACGCACTCACTCATATACACAGTGTCACTTACACACTCTCAGTAACACACATTCACATACAAACACTTTCACAGACATAGACACACAAAGTTACTTACAAACTCTTATTAATACACACACACACACTCACTAATATACACAGTGTCACTAACACAGTCACTAACACACATTCACATACATACTCTCACTGACATAGACACACAGTGTTACTTACACACTCTCATTAGTACACACACACTGTCACTCACACACAAATTCACACCACTTTACATAAAGTCACACTTAGCCATACCTGAGTGCTGTGACTGGAGGAGAAGGGGACCAGCCTGTGGGAAGTTGTTCTTCTTTCTACTGGGGAGAGCAGGAGAGCCATGTATTGTGTATAGATCATGCCCCTGCAGTCTCAATTCTCTGCCATTTATGAGTTAAATCTCTTTGTTTATACAGCCCTAGCCACGCCTCCTTGCATGTGACTTGCGCAGCCTTCCTAAACACTTCCTGTTAAGTGAGCTCTAATGTTTAAACTTTCTTTATCACGCTTTATTACTTTAGAATTTCTTATCAACTGATCTGTTAATAGCTTGCTAAACCCTAAGGAGCCTCCTGTATGTAATTAAAGTTCAATTTACAGAGCAGGAGACAAACATTTACAAAGCAAGCTAACATCTGATTGAAAATGAAACCATTTTGTTTTCATGCAGGCTGTCTCAGTCACAGCCAGGGGAGGTGTAGCTAGAGATGCATAAACAGAGAGAAAAGTGATTTAACTCCTAAATGGCAGAGAATTGAGCAGTGAGACTGCAGGGGCATGATGTATACACCAACACTGTTTCAATAAGATAAAGTTGTTTTGATGCCTACAGTGTCACTTTAATGGCACTGATTCTCAGGTAGGACAAAACAAAATTATATAAAGCTTGAAATATACATTTTGGCAAAACGCCCTTTATTTATCAATAGGGAGAGTGGCCTGGATAAGATCACTAACAGCCCCTCAAACTAGCTGTAACAGTGCCCCAAATACAAGGAATCACCCACGTAGGTAAGGAGATTAATGGGCCGGTTATAGATCAGTGTGGCGAAACCAGCCTCGCCACGGTCCACTGGAAGAGCCTGGTTGCTCGCCTGCTCCCTTTAGACTATGGCCCGGCAGTTAAAACCTTTTATTTTCCCTGCAGAAAAGCGTATTCGTGCCTTTCTGCAGACTGTTAAAGCCATGCTACCCCAGATAGCTATGCCATGGAGCCCATCCGTATACTGAAAGACTGTATGAAAGACTTTGGCTCCATGGCTATTGAACTGTATGTATGTGATTTGAGCGCCATCCGGTAATAATGTGCGCTCAGATCTAAGCTATCTGGGGATAGGTAGAATGTGTATGTTCTATGTGATAAATGTAACAGTATGTAATTTTATGTCTTTTATTGTCCTTTGTCTGCCATGTGGCTAATGGAGTTTTGCCTCTGTCCTTGGAGATAATTGGATTACTTCCCAATTACCTCCAGGACAGAGAGGAGGGATTGTGATGCATTGTGGGAGTGTTTAAAGGTGTATGTCTGTGATTGGTCAATGTCCAATATGTTTCCCAGTTTCCCATCTGGTCCCCTAGGGGAGTGTCCACCAGGTGGGAGACCTGCATAAAAGCCGGGCAGGTAGCCCCAGTAAATCAGTTCCTTCTTGACCCTCAAAACGATGTGTCGTCTCGTTATTGGGGGAATTGGATTGTATGCTGATTGCCAGGAGTGTAAGCTGATTGCATGCTTTTCCTTTTCAGCTGTTTCCAGTATTCGTGTGTTTCCTGTTCGGGAGTTGGTGAATTCGTGTAGTTTGCAGTTCGGGAGATTGGTGCTTACAGTAGCTATCGGTGCATCTGGAAAAGGGAATATCGCCTAAACCGTTTTTAACCTCTGGTTACAAAACGGTCCATTACAATCAGATTGTGATTTTTGCAAGTTGTATGCTGGATAATATTTTAATTTTCAATAATAGGTATAGAATTTTCAAGCATATGGGCCTCAATTTAACATTTTGTTTATGCTTTTTAAATGATTTTATATTTTGGATAATTGTTTAAAATGATTTTAAAAAATCTGTTTTTTAAATACAATATATAATAAAATATTAACATATGAAAGTATTTTTCATAATATTAAATAATTTTAAAGGTTTATATAACAATATAAAATCATTTGAAAAGCTTAAAGTTAAACTGAGGCCCATGTGACTGTGGAGTGTCATGGTGACACAAATAGAGCTCAGCGCAACATACGGAAAATATGTAAAGTAATTTTTAAATAGTATTTCAAAGCAAATTAAAATCAAGTAAACAATGTGTGGACTTAGTCACACCATATGGGCCACATTGTGTTTAAGCCAACTGGCTCTTTCAAAGCATTTGTAAATCAGTGAAAAAATAGAGATCATTAAAGGTATTTTTTTCTTTTTTCTACATTTATTGAATATTAAAAACTGTAACGTTCATTCCCATTTTCAGATGTCTGGGTTATTTACTAAACTGGGAATCCAAAGTGAAATTGAGTGGAACTTTTACGTTTAACACCAATGTAGCCGAACTGTAAGCAAAGCTGGCTTAGAGAATGTTTCCAGTTTGGCTATTTGACCTTGAATTAATACCTCTCAACCATTGAGATTCCGTCAGGACAGTCCCAATTTTCAGGCCCTGTCTTGCTGTACCAGTTTGATTCCCTGCTGTCCCGCTTTTGGGAACCCGAGGAAACTGTCTTAAGTATTCATGACATTTTGCCCTCTATGTCCTGCCGTTAGTGGGCCGACCTAAGTGATGGACTGGCAGCCTGATGTGTATTCACACCAGACAGAGCTACAATTAACTCAAGTAGACCAGTCGCCTTTCAAGGTGGGTGAGCCCCTTTAGGGGCAGAGCTAGTAACGCGATTGCATCACTGGTCCACTCCTTTTACCTCCCTCCCACCGGCATCCCAATTCTCTGTATTTGGATGGTATGCTTGAATTTGATATTTACTTTTAATTCTTACTTTATTAATAACCCTGTTAGTTGCTGAATGGTGAGCTCGAAGAATCTATTCTGCGTTAGTGAATATGATGCGTGTGTCCATCAATCTCTAAGTGACATCATGGCGAGATGCACTGCGTTTCACATAGCAGATAACACTTTCAGTTCTATCAGTTGTGATACAATCCTCTTCACGTTCTATTTATGATTCTCCCTGCAGAGCGTTTCACATCTCCTGCCACAATTATAATTAGATAACTTACTCTTCAATCATTTTTTTCATTCAATATGTATGATTCATTTATTTTTCCTGACGAATGTCTGATATTGGAGACATCTAAAATAACGTGGAATATGTTACAGATACATTTGTACAAACTCTGTGAATGCAAATAGCACTTACTAGAAATAACATTTATACAGAGTATTTTCTATTTTTTAGGAAGGAAGTAACACGCCGATCCTGTAAGATCTCCTTCAGCCTAACAAGTGTCGTCCTCTGCATTAAATCAAGTTCATTACACATCACTGTGAATATTTATGATGAATGTTCAGGACCTAATCAGCTGAAACGTTGCAATCACAGTCACTTTGATGTCATGGCTCATTCACAATCATGTCCTTGCAGGGTCCACAATAAATGAACACACTATTAACCTTCTCACTCTCAAATATGTTCACACAAATTCTACCTCCTGTGGCACTGTGCTGCTACCTTTGTAGGTCAAATCTTATTGCTGCATTAGAGCAGCCAGGAAGGGGCGAGGAGAGATAGAAGACTCTCAGCACAGGGAGTACACTATAGACATTCTGTGCAGGCTGCAATGTAAGCCTGTAATTCTCTCCATACCCCAAACCTACATCACAGGGTGCATTACTGCTCTCTGCATCATTGCATCGCTCATCATTAAAATGGTGCAATAATGCCACTGCAGTTTTTATAAAGCACTGACATCAAAACATTGCTCTTTATGATGATTCAACTTTTAAATGTCAATATTATTAAAGTGCATCTATGTGTTTGTTATGCTATTTTCTTAAATTAGGAACCTAGTCATGAAGGGTTTAAGGAAAGTAAAATATGTATAACATGTATACAGTGATGTATCCTGGTTTTGTGCTTCCCTAGGCAGAACAAAGTCACATTTTCATATAATATTGAAGGTATATCTACTCTTCAAATTCATTGCAGGGTAAGGTCATCGTTATACATGCAGGGACGTTTTAGCTGCGAGGCAAACATTTGCCTTGGGCGTCATATTCCGGCTCCCCGCATTACTCGGCGGCGAGGTAGCTGAGCAGAGCGCTCAGGGGAAAGTTCTCCCTTGCTAGCGCCGCACGCCCGTCTGGCTTGTCAGTTAGCCGCAAGGCAAACTCCGGCCGCAGCTCGGTGACGGCTGCAAACTCTGGCCGCAGCTCGGTGACGGCTGCAGCTCCTGGATTTCTCTTTCGGCGCACGGTCTTCACCACTCCCCCCCCCTCCCCACCCAGGATCTGCCTCCTGACCAGATACTGGTGTTTTGTCGTCCCTTGGTGGGACTTGATGCCGGGAGGCACTGTTTGGGCCTTATTTTCTGTGGCTCAGCACCCTCTATCTTGGCAGACTTGGGCCCATTACTGCTTGCATTCTGTGGGGATCATCAGGATACCTTCTCCCCAACCCACCCCAGTACCGGGATATCTCCCTTTGGGGTGACAAGTTTATATGCTGGGGGGTCACCTATCTAGAAGCATAGCTCTCCCTCCCCCGTATGTTGGTGCTCAGTTTCTGCCCCTGCTACAGCACCCAGGATTGGCCTGCTTTGCATGTGCCCCATGATTGGCCTGCTCTGTCTGTGCCACAGGATTGGCCTGCTTTGTATGTGCCCCATGATTGACCTGCTTTGTCTGTGCCATTGCCACTGAGAGACCCTAGTTTGGCTATTATATACATATATTTATATACACTGCCTAGCTTGCCACTTCTGTGAAATTTGGGGTGGTGTTCCAGCTTTTCTCTTTGTGACACTTGTAATATTCTGCCCGTAGTTGTCATGCTGCAAACACTATCTCTCCTGCTATAGATCCCGCAGCCCAAAACCAAGCCTTACAGGCCATCATTAATGCAACAGTGGCTGCCTCTGTGGAGAAAGTCCTGGCTAGGGCCCTCCCACAAGTGCCACAATACACGTGCTCTAGAGGTACCCCCCTCAGGGCAGAAATCTCCACTGAGTCAGACTCCCCCAGGAGGCAACGGGCAAGAGCGACTAAGCGCTATCGGAAGGGTGAAGGCCCTGAGCCATGCACCCAGAAGGGCAAGGCGCCAGCAAAGTGCCCCAGTCAGACGAGCTCAGACTCGCCCACCCAGCTGAGACGCCTCTCCGACGGGGAGGAGGATTTTCCTTTAGACGAATGACCGGCAGACCAGTCGCCCCCCTTGGAAGATGAGGACAGGTGGGGTGAGGACGAGTTTGAAGACTCCATGTGACCCGGAGACTCCCAGGTTCCTCCTACGCAAACAATGCCCACCTCTCAGCTGGATGACCCACTTTGCCAGATAAGGTCACCATGACCCCGGAATTTGACACCATGGTCTCCACTTACCTAATGCCTTCCGGACGTGACCCTAAGAAAGGGGCAGGATAAGCTGTTGGATATGCTGGGCCTGCTGGCTACAATCCTCATGCTGGCAGATGAGGCTTTTTCTCAGGGTGCCACCCTGAACCCATCTACCATACAAAACTGGGCCCTGCTCTCCATTTGCCTGCTGGGCAATACCAATGTGGCGCTCTGCACAGAGCGGAGGAAGGCGGTCCTCTTACGCATGGACGCAAAACTATCAGACTTGGGGTTGAAAGAACTAGGACCCCTGGCCAAGGGTTTGCTCTTCCTTCATCAAGGAACTTCACAAGCACGTGAACCTCTACACTACCCTGAGCAAAGCCCAAACCTCGATGAAAAGGGTCTTCCGACCACATAGCTCACGTGATTTTGGCATGGCTGGACGACAGCAGGGTCGTATCGCCAGCCGTTTCTGGCCCTCTTGCCATCGAGGATCCCAGGCACCCTCCTTCTTCCCCACCTACCACTCAAGGACCTTCACCTCCCAAAGTTCGGACCACGGTAGTGGTAGCAGAGTTCGCGGACGTCCAAGGATGCCCACAGGTGCGCCCTGTTCTGTCAGTTACTTTTTCCACTCTGTTACATGCGGGCAGGTTGTATCACTGCATAGACAGGTGGCTGTCGGGTTTCCTCAGACACATGGGGGCTATGTAATAGACTTTCATTCCACGCCGACACAGGTTCACCTTCTCCCGACCCCCGGGTTATCAAGGGAACATCAGTCTCAAATAGATGCCAAAATCCAGGCCCTCTTCAAAAAGGGCGCAGTCCAGTGGGCACCAGACGGCGAGGGTTTCTTCAGCTCCTTCCTTATCCTCGGTGATAAACTTGAGGAACCTGAATACATTCAGCACTTACCGACATTTCAAGATGGAGGGCATCCTCCACCCCGGGGATTGGTTCACATGACTGGACCTGAAGGATGCCTATCTGTCCATACCAGTGGATCCTACGTGCTGACGATTCCTCCGATATCTCTGGAGGGGCAGACCTTTCCAGTTCACCTGCCTGCCCTTTGGTCTCGGTTTGGCACCTGCTAAAACCGGTGACGGCACGACTTCAGTCCGGGGGTGTCCGTTGTATCATCTACCTGGACAATCTACTTATATATTGCGAGGAACCCTCCAGACTGAAATCTCAGACACTCTCTGCGATCTCCTTGTTCGAGTCGCTGGGTTTCGAGATCAACCAGGAGAAATTGGTCCTCGCACCGACATAGGTAATCGACTTCTTGGGTTTCAAAATAGAAGCGACAGAGTGCCTCCTATGCCTTCCTCGGTGAAAGATCTCCACCGTTCGGAAGGAAATCTGGAGAATTTTGAGGCAGGACGTATCCCACTCCGAATGCTTGCTCGCTTAGTGGGTCTCCTCTCCGTATCGATCTAGGCGATATATCCGGGACACCTTTACTACAGGGCCATGCAATGCCTGAAGGACAGTTTCCTGCGCAGGAGCCCCTCCTACAAACAAGTGATCCCTCTCACACCGCAAGTCAAGATCGAGCTTCGCTGGTGGCTACTGCACATGTCATCTTGGAACGGCAAAGCGATTTTCGGCCCGATCCCGGATTTCGTACTGGAGTAGAATGCGAGTCTCTGGGGTTGGGGAGCCACTAGTTCGAACAGCTCCACTGGAGACGGAATACCACATAAATTGCCTAGAATTGATTGTGGGTTTGTTTGCAATACGGAGCCTTGCGAACAACCTATCAGATTGTTGCATTCTACTCAGGATGGACAACATCTCGGCGATGCAGTACATCAACCCGTTCTTGGATACTATTGGAGGTAACAAGGAGATCTACAGCTTTTGTTTCCAATGCAAAATCACTCTCCGGGAGTGTCGAACCTGACTGCAGACTGGTTCTCCAGACATTGGAGGGATGCAAGCGATTGGAGGCTCCATCGCTCAGTTTTCCTCGATGTCGCGGACTGCATGGTCCCGTTTGCAGTGGATCTTTTCGCCTACAGGACAAACTTCCAGGTCCCAACTAACTTCAATTGGCTTCCAGGCCCGGAGTGCACGGCGGTGGATGCTTTTCTTCAGGAATGGCCATCTCAGGGAGCTTTTGCATTTCCTCCATTCGCTATGATCTCCAGAGTTCTGCTGTAAGTACGTCATTAATGTGTGTCATTAGTGTTACTGACACCCCTTTGGGAAGGCAGGCCTGGTTCCCAGAGCTTCTGGAACTTTCGCATCAGGACCCACTCCTCCTGCAGTCCCTGCAGACACTCCTCTTGGACCCGCAAGGCAAACCTCATCCCCTTGTGGTGGACAGCCGCCTCTCCTTAGTGGCCTGGACTCTTTCAGGGGAAAATGGAATGTCGACGACCTATTGCAGTCAGCTAGGACCCTCCTCTGGGACTCCTGGGACTACGAGATGTTTCTTATCTGCATGGAACTCTTGGTTTCGTTGTTGCCTGGAATGGAATTCCGATCCCTTCACAGCCCCTATATCCAGTGTTTTGAACTTCCTCTCTCACCTTTTTGACTAGGGACAGTCGTATCATTCGGTTAACGTTTCCAGGTCAGCGATCTCGGCGGCTCATGTGCCTCTCCAAGGTTCTCCCATTAGCCAAGACCCATTGGTTTGCAGACTTCTCAGGGGCATCAGACTAACACGTCCTCCAACACCTAAGTACTCCTCACTCACAGTCTTATTGTTTCTACAAGATTGGCCGGACAATCAAAACCTGTCCCTCCGACAGCTTTTGGCTAAGTTCGCTCTTCTGCTATGCCTCATCTCCTTTCACAGTGTCTCTGACATTCGGGCGCTCGATGTCGATGCATTCTCCTTTTCACCAGAGGGGGTGATCTTCTCCGTGTCTAGACGTACCAAGTCGGACTCAACGGCTATTTTCTACCAATATTTCCAGAACTCGCCTAAACTCTGCGTGGTGGCAGCCCTATCTCGTTATGTGGCAATTACGACTCCTCTTCACACTTTTCGTTCTGGACAATTGCTACTACGTACGACCTCACAAACCAGTCTCTTCTACAACCTTGGCGCGATGGATCAGATGGTTGTTGTCCTTGGCAGGTGTGGATCCAGCTTTCTTAGCGCATTCAGTTAGGGGTGTGGCAGCATCTGGTGCCCTAGGGGCTGGCAGTTCACTGCAAGACATCCTGCGTTCGGTGGACTGGTCTCGAGAAGACTCCTTCCAAAAATGTTATTTCAGACCGTCTGTTCATGCTTCGTTGGCCTTGTTGGCTGAGCATTAAAACAGCAAACATGCTAGCTTTAGTGTACCTATAATCTTCATTTTATTAATGACAGGAGGCAAATATTTCCCTCCCAGTTTTCACCCTACCCTTTTTATGTTTTGTCAGGTGATTTGGGTCTATCAGGTAAATATACAGTTTTTTGTTGCTGGTTTGCATTTCTGTCTGTCACTTAGTTTTTTGGGGGGTATACTTCTGGAATATTCGGGTGAAATTCCTGTTGATTTTAGTCATGGCTAACTTTACTCTGGGTGGCTGCATGTTTTTTCTAAGTACATTTCATTAGTTAACCAATTTTTCGATTCCGTTTATCTCGTTTCAGTTTAAAGCTTCATCTATGATACCACGTTTGAACCACTTCTCCGGATGATGCTCATCAGTTGGATCCATTTTCTTCTGGGAATCCAGTTATATTGTTTTGTTTATACTGTCATGTGTTTGGTCGCAGCTTGAAAGAGGAAGTAGTTAGTTGGGAGGGGAATTTTATTTTGCATTACTTTTTTTCTGATTGGTTGTTTTCTCTCTATGTTAATGTGCTGCTGTGCAGTTCTAGTAAAGAGAGACTTAAGCAAATATTTACAAATAGAAAATGGATCAGCGCTGCGTGGTATGGTAAGGGGCTAAAAACAAGTAGAGAGCTGCAACCTATAGGTATGAGGTTCCCTCTAGACTCCTCAAAAGAGAAATGGCACAAACAGAAATAATAGGTCGCGCTACAACAAATATAAAAAATTGAATATAATATATAAGCATACACTTAACAAATTATAGAAAGAAATGTATAAAAAATAGTCCAAATACTTGGTGTACTTTCGGTAAGTTCCAATAGATGAGTGAAGATCTCAGTACTTTATGTTGTTCTCTTCCTGTTGTCAGCAAAGGGGTGGTATATTCAGTGAAGAGCTGGGTCTTCTAATAAACGTAGTATTGACTTGATGGTGCTCATGGAAAAATAGAGGAAACAGAAAAAATCCAATAGTGTAGAATATTTGTAAATAATAGAGGATATAGAAAATAATAGGGAGGTAATACACTCACCTATTCCAGAGCATAAACTCGCTCTGGTATATATGGCATTCAGTGGCGTTAATCCCCCACTGGTAGGATGTAGGTGAAGACGATTCCTCAGTATAAGAGAAACAAGGAATAAAAAAACAAAAAAACAAAATATAGTGCTCACTGGATATCAGTAAAAATCCAATAAAATAAAAGAATAAAAATACTCACATTCAGATGAGCAGAATAGACTGCTCAATGTAATCGCATAAGTGGTACAATCCCCACCCAGGATTCTTGGCTGTATATAGACTCCAAAATAAAAGCAGGTACCAGGAAGTAAATAAAATGAAATAAAAAAGGTATATGGCAAAATAGTAATAGAAAAGCCAATATTCTTTATTAATACAGATTAAAATATAAATAATAGCCAATAGATTACATTGAGCAGTCTATTCTGCTCATCTGAATGTGAGTATTTTTATTCTTTTATTTTATTGGATTTTTACTGATATCCAGTGAGCACTATATTTTGTTTTTTTGTTTTTTTATTCCTTGTTTCTCTCATACTGAGGAATCGTCTTCACCTACATCCTACCAGTGGGGGATTAACGCCACTGAATGCCATATATACCAGAGCGAGTTTATGCTCTGGAATAGGTGAGTGTATTACCTCCCTATTATTTTCTATATCCTCTATTATTTACAAATATTCTACACTATTGGATTTTTTCTGTTTCCTCTATTTTTCCATGAGCACCATCAAGTCAATACTACGTTTATTAGAAGACCCAGCTCTTCACTGAATATACCACCCCTTTGCTGACAACAGGAAGAGAACAACATAAAGTACTGAGATCTTCACTCATCTATTGGAACTTAAGCAAATATTTGCCTCCTGTCATTAATAAAATTAAGATTATAGGTACACTAAAGCTAGCATAATCTACAATACACAGTCACCGCTTTCTTTAAATTCAATGCTCACTTCTCACACAAACAGCCTTGTCCCAGCTCCAGATAACACAATTAACCCAAATGACATTCTTTAACTGCTAGCTGACATCTGGGAATATTCATTTCAGATTATAGTATTCCCTGGGAATCAGAGAAAGATATCAGAATACTAAATATGACTCTACACATTCTTAGAGTTACACCTCGGACACACATTCTTAGCGTTACAAAGTGCAACTCACTGAAATTCTAGACTATAAACACCACAAACACTTCAAATCGGTGATGGTGCTTGGACTAACCCTTTAAGTCGGTGCTTTATATACTTAAATATTTTCACTAAAAAAATAAACAAATAACATGTTATACAGTAGGAAGATATAAATAATTATTAAAGTGAATGTAACACCGGTATTCCCTGAACACCCTGGAAGGCCTTTGTGGGGTTATTTGAACAGTCAAACTGCTATAATGCCCCATAACCGGACATAGGCCCATCAAATCCATCTATGAAAATTCTAACCATAGAAACTGAAATAGCCTGGTCTTTTATATGGCATTATAGCTTCACAGCAAAGTGTCAAAGGCATACAAAAGGAGAATCTTTGTACTCAGCCGAATCGTGGTACTCACCAGATGTTGCTGAACACAATATGTGATTTTGTACAGGAATAGAACATATCAGCTTTATGAAATACTCATTAAAATAACATTGTTATATGTCTGTATGTTAAAAAACTGAAAAAACCCCACAATTTTATTACAATATTTAGCAGAGATTGGCGGTGAAATAGCTATGTTTAAAAGTGTCAAAATCTCTGAGGTAAATAGCCTGTGATGTCTACTTTATGTAAATCTATAATTTTGCGTGGCAAAAATGAAAATAAACTGAAATCCTAGACATATTATGTACTCAGTAAATCAGAACAAACACATTTCTGAATAACTTTGCACTTATTATGTATTGTATTGTATTCTTGAATAGTTTTTTCAGTTTTTTTTGCATTTTTGGATTTTTTTTTATAATAAATGAGAATTTATATATGTATATATCAGATCTGACTAAAGCTATGTTTGTCCTTTCAAAAAACAGTATATAATATGATTTGGTGCAATAAATAAGAAAAATGCATTTTTTGCGTGCTTAAAGGAACACTATAGTTACCAAAACAACTTTAGAAGAACACAGAACAAACAGTACAGTAAGAATGCGCCTAAAAATATACTAAAATATATAAAATGCGTAATAAAATAGTGTATAAAATATAAAAACAAAAATAGTTCAAAAACTTATCAAAGTTTGTAATGAATAGTCCCACGTAAAGGTAAAAGGAGATTCTTTAGGGTTCGAAGTAAGGTCAAATCTTCATATAGGATTCAATGGAGCATATGTGGAGAAAAGAAGAAACAGGACTCCAATGGTACAGTATGTAAATACGTTGAAAATGAGACAATAAGATAGGTCTTACTCACAATTTTCAGAGCTGAGGATCCAGCTCTGATGTTAAGCACGTGAAGTGGAATAATCCCCACTCAAGGATATATGGAGTAGACTTCAAATGGCGATTCTCTGGTACTTATTCAACGTCCAAAGTACGGACCCAAAAGGAGAAAATAAAATATATAGTGCTCTCTGTTATGACAGTAGAATATTGAAATTGTAAATTGAATATTACTCACATTCTTTTGAGCAGGTATATACTGCTCACTATAAGCGCTTGGGTGGTATAATCCCCACCTATGGATTCTTTAAGTTTCTTCTGAAATTAGGCAATATAGGTAGTCAGGTGAAAAAATGAACAAAGAAAAATGGCAATAAAGTGTTTTATGCCAAAAATTCTTTATTGTAACGTAATAAAATAATATCTAAACGCGTTTCGCCACAAGGGCTTCTTCAAGTAGATAAAAGTGAAAAAAAGGGGGGACATACCTGACATACAAAGTTTATATAGGGTACAATAAGGTTGTGGGTTTGAAATTCCCGCCAAAAATGACATCATCAAAACGTCCAAAATAGTACATACAAAGAAACTATAATTTTTCATACATATATGTAAATATAGAGAATGTGAGGTAGATACAATATTATTAATTGAAAAACGAAGGTTTTTACCATTGCAAACAACATATTAAAAACAATCACGTGACGCGCGATCTCTAAACACTTCCGCGTCACGTGATGTTGGGTGGAACGCATGCGTTCCGTTAGTGTGGAACGCATGCGTCATAGGAGGGGAGGTGAATTCTCCCAATGCTCGGAGAGAGATGTAGCCGAGCAGAGAGAAGGCTATCTGCTGAAAACAGCAAGCAGATAGCCTTCATAGTGGCACAATACATACACTGATCGTCCACTCATGGCAGACAGACAACAAGCATGGGCCAAACTATGGGATCAAAACCAGATATGGACATATAAAAATATGAACAGATAAATTTTTTTTATATATAATAGTATAGAATTATAATCTTATTGAATAGGGCAGAATTCATACAAAATATACATACAGATGTACAATAGCCTTCCCACAGAGAACAATACATATAAATATAATAAAATAAATATAAAAAGGGATATATCCATAAAAGAAGTTAATGTTAAAATATGATTATAAATGAGTCCAGTAAAGTAAAAATATAGGAAAAATATTAAAATATTAAGTTGAAAAAAAAAAATATAATAAATATATAATCATTATAAAAAATTATAAAAAATTAAAAAGATCAAAATCAATATTCAGACCTTTTGGGGCAAGGGTTTTCAAGTTATATGTCCATTCCATTTCTTTTTTGCCAAGAACTTTTTTAATGTCACCACCTCTCCATGGGACATTACATATATCTATGCCTAAACACTTAAGATATTTTGGGTTCTTTTCGTGTTGTAGGAAGTGTTTTGAGACAGAATGATTCTCATAGCCTTTTAGAATGTTCCTACAGTGTTCGGCTAATCTTGTTTTTAAATTTCTAGTGGTCATACCAACATATTGTAGTCCACATGGACATTCCAAGAGATAAATCACGTTTTTGGTATTACAATGGATATAGTGTTTTATTTGATACATCTTCTGTGTGATTGTAGATGTGAACGATGTAGTTTTAGACTTGATAATATTACTTGTACGCTTACAAACAATGCATCTATTGCATTTATAAAAACCGCTCGGTTTATTCAAAAGGATAGAAGGGCTAGGAGATAAGGTGCTATGTTTATATTTAGTATAATTACTTGTAAGGATGGACTTAAAGCTGGGTGCCCCCCTAAATATAACTTGTGGTTTCTCGGGGATAATCCCAGCCAGAGTCTCATCCTCTTTTAATATATGCCAATGTTTCTTTATGATCTTCTTCATAACATTACTTTTGTTATTGAAGTCGAAAATAATTGGCAATACTGGGGCGGTTTTCATTTCTTTATTTGTTTTATATTCTAGAAGTTCAGATCTATTAGTTGTACTTATATTTTTTAACGTTTGATCCACATTGTTTCTAGGGTAATTTTTTTGAAAGAATTTGTTAGACAATAATTGAGACTGTTCCTCAAAATCTTGTGTGAGGGAACAGTTTCTACGTAAACGGAGAAACTGGCTTTTTGGCTATGAGAATCATTCTGTCTCAAAACACTTCCTACAACACGAAAAGAACCCAAAATATCTTAAGTGTTTAGGCACAGATATATGTAATGTCCCATGGAGAGGTGGTGACATTAAAAAAGTTCTTGGCAAAAAAGAAATGGAATGGACATATAACTTGAAAACCCTTGCCCCAAAAGGTCTGAATATTGATTTTGATCTTTTTAATTTTTTATAATTTTTTATAATGATTATATATTTATTATATTTTTTAATATTTTTCCTATATTTTTACTTTACTGGACTCATTTATAATCATATTTTAACATTAACTTCTTTTATGGATATATCCCTTTTTATATTTATTTTATTATATTTATATGTATTGTTCTCTGTGGGAAGGCTATTGTACATCTGTATGTATATTTTGTATGAATTCTGCCCTATTCAATAAGATTATAATTCTATACTATTATATATAAAAAAAAATTATCTGTTCATATTTTTATATGTCCATATCTGGTTTTGATCCCATAGTTTGGCCCATGCTTGTTGTCTGTCTGCCATGAGTGGACGATCAGTGTATGTATTGTGCCACTATGAAGGCTATCTGCTTGCTGTTTTCAGCAGATAGCCTTCTCTCTGCTCGGCTACATCTCTCTCCGAGCATTGGGAGAATTCACCTCCCCTCCTATGACGCATGCGTTCCACACTAACGGAACGCATGCGTTCCACCCAACATCACGTGACGCGGAAGTGTTTAGAGATCGCGCGTCACGTGATTGTTTTTAATATGTTGTTTGCAATGGTAAAAACCTTCGTTTTTCAATTAATAATATTGTATCTACCTCACATTCTCTATATTTACATATATGTATGAAAAATTATAGTTTCTTTGTATGTACTATTTTGGACGTTTTGATGATGTCATTTTTGGCGGGAATTTCAAACCCACAACCTTATTGTACCCTATATAAACTTTGTATGTCAGGTATGTCCCCCCTTTTTTTCACTTTTATCTACTTGAAGAAGCCCTTGTGGCGAAACGCGTTTAGATATTATTTTATTACGTTACAATAAAGAATTTTTGGCATAAAACACTTTATTGCCATTTTTCTTTGTTCATTTTTTCACCTGACTACCTATATTGCCTAATTTCAGAAGAAACTTAAAGAATCCATAGGTGGGGATTATACCACCCAAGCGCTTATAGTGAGCAGTATATACCTGCTCAAAAGAATGTGAGTAATATTCAATTTACAATTTCAATATTCTACTGTCATAACAGAGAGCACTATATATTTTATTTTCTCCTTTTGGGTCCGTACTTTGGACGTTGAATAAGTACCAGAGAATCGCCATTTGAAGTCTACTCCATATATCCTTGAGTGGGGATTATTCCACTTCACGTGCTTAACATCAGAGCTGGATCCTCAGCTCTGAAAATTGTGAGTAAGACCTATCTTATTGTCTCATTTTCAACGTATTTACATACTGTACCATTGGAGTCCTGTTTCTTCTTTTCTCCACATATGCTCCATTGAATCCTATATGAAGATTTGACCTTACTTCGAACCCTAAAGAATCTCCTTTTACCTTTACGTGGGACTATTCATTACAAACTTTGATAAGTTTTTGAACTATTTTTGTTTTTATATTTTATACACTATTTTATTACGCATTTTATATATTTTAGTATATTTTTAGGCGCATTCTTACTGTACTGTTTGTATTGTGTTCTTCCAATCATTGGGGAATTGTAGGGGATTCCCTTTATAGGAGTGCAGCCTTCATATATTGTGGCTATTTAGCGCTGATTTTTTTTTCTGTTTTTACCAAAACAACTTTAGTTTAATGAAGCAGTTTTTGTGTATATATCATGCCTCTGAAGCTTCACTGCTCAATTCTCTGCTATTCAGGAGTTAAATCACTTTTGTTTCTGTTTATGCAGCCCTAGCCATACCTCCCCTGGCTGTGACTCACACAGCCTGCAAATCAACAAAAAATGGTTTCACTTTCAATCAGATGTAACTTACCTTAAAAGATTTTATCTCCTATTCTGTAAATTGAGCTTTTATCACACACAGGAGGCTCCTGCAGGGTTTAGCATGCTATTAACAGAGCAGGGGATCAATTCTAAATTAAACAGAATTTGCAATAAAGGAAGTGTAAACATTAGATGTCTCTTTACAGGAAGTATTTTGGAATTCCGTGCAAGTTACATGCAGGGAGGTGTGACTAGGGCTGTATAAACAAAGTCATTTAACTCCTAAATGGCAGCGAATTGAGCAGTGAGACTGCGGGGGCATAATCTATACACCAAAACTACTTCATTAAGGTAAAGTTGTTTTGGTGACTATAGTGTTCTAAATGT
The DNA here is from genome assembly GCA_933207985.1 of Pelobates cultripes. NCBI lineage: Eukaryota > Metazoa > Chordata > Amphibia > Anura > Pelobatidae > Pelobates > Pelobates cultripes. Next base: position 331,976,351 of record OW240912.1, on the reverse strand, counting down.
GTGTCCTTAAGGGGTTAAACTGCTAATTTCAGAAAGCAACTGCTGATTTAGATCATTTCTCAAACACCTATCTCTTTACAGCTATTTCACCCAGCATTTAGTCATTGTGTTCATTGGTGTGTGGTATTTAGTCAATAAATCCTCTCACACTGATTGAAATAATAAATTGCAAAATTGCAATTAGGGCATCTTACTTCTATTCACTTCTAAAACTTTAAAAATCCATTGCAATGCACACACTCCTAATGAAATAGAGACATGTTTCCTCTTTTATGTTTCTGTAGAAGATTTCCCAAAAAAACAAACACAAATAAACAAACAGAACGGTATCAAAATCTCAACTAGGACCATATACCGATAGCTGAATTGTTAGAACAGAGTAAATTCATTTTACATAAACTGTAAAAAAACGCTGCTAATAACCATCGATTAGACAGAACCGACAGATTTAAATACATTATTTTTCAGGAATTTACTAAAATAAATTATTGTAACAGGAGGATGTGACACATTTTGGGACATTTGCATACCCATCGTCTTCATACAGGTATTTGACTATACCCCAGGGAATAACAAAGAGCATCGGTACACCTGGAAAAAACAACAGAAATATAGTGTCAGTCTGACATCCTGAATATTATTGGCAAATAATAATAAAATATTCATATTTCTACCACAAAGCACTGTCCTAGCCGGTATTTTTAGGCTAATCGAGAATTAAATTGTTCTGTATTTTTCAATATTGGGTACTTTTTTTTAGCTTCACTGCAGAGATTTATCTAACTTACTACACAGCCAACGTTACCATTAAGCCGATGGATATTATTGAAGCCATCTCCATTGCTTGTAGTCCGTCATTGCTGTGATTCCACCACTTTATCTGGCTTTGGGTGCCGAGAGTAGTAGTTTGAAACAGTTTGAACAGGGCTACGGCACCCAATGACTCATTGCACTATAAGCACTACAATGAGCTATAGTGTTTATGGTCCTTACAGTGCACCTTTAAGATATGTATGGGAAAGTTATGGGATTTAATTTTCTGTATGTCACTGCTGCTAATAGCAATGGACAGGGTCAGAAGACATCCATTTGGATTCAAAGCTCTAATCCGATTGGTTGCTTGGTACTTTCAGCCAATCAAAATACAACGCAAATTCTCAGAGGAGAGAGAATTAATCCTTCATGTTCTCAATTATATAAACCAAATTTAAACTAAAACATTATTGTTTCTTTAAGTCCCTGGGTGGCCATACACCCGGTCATTTCCTCAAATAGGCAGTCTGTTTATTGGGAGGCGATGTACAGCAGCAACGTTTCGGCTCTTACATGAGCCTTTTGTGAAACTTGCCAGTGGATTTGGGGTTTTCCCTCCCTGCCTGCAGCACTCCAGTGGGATTACTCCCTAATTACACAGTTTTAACGATAACACTCCATATCTTTTGTTTGTCAGCTAGATTTTGAAAGTCTGCGATGTTCAATCCCAATAAAACCAGTTGTACTCTCAGAACTGTGTGTCGTCCACTTACTGGGGAGGGATAGAGCTATTCACTTCACAGTGCCTTGTACCAGAGTTCCAAACTTGACACTACGATCGTTACGAGTGGGATAGATTGGAAAGCGAGATGCTGTTTGCGGAGATCCGTTCTGTCAGCTCTCAATACTTTGCTCATTGCCATTGCCAATTCAGTTCTAATGAAATTATGAAGGTGCGTGAAGCGAAATCGTTGTGGAAGTAAATAGTTTAATTCTTATTGCTTCCCTTCCATTCATATCATGCACAGACATTACTCGTGTCAAAACAGTGACGAATGATCGGCTATTATGACAGTCTACATTACTTGCAATTAATTTTCTTAATTTTAAAGACAAACACTTATTAAACATGCAGCTCCCGCGTTTCTATACATGATTATTCATTTTGTGCTTTGGAAATAAAATCCATGCGGCATTATTGGTGAAAGCAAACAAAACATTAAAGAGAGATTTCGGTGTCAATGAGTGCATGGGCACGTTCTTATTCTGTATGTTGAAACAATGAACACATAACCGTGGCATTAATGGAAAACGGCACGCATGCTTGTAAATAGCATGTAAATATTTATCCAGTGTGTTTGCGTAATTAAAGTGGAGCGGTTACCTTCTAACATGTTTAATATTATGTTTACGTATCCACAATTCTCACCAAATATATGTTTATGAGGCCAGGAAACTAAAATTAAAATAGAAATCCTCACTGTTTTATTTATCTCTGTCCTAGAACAGAGTCCTGCCATTTTGACTCCTTGCTGATCTTTATTCTAAATTCTGCCATAACAGTACCATACACTGTCAGATCTCAGCACCAGGAGGAGACACACTGGGTTTCTTTCTCTCTGCCACGTAGCTGAGCTCTTTGACAGATCACAGAACCTGCTCTCTGTGTGTCTAATCACACTGGTAGGGGTACTGGGGGCTCCGTCGAGTCTCTCGAGAGGCAGCCCTGATACTGGGAGATACAGATGGCACGGGTGAGGTAGAATGTGGAAGTTCAGCCATGTTGTGTCAGTGGATTGTGGCAGAACGCAACTTGAGTACCTGTCACATCTGATTGGTTAGCTTGGGGTCACTAAATTTGTCTCCTGCTGATCGAGGTGAGCGCCCAGTGCCAATTGGTTACTGCACCTCCCAGGAGTGAGCACAGATTTCACCCTTTTTACACTGAATCTAAAAGACACTCGCTGCTATCCTAAGGGGCTTTAAAGCTCCTTAATTCTACGACAGCATCGAATGGCCTAAGGACTTTAAGGAGTTAAGAATAACATAATAGAACAATTTTAGATTTTAGACTGTTTAGGCACCATCTGCTGATAAAGAAACAGAATTTAAAGAAAAAGTTTCTTGTCTCTTAATAACGGAATCAGCTAGACGTTCACAACAGGTGAAAAACTCAGTTTTTATGTGAATACCCACCGGCATGGATTGGTTCAGCTAATTGGCTGATACGCAAGATAAACCCACTAAGTATCTTAGCAACTGTCAGTCACCGGTGAGCTCAGCAATTGTAAACTTTATCTATAGAATTCTTATTGCCAAATCTCTCTTTTTATTCAGTGATTAGTATTTACAGCAGCGTAGTATATCCAAAACTGCATCCTGTGTGCTGGACTCCCTGGAAACTAATAAACAGAGTCACACAAGCATGATGCACTAACTGAATTTAGCGTAACAAACTAAGTATGCCAGCATCAGCCTAATAAGGTTATTAGCTGGGCATTGTTCATACTATTAAACGTGATGGCAGATAAGAGCCATTCGCCCCATATAGTCTGCCCAATTATCTAAATACTTTCATTAGTCCCTGGCCTTATCTTATAGTTAGGATAGCCTTATGCCTATCCCACGCATGCTTAAACTCCTTTACTGTGTTAACTCTACCACTTCAGCTGGAAGGCTATTCCATGCATCCACTACCCTCTCAGTAAAGTAATACTTCCTGATATTATTTTTAAACCTTTGTCCCTCTAATTTAAGACTATGTCCTCTTGTTGTAGTAGTTTTTCTTCTTTTAAATATAGTCTCCTCCTTTACTGTGTTGATTCCCTTTATATATTTAAATGTTTCTATCATATCCCCTGTCTCGTCTTTCCTCCAAGCTATACATGTTAAGATCCTTTAACCTTTCCTGGTAAGTTTTATCCCGCAATCCATGAACCAGTTTAGTAGCCCTTCTCTGAACCCTCTCTAAGGTATCCATGTCCTTCTGAAGATACGGTCTCCAGTACTGTGTACAATACTCCAAGTGAGGTCTCACCAGTGTTCTGTACAATGGCACGAGCACTTCCCTCTTTCTACTGCTCATACCTCTCCCTACACACGCAAGCATTCTGCTAGCATTAAATGTCAGTTGCCACAGCTCTGACCATTTTTCTAGTTTACCTAAATCATTTGTCATTTGGCTTATCCCTCCTGGAACATGAACCCTGTTACATATCTTAGTATCATCAGCAAAAAGACATACCTTATCATCAAGACCTTCTGCAATATCACTAATAAAAATGTTAAAGAGAATGGGTCCAAGTACAGTACGCCACTGGTGACAAGCCCATGCTTTATATATAGTCCATTGACTACAACCCTCTGTTGCCTGTCACTCAGCCACTGCCTTACCCATTCAACAATATTGGAATCCAAACTTAAAGATTGCAGTTTATTGATAAGCCTTCTATGTGCAACAGTGTCAAAAGCCTTACTGAAATCTAGGTAAGCAATGTCTACTGCACCACCCTGATCTATTATTTAGGTACCCAATCAAAAAAATCTATAAGATTAGTTTGTACTGATCTACCTGAAGTAAACCCATGTTGTCTCTGATCTTGAAATTCATGTGTTTTAGATGTTCAACAATCCTATCCTTTAACATGGTTTCCATCACTTTCCCCACTACTGAAGTAAGGCTTACTGGCCTATAGTTGCCCGACTCCTCCCTACTACCTTTCTTGTGAATGGGCACAACATTCACTAACTTCCAATCTTCTGGGACTACTCCTGTTAACAATGATTGGTTAAATAAATCTGTTAATGGTTTTGCTAGTACACCACTAAGCTCCTTTAATAACCTCGAGTGTATTCGATCAGGTCCCATTGACTTATTTGTCTTTACTTTTGACAGTTGAAATAGAACCTCTTCCTCATGTAATAAATGGCTCATTTGTCCTTTTTCTTAACTGAGGTCCATTTTCTTCATTTTCATCTGTAAATACTGAACAAAAATATTCATTGAGGCAGTCAGCTAGACCTTTATCCTCTTCTACATACCTTCCTTATTTTGTTTTTAATCTAACTAATCCTTGTTTTACTTTCCTTTTCTCATTTATGTATCTGACTGTGCTATTTTCTCTTCTGTGTGTGATTTGGAAGCTCTTATAACTTGCTTAGCCTCTTTCTGCCTAATCTTATAGATCATTCTGTCCTCCTCACTCTGTTTTTTTTTTTTATAAATTATTGAATTCTAACTTTTTGTTTTTTTACTATTTTGGCCACATCTGCAGAGTACCACAGTGGTTTCTTGAATTTTTTGCTTTTACTGACAAGCCTAATGCAATTTTCTGTTGCCTTCAGTAGTGCAACTTTTAAATAATCCCATTTCTCTTGGACTCCATTTAAATTGTTCCAGTCTGATAATGACTCCTCTACACATATTCTAATTTTAGAAAAGTCTGTTTTTCTAAAGTCTAAAACTTTTGTTTTTGTGTGGTGTGACTCAGTCACTGTTCTTATATTAAACCACACTGACTGATGATCACTGGATCATAAACTTTCACCTACAGTAATATCTGATACCACATCTCCATTTGTTAACACTAAATCTAGTATGGCCTCTTTACGAGTTGGCTCCTCAACAACTTGTTTTAGAGACAATCCCAGTAGGGAGTTTAGAATATGTGTGCTCCTGGCACAAGTAGCTAATTCTGTTTTCCAATTTACATCAGGAAGATTAAAGTCACCTATGATGATAACTTCCCCCTTCATTGTCATTTTAGCTATTTCCTCAACTAGTAGATTATCTAACTCTTCAATTTGTCCTGGGGGCCTATAAATCACACCTACACGAGTTACTGTGTGATTACCAAATTCTAACGTAGCCCAAACGGACTCTATGTTTGCCTCACTAACTTTTGTTAGGCTAGATTTTATGCTATCCTTCACATACAAGGCCACCCCTCCCCCTTTCTTGCCTTCCCTATCTTTCCTATATAAAGAGTACCCTGGTATTGCTATGTCCCAGTCATTTTTCTCATTGTACCATGTCTCAGTAACAGCGACTAAATCTACACTATCAGTTGCCATTATTGCCAGTTCATGGATCTTATTCCCTAAAATGCTAGCATTTGTAGACACGACTCTAAGCTTATCATTTTTTAACACACATATATATTGTGATGGATCCCCTGTGCCCCGACTGAGCACACCCATCCGAACAGCTTTTTCCCGCCGCCAAATCACAGATGTCAGCCCGTTCAAGACTCAGTCAGCTAACACCTCTCCCTGAAGAACAGCACACACACACTACTTGAGGGTAGAACAGGAACTAATTTTTATTAGCCACACCCAGGTATTTGTGTACAAGTAAACTCATTAGTAAACACACAAAGGTTTGGAACAGCAGCCAATCATACTGGACCTAGACAAACAGCCAATCACACAAGCCCATTAATAACCAATAGGACACACCATCACAGAACACCTACTTTGCATACACAGGAAAACATTATGCATTAGGTAAAGGGTTTAACACACAGTCAACAACAGGTGACTCAGCTCCCTGAGTCACAAAGGGGAAAGTCCCAACCCCCACCGGTGTGGTCACATAGTCTCTTGTTCGGCGCCATATTGTCTCTCCATGTTGTGGTTAGGTCTAAGTCTAAATGGCCGCTCCCCACCAGAGCCCACCCAAACAAAGGAGCCCTTGATGCCCAAGTTACAGCGTACCAGCGTTCCGTCATATGTTGAAAAAAGTATTTTTTTAATGTTTATCCAAAAATATTAAATCATTTAGAAAGCTTATCCAACAATATTAAATCAAGGCAATACTGTAGGAAAGACTTTATAAGGGTTATCCCCGTTATCAAAGCTCAACCCTGAATGCGTGGGATGGATTAATTATTTAGGTGGTTTAACAAAAAATCTTGTTCTTTTTTTTTAATTTTTAAAAAATTCTTTAAAAATTCTTACTAAAAAAGCACTTATAATCTGCGAACATGGACCCTGCTGGATGCATTTAGTCCAGAATTTGATTAGAACTGGCACTTTGTGAATGTTCAGAATCCTATACTTTTTATAGCATTTGGATGCAAAAACACCTGGACATTGAATGCGTCAGACGATTGCTGCATATTCCCCCAATTCTGTCATTTCACTGGATTTTGTCCATTCTGGTGTTTCGTGAATAACCCCGTAAACCCCGTCTCCACAAACATTCATTTAACCAGAGGAATTGATAAAGGAATTACAAAATGTAAGGAAAATAAATTTGATACATTGAACAACTCAACTATTTCTCAAGTTTCATCATTGAATATCTGCAATTCTCTTCTTGAGTGATTAAGCCTCTCACTGTCTTTTTCAAAGTACCATCTATCTGCTGCTGTATAGCATATTGCTATTCCCTTTTAACCTAGCACTTATGGGTTCATGATTAAAGTGTATTTGTTTTGTCTTTGGTAAACCCTCCATGATTGTGTCTGGGCCTATAGTCAGTATATTGTTATCTATAACAATACGTAAATAAAAATGCTAATTCACTTGCTAATAATGTACTTTTTAGATGAAGAGAATGTTAATTCAAAAGGACACCAATAACGCATTTTATCTTGCTGAAGTGATTTATGTGTGAAGAGAGCGTCCTCTTTTTCTAATTTTACAAAAAGTGCAGTTATCAATAGAAAGTGGCACCTTTAGAAATGAGCCTTGTTATATCCCCTGGCTGTCAATCAGACAACTGGTCCTGTTACTTCCTGGTTGTTTAGCTAAGTGGAGCAATTGCCCAGAGCTCCTGCCGTACAAAGACACTTCACTGAGCTGCATTGGAAAGTCTGTGATTGGACAGCCACAGAAAGTCTGGGCGGGTTAGAAGGGGAGGGCTTGCAAAGGTTGCAGACAAGAGATCTGGAGTTTTTAAAAATACCACCAATGTAAAAATGCATAATTAAACCTGGGATATCTACTAAATAGTGATTTATTTAAATTAGTTTATTTTGTATTTGGGCAGCGAAGTGTCATTTTAACCAAGCCTTCCCCTCTATCACTCCAGTTCTCCATTCATCATCAATGCTTCTCCTAAAACTATGTATCTAATTAGTTGTCCATCACCAGCTTCTATGCTTGCCAGATGTAATAACTCTCCATCTGTTCCAAAATTAACTTGTAAGTCAGGATCAACTCTTTCCAAGCGGTAACCATCTCTGAATCTCACCAGTCTTATCACCAATTTTCAGCATTCTGCAAATATATTCTAGAATTCTGTACCCACTTTATCAGACACTCTCCTGTATTCCACTGTTTGACATGTGTTTACAACCTGCTTGTTCAGAGAAACAACAATTTTATTCCCATCAATGATCTCTCATGTGTAATCCTGAAAGTTGACAGATTTCTCATATGAACTACACCTAAGCAGACAGCCAGACACTTCTTATCAGAATATGCATGCTGGGAGTTGTGGGATTCTGCGATATCACTTTCATCTTCAGCTGCTCTCGGCTCTGGTAGACATCATGTTCACCACTATACTGAGCGCATGCTGGTGGCATAAGATTTAACCTCAGGAAGGTAACAAATAATATGTCTATCTCTATGGTTAGACCTACAGATAGGTTTAATTAATCTCAGCAAAATGATACCGATTGTTTGTTGTACTATGTACCTTATGGATTTAACAATTCCAACAGAATGTATATTAATTAGTACAGGTGACCTCTCTGATAATTTATACTGGTTCTTATCTTCTTAACATGGTCTCCATTTAATATTTCTGGATAATCTTTTTAAATGATTTCCTAGTTTTGGACAATCTTTTAAAATAAAATGTTCACTATAGTGTGAATTGCTGGTAATTCAAAGTGAATCTCAAATTTACAGCTGAAATAGCCAGACGGGAAACACATTTTGAATTCCTAAAAATTTACATCTTAATGAATAACAATCTTTGCCTATGTTTGTCTTGTTTTGTCTCGCTCAATATTTATCGTTTCCAAACACGATTGCCCTCTCAACCTATTTTTGCTTTAATAATTGACCAACTTCCATATTCCAAACAAACTGTATATTTTTTTCATTCTATAATAATGCCTTAAAGACCCTTAATTACCGATCGAGCAATCTGTTAAGTAGAATTAAACAAACGTCAATTCTTTGCTGAGAATTCTGGTTAGAATGTAAATTAAACTAGATATTGTATTTAATCCTCCCTGAGCCCTGGAGGGGAGCGTTATTTTCAAACATGTACGCGAGTGACGCTGGTTACCATTTCATTTTCAATAATCATTGTTTGTAAATGTTATTGCTGAGATATCATCTGCCTTTAATGCTTCCAGCAACATCGCTCGTCTTTTTAATTATCTGCCTGTTGTCTTCCCATGTGGCTCTTGCATAATGCTATGAAATATCTTCTTTGGCGCACCATCTCCAGCGCTGTAATTTGTTCCTATTTGAACGCTGGGTTTCCCTTCCAGATGAATGGAGCTGGCATATGGATTGTGTGTGCGGCAATCATTCACCTCAACAGACAGCGTTGTATATCGTTAATGCATTTTCCAGGAACCGGTGTAATTTCTTGCTTAGTGAGGTTCTCCACAGATATATAACAGATAAATCACCGCCCTGCCTTTCTGCTTGTTCGCTGCTGCGTTGCTGTCCTTGCTAAGTTCTTCCCGCTGAAAGGACTCTACTGTCCACTCACATTTTCATGCAGAACGCGGGCACCCACTCACTGCTGATGGAGGCCATTAGTTAGTGTTAGAATCATTTATAACTTTTGGGACCAAAGAAGGCATCTTGTCATCTAAATCTTTCATCAGCATTTTGCCCAAAAGAAGCAAATCAAAGCAATTCTTTGGCTCATTGTGAAAAGTGAGGCTGTCTTTGCGTGAAGGACAATATTTTCTGGCGCTGTTTACAGGTATCCATCTCCATTGTGTTGTACTGGTATATTAAAGGAAGCCTGTGACCAAATTTGTTTCCCTTTTATAAACTGTTTACACAAGAAAACATTATGTTATAAGAACGTCTTTGTAAAAAAATACATTTTGGTTTAAAAACTTGCCTGTGTTTATTAGGGAACGGAAGCAGAGCAACAGACAATAAATGTGATTGGCTCTGATTAACTTGAGGCTTTTCTTAGTTAAGAAAAAAGGATAAGCAAAGCAACACAAATCAATAAAATGGCGGTGGGCATCACCTTTTGTCCTGCTCCGTCCTGTTACAATAATTCACAGTGGTTTAGACAAAACAATTAACTCATAAGAAACTGTTTTTTCTCTTTCAGTGTTATAACAGACAGGGTTCCAACTATTCCTAAAAACTACAGGTGCAATGATAGTGTAATATTGCTACATTTAAGATTGCTGTTTGAGGACTAATTTATGTGGATAGTGAGCCTCAAAGCCTCCTCGGAGTTACCCGGGGGCTGCCAACACTCTTGCTCTGTTAGATTTCCACCGACTTGTTCAGGAACACGGGGTTGCAGATTTATTACCAGTAAATATTTAAACGAAAAATAGGTCCTACGTGTTTCGTCTTAGAAACGTTAGACTTTTTTTTTTACGGAATCGCACACATAAAATACCTAAAACAAGATTAAATTAAAAAAAAACTGTGATCATCATTGTAACAAACCTTGCGCTCTACTCAGGGCCCTATAAATCTTCCAAAAAGCTGCAAAGTTAACAAAACAAGCGAGGCAACGTGAAATTGTTTTATTATTTACAGGGATATGGTAATAGCAAACAGGACTGAATACTAAGGCAGTTAGAAATCCATAATTCTTTTAAAGATATCAGATGCGTGTTATAATTCAGGAACTGAAATTAGCTTTTTTAGCATCACTACTAAAGCGTGGCACTTAGAGCTTAGAAAGAGAGCTTCCTTCCATTATACACAATAAGAGTACAGCGAAGCAGGGATTTACTTATGTCACACCTTTCAAAGTTTTTGAAATGAGGAAATAGTATTAATGGGACTTGAAACAGTTTTAGATAAATTTGATGGTGAGGAGTTTGGGCAGCGTACCGTAAAAATCGTGTCATTTCAAGAAAAAAGTCTGTCAGATGCGTGAAAAACAATGTCTAAAGACTGGCTATTATCATGATATTTTTCAGGTCATGAAGAATGAGAGGACATTTCTAAGAGATTATTTTCATTACACGTCAAGACCTGTGCCATTCAGAGTTGGTTAAATACCCTCCATTAATAATTTCAGTACATTGTCATGCAGAGTTCGGGTTGCATGCTGTGGTTTTTGATAGACTTCAGATTTGTTTCATTATGATCTGCAATTCATCGGAATTTGTGCTGATTGGTGATTGGTTGAATTCTCCAACTCTGAGCCAAAATATACCCGACTCACGAAGCAAATAAAATGTGCAATGGACAAAAATGTTGTTGTTTTGGTTCATGATTCTGAATTCCACCTGTGCACGAGATGATTGATTGCTATGGGACATTAAATTAATGGTGATTTTATTCAAAAGTCAAGGTAAGCTTTATTTAATAAATATATAATATAGAGGTTTTACCCGGTATTGGATACTTTTTCTCACTTAATCTGTTATATATTTATGGTATGTATTTATTTAGCAGAACACTGATTGGCAAATTTTCCTGTTCTTTTGGTTCATCTGATTTGTTTTCCGAAATCTTATTTCAGCCGAGCACAATCGACATATGGCCGAAATTTGCCCGTCCTGAAAATTGCTTTATTTTCAACAGTGAAGTGATTCGGCCGATACATATCATTCCGATATGCACAAGTCGAGTTTTTGACATAAGGAAACTCAAAACTATTTTTTATACTAAAATAATATTCAAAAGCTCACAGAGAACTTATAGTACAAGAAATTATAGTAGAAAAACAGTCATTAATCATGTTTCACCTCCCAGTCTAATCTGCATTTGCTCATTTCTTCTAAATCTGGCAAAACATTAACACATATTGTACATGATGAAATGTTGACTGATCCACAGTCTGTAAAAACTGGGGTCCAGTCGTACTTTGTTTTGGGGGGATGTGAAGGTATTGATTGCCATTTCAGACATGGTTCGGTGATTTTAATTAACATGCTCTTGGCGATTTGCTGCTTTTTGTGATCTGCTAAGGGAAATATATATAATGAAAGCAGGTTATGTGCTCATTTATAAATGGTGTTCTAAGATAAAGGAATGAAGCAGATGATGAAATATTAAGCATTGCTTGTCGGTAAATCCAAGGTGTCACCATTACTTTGTAGGAACGTTATGGATTGTGTCTTCATCGAACAACAGTCTGCTGAATTGTTTATGTTGAATTTCACGCATACAATACGAATAATAAATTGTTCATCTACGGACAAATTTCATGTCACAGAAAGCATTTTAAACCAATATAAAAAATGAAATATATCACGCTACCCCAACACACATGGAAATCACATGGTCCTCAGCACCAACACTAACCAACTGCATACGTCAACCAGGAACTCAAAGGCCGAGGCTTCAAAAAGGCTAATTGAAGCCAAAACATGAAGCTGGGCTTCAATACAATGTCATTAATTACTGGAAAGCATCTATGTCTTTTTTTTTTTTTTGTAAGGAAATACTGTTTTTTTCACATTCAGTCTTAATTTTGATAACTACGTTGATGCAGATTTATTTTCTCAGGTCATCAGGTGTCCATACAACTTGTACTTAAAGCTCACAAACAACGGAAACTTTCAACTTAATGGCCAATTTCTACACAACATTGTAATGAAATGCTACAATGGCAAATATGTTCCTTCTGTTGACACAAAAATGTGAATATTTAAATTTCCCGACAGTTTGTCAATGTATTCTTAACTATATTGAACTTTTAATATTTTCATATTTTTCATCATAATCTCCAATGATTACATTTATAAAATTATAAAATAAAATATCAGTCAATATAGATTTTGTTTTTCATTATTCTTTCTTTTCTTCGTATTTCCCTGATGTAAATCTGGATCACAACTAGAAATGTTCCAGCAAAAAAGAGTTTCTTTGGATTATTTATAAAATCTTTTCTGTCTAAAACATTTCCAGCTGGAACCCATTCAGGACGAAATCCCTTCGATTCAGCGTGGAACCTACATAACAGTACATTCTTCACACAGGCATTATCATTAAAGGAGAGAGAGTCATCGTCCCACGCAATCGGCTGTTAACCCATGTATTACAATTATTAGCAGCATTTACATAGCGCCAACTTATTCCGCAGCATTCTACATCATAAAGGGGGAGGTTTAACAATAAATGAGATAATTACAAACGCTAAAGGATTGTAGGTTGATGAGGACTCTGCTCATAAGAGCTTACAATCTAGAGTATTAATCAAAAAAGTTTTCCGGTCTATTCACATGAAATGAAACGGTTTCTGGCCTCAGTTTACACAGAGTTTACTAGAGCATGCCGACTTGAATTTACCTCCATTCTGAGTCTCGTCCAGTGGGAATCTTGAATGACCTAAGCCAAGTATGTCAAACTCAAAGGCTAGCACGGGCCAAATAAACAAGGTTTAAGTTTATGTGGGCTGCAACAAAAAACACCTTACATTTTCATAGAATAAAAAAAGCCCCAGCATCCCCTTCTACTAAACCCAGCCCCCCTCTACTGAACCCCAGTCTACTCCTCTACACTAAACCCCAGTCCTCCCTATACTAAATCCCAGTCCCCCTCTCTACTAAATCCCAGCACCCTTCTGTATTAAACCCCGGCCCATGTTTAAAAAACATACCAAAAAACAATATTAGCCAACAAGCAGACACTCACATGATGCCAGTATGCGACTCCGGAGTCCAGCCTCTGGTATACCCCCAATGGCACCATCCGCACCCTGTGCCAAAGCAGATCCTCCCGCTACTCCTTGAAACCCTGTAAGGTGGAGCACATTGACGTCACGTCGGAATGTGACGTAGTGTTTTGTGCCTCCGTGCACCTTCAGGTCCTCCACTTTCCAGCCGTGGCCATTGCAACACTGACCAACACACACACACTGACCGACACACACACTCACTGACAGGCAGATACGCACACACTGACACACACACACTCACTGACAGACACACACACACACTGACAGTCACACAGACACTGACAGACACAAACTCACTGACAGACACACACACTGACAGACTCACAGACACACACTCTCACTGACAGACACATACACAAACTCACTGACAGACACACACACTCACTGACAGACACACTGACAGACAACACACACACACTGACAGACAACACACATTTACACATTCTTGCACTCATCTTGCAAATCATTTTATTTATTGCTCACTACCTCCCTGGGGCCAGTGGGGATCTTCCTGCTCCTCACTGCTCCCTCATGCGTGCAGGTTAGTGATGCCGGGCCGGAATTACGTCATATTTCGGCACCGGGCATCACTACAGAGGGCGCGCGTGAGGGATCAGTGAGGAGCAGGAAGAACAGACCTCCCTTGCTGCCGCCAGCATCCTCTCCCCCTGGCCGGGTAAATTTTAGCAGAGTAGGAACCTGCAATGTGGGGATAGCAGGTGTCTACTCTGCCTTAACAGTAAGGATGTCAAACTCGCTTTTATTAAGTGAGTTTGTAGAAATGCCTGGGTTTATGTAAGGTTTCATCAGAATACGTTTGCATCAAGTCTTTAAAGGATGGATGGATATCTGTTTTGATTGCAGCACTGTGTAACAATTATCGCTAACGACCAGGATTTGAGTAGACCTGTTCAAAAAAATATCTAATTTTCTGGATGTTGGTTAGAACTTCAGGACGGCATTAATAAGGGTAACTATGGAGGTCTTTACAAGGATGGTAAGTGTTTGTTTTTGATGTGGCTGCTTGGAAATAGCAGTGCTACTTTAAGGACTGTAGTTCAATTATTTCTTGCAGAGTCATTCCTACTCTGGGGGCACTCCGATTAACAGTTTCCACTTACCTTATGGACTTACTCATTGTCACAGGAGATGGGACTCCTCGTACGTGTTCCCTTAATTATACTTTGTCTCATTTAATGTTTCCCTGCATTCGAATGGAATTTTTCCCTACTGTTCAGTTACTGAACAGATTCTGTGGGGTCCCCTTATTTGCAAATCATGTTTAGGCTTGATTGGAACATTGTGCTTGTCCCATTCTAAATATGATAAAAATGAGGATTGAGTACTAATCTGTGGGTAGGTATTAATGGCTCTTTTGTATATGATATTGGAACACAAGGCTTGTTCATATCAAATGACTCCTTATCTAAGAGGAAATCAAGACATATGGCAAATGAGAGAGTTAGGTTATACGGAAACCAGACTTCCAGGCCACTTATGTGTGACTTCTCACACCTTACTGAGTAGCTCTGCTGGGGTCCCATCTTCAAAGAGGAATTTAGGTTGTAAGCTTTGACCTCCCATACAATCAAATTAACTCTTTTTGAAATTGACAATACCACCTCTACCACGCAGCCATTTCATATATGCACGAACATAACTTTTGTTTTCCCGAACCGATCTGAGCGCTTTTTGGATATGTTGTGCGCTCAGATCGGGGCTATTCTGGAATATATTTTTTGTGGGGTTCCAATGCTGTTGTCATGTTTTTTTGTGATATGAAAAATCGTATGTAAGTTTTCCTATTTGAGAGATAATTGGATTTGCTTAATTGGAGCTCAGTTATCTCTCAAACACCATGACTTGTGGGACAGAAACCCCTGTGATTTTCTATTGGAAACCCCATGCTAGGGGTACTGCATAAAAAGCCGAGTGTGGCATAATAAAGTTTAGATTGCTGCTTTTACCCACTATGACTGTTTTTTTTCCATTATATTGGGAAAACTCTACACAAAGGGAATACTTTCACTATATTCAGCACATCTGGAATTAGGACTAGTGGAGGATTGAAGGAATAACAGCAATTGACTCACCAACCCGTGACACTCGTCCTCAGTGAGATTCTGCTCTCGGGTTTCCTTTGCTCACCAGGAAGCATTTTTATACTGCCTGAGCACTGTTGGCAAATTTGAAAAGATAAATCTTCCCAAGTGCAACATTTGTATGGCATCAACGTCCTCATTTCAGTAATGAAGGTCTGTGTGAGAGTCTGGATGTGAATGTAGCTTCTCGAACGTGTGTAGAATCTGTCTGTTTCACAACGCTTTGCCTGAGTCAGCAAATTGAGTTACTACTGCCTTATGTCAAAGCTAGTTTAGGGTCTTAGATATGATATGGGTTACTAAATTCTTCACCTTCTGTGCATTCTGCATCAGATTCTAATGGATTGAAGGATTAGTTCAGTGTGAACTACTGCATAAGGCAGGGAAAATGAGCACAGAAAACGTCCACTGTTCACAGACATTAGAAAATGTAAAACTTCAGTATTTGCTTTAAAGATAGAGTCGAGCATTTACTAGATTGCAGAGGGTCCTATGAAAGCATGTTTTAGAGCTCCCATACTCTGACTATCTCCACCAGGTCAGCTTCTCCGCTGCTACCAGGGAATTTGCAGACCCAGTTGTTGGACCTCAGATGGCTGAGGAAGCCCAGGTCACGTGGGTGAAATGCGTTATGTAATGAGGGGCCGGAGCCAGGATCCGAGATAAGGAAGCAACTTGAATCACTGACTTTTAACCAGAGCGCTTTGTGTGGGAATTTGTATATTACATCTTATTGAGTAAGCAGTTTTAATTGTAATATTAATAATTGTAGTTTTTATACTGTGCCATTGGTGCGCTCCTGGTTCTGTCTCCCATACAGTGCTGCACAGTACACATGGTCTCCCTAGGACACCTGATTGTGGGATTTTCCCCTCTCCATAGGAGCCTATCCCACCCAGGCTCTGGGAAATATGAGTGTGAACTCCCAATCTTTAATAAATGTGCACAACTAAAATATTTAAGATCAGATGGTCTGCACTATATTTTGTTTTTATGTATGTTTTCAGATGATTCCATGAAAATATTTTTCCTGGTGAGATATACCAATTGCCCGTATATAGAGAATAACCATTTAGCCCAACACTATTTCCTGGTTTTGGATGTTATAAGAAACAAAAGTGAGTTAACTCTTAAATAGCAGAGTATTGAGTAATGAGACTGTTTGAGCATGATCTATACATTAAAACCACTTCATTAAGCTAATTAATTATCATTGTACATTCACATGTCTCGTTAAATAAGAAAAATGTAAAAATCTCCTGGCAATGTAATGGTCCTTTCTTTTCATCTGGGCAAACCTGGCAAATGCCCAGTTGGCTGTGGTGGACATGGGCCGAGAGTGACAGAGGAAGATCAAGCAAACACTACTGCTGGCCTACTGAGCCATGGCTGCCCAAATTCCCAGAACTTGGTCTCCCTCCCTTCACTGGAACAGAGGGTTGCCATGTGTTACTAGGCCAATGCTCTACTTCATTCCCTAGTGCCAGCCAGAAAGAGCCATTATCTCCCCATCAGAGTTATTATCACCACATCCCAGCCCTATCCCCCCACCACAGCCCCTTTGGGAAGTGTGCACGATATTGATGAGTACACAAGACCCTCCTCTCTGGCTCGGCCCCCACTTGTATTGGGCTACTGTGCCTTTAAATGTCCAGGCTAAAATCTTGTCCCAGTCCAGCCCTGGTACCCTGTGTTAAAAGCTGAAATGTTTTTGAATATTACATAGTACATTGTAGAGCACTGTGACAATAGGGTATCAGCCTACCACTGGTTAACCTTTATAAGAGATACACCATAATAGCTGCCTTAAAAAGGTAAAATTGAGGCATAAAAGCTTAATGTACGAGATAATTATAACATCATTATCATTAGTTTCTTAAAAAGCACTTAGTTGTACTCTGACTTCTAAAAGTATGTCTACAATAATAATATCCTCCTAAAGCAATTTGTTATATTATTAGACAATAATTTAATCTGGTACATTTAGTGCTATGCTACAAAAATATGAATAGCTTAATTGCAACCCCTTCCAATTATTTCTAAATATTTAATTGTTAGACTAATCATGGATTTTACTAGTTTGCTGGTAATAGGGTTTAATCTTTCCTAGTTGCAGTTTGGCTCAGAAAACAATCTTTAGTTTAATGAAGTGGTTTTGGTGTGTAGATCATGCCCCTGAAGTCTCGCTGCTTAATTCTCTGCTATTAAGAGTTAAATCCCTTTTGTTTCTGTCCATGCAGCCCTAGCCACACCTCCACTGGCTGTGACTCACACAGCCTCCAAGATTTTTTTAAATCATTTTTCTCACAGTGTTTGTTTTAGAAATTCTTATATCCCCCTCTGTTAATTGAACTTTAATCACCCATGAGGCATTTTGGCCCAGACTAATTTCATCCATGCAATCATTTGAGGGGAAATTATTTGGACGAACCAAAATGGAGCAAAAATAGACTAATCATTCTATTGCTAAATTTATATTTTCTTGACATTTACTTTACTAATTAAGTGAGAACATGTAACCAATAGAGGGTAAAAGAGGAACAGTTGTAATAAATACAAAAATAAAATCTATATTTTTATATTTATTAAAAGGACACTATTGGCACTCAGACCACTTCATCTTATTCAGAGAAAGAGCAATGTTTACATTACAAAGTTAAGAATGATTCTAGTGGCTGTCTACAAGACAACCACTAGGGGCGCTTTCTGCTGTTTCACAGAGTTTACCTCTGTGAAATGATGCTGGATGTCCTCTCACATTATTTATTTATTTATTATTGCTATTTATAAAGCGCACACACATTCCGCAGCGCTGTACAATTAGTTGAGAAACGTACAATATACACAAACAAATACAAGAGGTAAGAGAGCCCTGCCCGTAAGCTGATATCTAGCCATTGGAGCTCTTTTATACAAAGTGCTTAGCTAGATGGCCCGTGAGCTTACAATCTAACATTGCATGATGATGTCCAATGTCTTTTAAATCCTCAAAGAAAAGCGTTGATTCAATGCTTTCCTATGGGGAAGGCCTAATGCGTGCACTTTCCACGGATACGTCTAAGGTTCCTCTTTCGCAATGACGGAGGAGGAGGTGGACACAAACATGTTAATAATCATTTTATTTGATATAGAGCAGATATATGATATGCATTGTGACTATATACATCAAAGTGCTGTCACTTTATTTTAAACACTATTTTCTTTAATTGTGTTTTTATCACATTAACTTTGCATTATATATGTATATATTCACAAAGCTCTTACAATCGATTAATTAAATACACTTCAGCTTAATTATTATTATTATTATCATGTTATTATTTATATTGCGCCAACAAATTCCGCAGCGCTTTACAGTGGGTGGACGAATAGACATATAATTGTAACCAGACAAGTTGGACACAAGTTTAATTTATCTTCGACACTGGAATTAGTGTAGGACCCATCGATATTGGGATACTGGGATGTAATTAGTGTAGGACCCAACGATATTGGGGTACTGTGATGTAATTAGTGTAGGACCCACCGATATTGGGGTACTGTGATGTAATTTAGTGTAGGACCCACCGGTATTGGGGTACTGTGATGTAATTAGTGTAGGACCCACCGATATTGGGGTACTGTGATGTAATTTAGTGTAAGACCCACCGATATTGGGTTACTGTGATGTAATTAGTGTAGGACTCACCAATATTAGGGTACTGTGATGTAATTAGTGTAGGACCCACCGATATTGGGGTACTGTGATGTAATTTAGTGCAGAACCCACCAATATTGGGGTACTGTGATGTAATTAGTGTAGGACCCACCGATATTGGGGTACTATGATGTAATTAGTGTAGGACCCACTGATATTGGAGTACTGTGATGTAATTAGTGTAGGACCCACCGATATTGGAGTACTGTGCTGTAATTAGTGTAGGACCCACCGATAAAGGAGTACTGTGATGTAATTAGTGTAGGACCCACCCATATTGGGGTACTGTGATGTAATTAGTGTAGGACCCACCGATATTAGTGTAGGACCCAGCGATATTGGGGTACTGTGATGTAATTAGTGTAGGACCCACTGATATTGGGGTACTGTAATGTAATTAGTGCAGGACCCACCGTTATTGGGGTACTGTGATGTAATTTAGTGTAGGACCCACCGATATTGGGGTACTGTGATGTAATTAGTGTAGGACCCACCGATATTGGGTTACTGTGATGTAATTAGTGTAGGACTCACCAATATTAGGGTACTGTGATGTAATTAGTGTAGGACCCACCGATATTGGGGTACTGTGATGTAATTTAGTGTAGGACCCACCAATATTGGGGTACTGTGATGTAATTTGTGTAGGACCCACCGATATTGGGGTACTGTGATGTAATTAGTGTAGGACCCACTGATATTGGAGTACTGTTGTTGTAGAATTATTAGGCCTCTATAAATTTGTAAGGCCCCTTTAAATCCTCTTGCTATACCTCTAAGAGGCCCCCATAGTTTTACAAGGAAGCTTTGTCTATAGAACATAGAATTTGCATGTCAGCAAGAAACAGCTTTGATAAAATGTGTATTTACTAAAATCCTTGAAACTTAACCTTGAGAAACTAACAAGTGCCAGCTACGCTCCAAATGGATAGCTGCCAAAAGGCCCCTCCCGTCGAGTGAACTCCTCATTTTAACAAAATGGCGCTAAGACCTGTAGGAGTTAAGAAATTACGTAGATAGTGACCTAAGAATGGGGAGGGCATTTTACTAACATCTTAGCACCTAAGCCAATTAACAATGTCTATTTGTCTATATCTTGATTTTCTTCAATGATGTAATAATGCCTTTATAAGGGTCTGCGCACCCATTTTCTGTCAGAAGCCATTAAACTTCTCTGAAGTTCTTTCATTACCCTGAACCTTGTGTCTCAGTGTGAATTTACTTCTGCGTGCACGCAACTTTATTATCTTTAATTTGGACAGGAACAGATAGTCATTCAAACTAATTGGTTTGCAGTAAATTATCTACTACAAATTGGCGCCCATAACGTGGGGCTCTGGGCTATGTCCTGCCTGGGCAGCTGTCCAAGAAGACGCTGGGGGGCTGAATCCTGGGGGAAGGAAAAGAGCCTGATCACCTCTGAATACACGGTAGAGATTGCTGCAGCACCTAGCCGGTATGTTCCTGCCCCTGTGATTGACCTATCCCAGTGTCTGTGACTGCTACCGAGAGGACATCAAAGTCAGGTAATAACTTGCCCAGAGTCTTTGTATTGTTAATGATACCTAGTTTACCTGCATGTTGACTATCTGTTGCCTGGGTGTGGTTTTTTTAAGTGCCTGTTTAACTCTTTTAGGAGCCACGTAGCTGTGGCTGTAAGGAAAAAGAGTAGGGGGGATCTGTGGAGGGCAGTAGACTCACTGCTTCCTGGGGTTCCCCAGAGTGTCATTTTGACCGCTTAGCTAGCCTCATCAGACACTTCTTCTTGGTAAAATTCCAGCCTCGAGCGCTGAGGCAGGTAAGATTCCAATTCTTTAGGCTATACAGGATTCGGGTTGGAAGCTGTTGCTGTTTCCTGTGGCTGCTGGTAGTGAGACTTGCGGGTGGGTCCGCAACAGGGACACTACGAGGTTGAGGGAGGTGGCTTTTGGCCACACGAGTAAAGGCAAGGGATAACACTGTTGAACTTATTTGAACTGTGATGCATGCACTGTATTTACACTGAAATGTTATTGACTTAATTGTCTGTCACACAGATTCCTGTGTTTACTTTTATCTTACTCACTGTACTATTTACACTTTCCCCTCCTATTTCTCTTTCTCTGTTGAGAGAAGTGATTGGTCAGGCGGGTAGGCGGAATCAGTGACTAGTCTACGTTTTGGGAAGACGTACTTAAAGAGCTTGCTCTTAAAGTAGCAGTCGAGCACGGTAGACGTTCTGTTCCTTTCTCTCTCTATATCTGGGACGCCTTGTATAGGGAATATGGGACAGAAACTGGGAAAACCCGATAAGGGTTGGCTAGCATGAGACTTGGTAGAAGATAGGGAAGGTGAAGAGATGGTTAAGAAGGTTGATAAGATTGCTAAAGTATGTGGAATCACGGTACCCCCGTGTGGTAGATTGCAGCCAGAAAGCTGGCGTAAGATACTGACAGAGAAGAAAGGCAAGTTAATGGACAATTTAGTCCGCACAGCGGAAGCCTGGTACAGAGTAGCCAAAGCCATCCAGCAAGAGGGATGGATTGAACAAGAGGTTGATTACAAGGGTGTGAAAATGTTTGTGTATCATAAGAATTTTGTCACTGGAAATTCTCCCCAGCACGCGCCTAGTTATGGCACACATGAGGTGGCCACCCCTTTCCCTGTCACTACCCCTGTTTGCCCTGTCCTGAATGCCGATGGATCTGTATTTTCCCCTCCATCGATCTCCCAACTCCCATCATCCTCATCCCTTCCTTTACCACGCCCATCTTCCTCCAGTCCATTGCACCCCTCCAACATGCCCTCCTCCCGCCCGTCCTCTCCTGCCGTCCCACTTGCCTATTCATCTTCCTCCTCCCCTCCTACCGACCCACCCTCTCCATTTTCTCCTCCTCCTACTACTCCCTTACTTCCTTCTTCCGTATTCTCAGACCCTCCTCCTCCACCCTATCCTCCTCCCACTCCTCCAGCTCCTCCTACTCCACCCATTCCCAGTCCCTCCCCCTCCCCGTCACATCCTCTCCCTAATCCCTACCCACCGCCACCGCCCTACGCCTATTCTGCCTATTCGCCCGCCCAAATGCCTTGGCCCTTAGCCTATGCCTATTCCACACTTCCGCCTCCCCAGCCCGCCTATCCCGTACCTCCCATAATCACACAGCCGACCCCGATTACACCTGCCCACACTTTGCCCACATCCAATATGGCCGCCACTTCCTCACTTAACCCGAGCGCAACTTCCTTCCACGCCTCCAATATGGCGTCCCCCAGTAACATAGCCCCTCTTATGCCCGTTCTTCCGAATGATCTGCTACCTCCACCCCATAGCTCACCAGCAGCCCCGGCTGGTGGAGTGCCCCTTCTCCCCCCGGCCCTGTCACCACAGGTAGTTCCCTCCCCGGGAGTCCGGATAGCACATGCAGATGAATTTGACACGGTAAGCTCCCATGGTTACCAGTCCCCACCAGACTCCAGGGAGGTTTCGCCCCAACCTCCGCGACGTTCTCTTAATGATCCCTTTGGTCGCAAGGTTCAAGGGGACAAAGCCCCGGTAATGTATGTTACCTTTAACCCAACACAGGCCAGTGCCCTGATGAAGTCACTCCCTGACCCAGAAAAGCAACCTATGCCCTTTTACAGAGCAGTGGTCCAGATTCAACAGACCTATTCCGCCGCATGGCGTGATTTGCTGAGCCTCTGTGCCATTAAGGCTGGAGATGCCTACTGGCCTAGCATTGCTCGCCACCTATGCACTAATTGGTTGTCAAGTGATACTGATTATACGTCCGGAATTGAGTTTTGTGATCAGCTAAAAACTTGGGCCAAAGATAAACTTGCTGATCAGGCAGCCGGACTTAATGATATTGTCCAGGAAAAAGGTGAATCCGTAGAGAGGTTTCACGCTAGGCTCTTTCAAGTATTCTCTGACCTAGGGTTTGAACTTAGCAATAAAATACATGCCCAAATGCTTTCTGGTGCCTTTGTACAGGACATCAAAGACTCTATACGGAAAGGTATTATTGCTGCCCGCCCTGAGTATAGAGTGGTTTCCCTTGATAAGCTGCTTTTAGTTGCCCGTGGTTTGGAGGCAGCACAGGTGCCAAGAAGATCTAATCCCACCCCCCTTATGATATCACGCCGATTCCCAGAGGCACTAGGCCTGAGGATGGAATTTGCTTTAATTGTGGGGTGAAAGGCCATTTTAGAAGTGACTGCCCTGAACCCATAAAACACCGGAGGCCATACGCTGGCAAACAAACTTCCAAGCCCGCCACTACCACGAAGGCCCCAGAAACCCCTTCACCTGATTCAGCCCAAGAAGACTAGGACACCGGCAAGCCTGTGTCATTAACCCCTGTTATGGCAGTGTCTTCAGGGGAACAAGGGGGGCCTCTAGCTACTGTAATTTTACCCATTGAGGGCCAGCCCACCACTTTCCTAGTTGACACAGGTGCAGCCCGAAGTGTTCTGAGAGAACAAGACCTGCCTGATACCTCATTTCTTTCCAATATTGATGTCTCCTGTGTTGGGGTGGACGGCCTTCCAAGGCAAAGTCCCCTGTCCACCCCACTGCGGGTTGGTAACTGCCACAACTTGCTTGCTCGCTTTGTGGTATCTTCCACATGCCCCATTAACCTGTTAGGAGCTGATGTTCTTTCACGCCTGCAGGCATCCATCACCTTTACTCCAGATGGACAAGTGGAACTATCCACCCCTCTATCTGTCTCAGACACCTCAGCTTTGTGCTCCTTACCCCTGATGCTACATCTAGAAGAGCCTCATGGGGATGCAAAAGACCTAAGGACTAATTTCCCTGATTCACTAAAGACTGATGTTCCCAAGAAGCTGTGGTCCACAGGCCCAGAGGACATAGGCCATCTAAAGGTCCCGCCTGTGGTGGTAAAGCTCATCCCAGGCGTAAAATTGCCACGAAAATCACAGTATCCTTTGAAACCAGCTCAAGCTGCAGCCATTACAATTCAAATTCAAGCACTCCTGGAGAAGGGTGCTCTTGTCAAATGTGAATCACCATGCAATACTCCATTATTTCCAGTAAAGAAAAAGACTCCAAAAGGCGAACCAGAAAAGTACAGATTGGTCCAAGACCTCAGAGCGGTAAATGAAGCCACAGTTTTGGACACTCCAATAGTGCCCAACCCACACACTCTCCTTTCCGGCGTTCCACCCTCTTCCAAGTACTTCACTGTCATTGATCTAGCCAATGCCTTCTTCAGTGTTCCCCTGGATCCAACTTGCCAATATCTGTTTGCTTTCACACATGACAAACAACAGTACACATGGACTGTCATGCCCCAAGGGGCACAAAATTCACCAAGTCAATTTGCGAAGGCCATGTGCTCTATCCTTGATCCATGGCAATCTGACCATCCTGAGGTCGTCCTGCTTCAATATGTGGATGATTTGCTGCTTTGTGGAGATGATATACCCACAACAGAACAATGCTCACTTAATCTTCTTTGCTACCTAGCAGAACAAGGATGTAAAGCTTCACGTCTCAAGCTGCAATTCTGCCAACCTACTGTTATCTTCCTTGGCCATTGTCTGTCTCAGGGAACCAGACATCTTACCCGTGACCGAGTTAGAGCGGTACTGGACATTCCACCTCCAAGGACCTCGAAGTCACTACACGCCTTCCTAGGCCTCATTTCCTATTGCCGAGCATGGATCCCAGAAGCCTCGCTCCTTATGCAACCTCTTTATGATGCTCTCAAGTCAGACCCATTTTGCTTGTCCACAGAAGCCCTTGACAACTTCTGTTCTCTCAAACGTGCTATTGCTTCTGCTCCTGCTCTTGGCCTACCAGACTATACCAAACCCTTCAAATTGTTTGTTTCTGAAAGACAAGGCCATGCAACAGGAGTACTCACTCAGGCTCATGGTCCTGGAGGCCGCCAAAGGCCTATTGGATTTTTCTCCTGCCAACTGGATATTGTGGCCAGAGGACGTCCCTCTTGCCTTCGGGCCGTCTTTGCTGCCAGAGAACTCATTGAAAGAACTGGAGATCTTGTCCTTGGCCACCCCCTGGTTGTCTTGGCCCCTCATGACATTTCTGCCATAGTCAACCAGGTCCAACTTAAGCATGTTACTCCTGCCAGGCATCTTCGCCTTCAATGTCATCTTTTGTTGCCTGACAACATTACCCTCCAAAGATGTCAAGTTCTCAATCCGTCCACTCTTCTGCCACTCCCTGAGGGGGGTGTATACTACGGATTCATCATGGACGAAATTTATGTTTCTCTTCTCACTGGCACCATCAAGAAGGAAATGCATCCCAACCTATCCTTTTATGATGGACAAGCACTCCTTCATGATGGAGCAGGACATGCCTTCTGTACCATGTGGTACAAACCAAACATCACTCCTGAACCCTGCTATGAAGATGAACTCTATAAGCTGGTTGAAGTAAAACTCACTGCACAAGACTTCTACTGTGATTCTGAAGGCAACAGTATGGTCTTGATTCATCTACCTCCGGAACTCAAGCATTTGCACTGTCATTGGGACACTGCCATTCCACATGTCCCTGTGACCAAGTTGAAAACAATATCATGGAATGATCTTGGGCCTATGGCAAAAGCATGGGCCACTATGGACGAATCACAGCTACGGGAAAATGGTGTTGTCAAATATCCGACAACTGACCACCTAAAAGCATGGCCACGTCATTTCCTGGAGAATGAGTTCCAAGATTTAACCATAGAGAATGACTACGACCTAGATACACCTCATGACTGTTTTGAACAGATGAAAATGGAAACAACACATCTACCAACTGTGCATGAAGACCCATTGGTAGATCCCGATCTCACCCTGTTTGTGGACGGCTCAAGATATGCTGATGAAGAAGGAAGATACCATACAGGATATGCCGTAACCACAACAGATGAAATTGTCAAATCATCATCTTTACCATCAACTATGTCTGCACAAGAAGCTGAATTGCAAGCCCTGACTCCAGCATGCAAGATCTCTGAAGGAAAGCGCGCCAATATCTACACGGATTCAAGATATGCACTGGGCGTGGCTCACGACTTCGGATTAATTTGGAAAACAAGAGGATTTCTTACCACCGCCGGTACACCAATCAAGCACGGTTCCGCAATCAAGGAGCTGATGGACGCCCTCCTACTCCCAGAAGAAGTGGCTATTTTGAAGATAAAGCACATGGGAAGTTGGACTCAGATGAAGCAAGGGGCAACCATCTAGCTGATCAGGCTGCAAAACAAGCTGCAAAAGAACCACAGGAAGTGGAAAGAAGAGTGTCCGGAAATGAAGAAACTCCCATATTTACTCTGCAGACTCTTCCAACTGACCTGAAAATCTTGCGGGAACAACAGGCTACAGTTGCCCCTGAAGAAATACAGAAGTGGAAACAGAAAGGGGCAGTTCTAAGAGATGGAGTGTATTACAACAATCTCAGATTCTGCCTTCCTAAGAATCTATACCCAGCAGTTGTTCAGTGGGCACATGGCCCTGCACACCTATCAAAAGATTTGATGATTGCCCTTGTACAGAAGTACTATGAGGCCCCTGGAATTACCACGCTAGCCAGCAATTACTGCAAAACGTGTGTCATCTGCGCCAAGTGCAAGCCGGGGAAAATGACTAAAGTCCCTCCAAAACACTTGGCCAAGCCCATGTACCCGTTTCAAAGAATTCAGATAGACCACATCCAGATGCCAAAGAGTGGCAACTTCGAATATGCACTAGTAATAGTAGACATGTTCTCAGGCTGGCCAGAAGCCTACCCAGTGGTTAACATCACCGCAAAAACAACAGACGGCTACTTACAGAAATTGTATGTAGGTTTGGATTACCAGAAGTCATTGAAAGTGACCAAGGCCCAGCTTTCACAGCATCAGTAACCAAAGAGATTTGGGCCGCCCTAGGAGTGACCCTTGCCTTCCACACACCTTATCACCCGCAAAGCAGTGGTAAGGTGGAGCGTATGAATGGCACCCTGAAAACTAGAATGCTAAAAATGTCGCAAGAAACAAAAATGCCCTGGCCCGAAAGCTTGCCAATAGCCCTGTTTAGTGTCAGATATACACCTAGAGGGAAGCCCTCATTGTCCCCTTACGAGATTCTATTCGGGTCAGCACCCAGGCTAGGTTGCTATTTTCCCCAGCAATTACAACTTCATACTGATGTTTTGGTAAACTATGTAACTGAACTTGCCCATGCTTTGAACAAAATCCATGCCCAAGTTTTCTCTTCAATTCCAGATCCTGATTCTGACACAAGCAACCACAGTCTGCTCCCCGGTGACTGGGTTCTGGTCAAGAAATTTGTGCGAAAACACACCCTGGAACCAAGATTTGACGGACCGTTCCAAGTTCTCCTGATCTCCCCTACCTCTGTCAAATTGGCCGGAAGGCCTAACTGGATTCACGCTTCCCATTGCAAGAAGACACCTGCCCCAGAGGAAGCTAACTCTATGCAACCATGTGCCTCTGGTACATTATCTCCTTAGTTGGCCTCCTTAAAGCCCAGCAGGTGGCCATCACCAAAGATGCTAGTGGGTACACTTTCTGGTATAATTCATCATGTACCCATGTGGCTACATTCCCTTTTGATTACTGTGATATTGTAGAGTGCCCATTCCCTAAGTCACAGATTCAAGCCATTTATAAAGATATACCACAAGCAAAAGACCCTTACGTTTGTGTAGTAGATGAACAATGGGGTTATGACTGTAACTACTGGGGGCTGCGGGATGGAATACTGGGCCTGCCTGGGGTTATAAACCCAAAAGTGCTTTATCTAAGATAGACAATCAGGGTAGATCCCTCCTTCAAAGAATGACTTTAAGAAAGCCTGGAGGAAGTACCCCTATGAAATTAATGTTAAATATTGAACATCCTGGCCCCGAGGATGCATACCGATATGTAATGGGAATGTATTGGAAGAAAGGTTCCTACAACAAATTAGGTCATTTCTACCTCAGAGATATGTCCCACTCTCCAGAGTGGCAAGGGGCTGATCATATGGTCCCAAATCCGCTAAAACCACATATCCAGTCATTTAAAGATATGATGGCCATCGCTAACCCCACTTTTGAAGATACCATGGCCGCTGAAACTGGATTCAATGACATTAATCTGTGGTTAGAATGGATGAGGTATAATGCTAACAAACATAATAAAACAGCATGTTATGTATGTGGCGGTGCCCGACCCCACCTTGGCACCGTCCCCCTAACTCTCCCTTTAGAGATAGAAGATTGCTTCTTAAGCCTTTTGCCTACCAATATGACTTTAATAGGTCCCTCTGCATGGCATGGACGGCAGAATACCCTCTCTTAGTTGAAAATGTTAAGCCACCAGATGGAATCACAGTCTATAGAGGTAATTACACTTGTTATGCCATGTATGACGGGATTGGTAAATTCATGGGTAATTTTTTCTAAAGGTTATTGCGCCACTTACAGAACTGTTCCTATACGCCTGTTGCAACACCATACCAGGTCATTGGGGGATATTTACTGGTTATGTGGGGATCTACAGTTAAGATCTAGGCTGGAAACTGAGTGGTGGGGTGAGTGTACCCTGGCCAAAGTTATCATGCCCATTCATATTATTTCTGATAATCATCATGACACATACGACCCTCCACATACATCAGCCAGAGTAAGGCGCGAAACCCCAGTAAAAGGCAGTTTTGACCCCCACATTTACATAGATGCCATTGGGGTGCCTAGGGGGGTACCTAATGAATTTAAAGCTAGAGATGAAGTAGCTGTAGGTTTTGAATCACTTTTTACCATAGTCACTGCCAACAAAAACCTTAATTGGATTAATTATATCTATTACAACCAACAGCGCTTCGTGAACTACACCAGGGATGCCCTCCAGGGCTTGGCCGAGCAATTACAGGCCACATCCCAAATGACCTTCCAGAACAGACTGGCCTTAGACATGATCTTAGCCGAAAAAGGGGGGGGTCTGTAAAATACTTCCCGACACTATGACTTGTTGCACTTACATTCCAGAAAACACAGGTCCTAATGGTAAAGTCACTCTGGCCATAGCTAAATTAAATAGACTCTCAGAAGAGTTAAAGAGAAACTCTGGAGTTACTGATCCCTGGAAAAATGGTTTGGTTGGATGACTGGTTGGCAGAGAGCTTTAGTCCAGATTGGTATTGCCTTACTAATTTTTCTTTTTATTCTCGCTCTTCTCATTTGTTGTGTCCTCCCATGCCTAAGGAAATTCCTGCAGAAAACTGTAAACCAAGCAACACCAACCTTCACTCATCTGACAATCGATGATCAAGACCTCATCTCACCCTGTATTCCGCTACAAACTCTCCCGTATACTGATGAAGTGCAGAAAGTCTAGGAAGGGACAGTACAGGGACAGCATCCGTCTTTATGGGTAGACTGCCGTACGGAGAAGTAGTGGATAAGCCACTATGGGTTACCAGCGGAGTGAAGAGTGTTCCTGAACCGTACTGACGGATGTGCTGCAGCCTGTTAGGGTCAAGAGAGGGATAGACTTGCACTTTGCATTAACACTAAGTCAGCGGTCATGGGGTTTCTGTGTCTTTGGGCTAATACTTCTTCTGATACTAACAAATAAAGTTTTGTCTTTTAGCAAATAACATTTTAGGGGGGACTGTTGTAGAATTATTAGGCCTCTATAAATTTGTAAGGCCCCTTTAAATCCTCTTGCTATACCTCTAAGAGGCCCCCATAGTTTTACAAGGAAGCTTTGTCTATAGAACATAGAATTTGCATGTCAGCAAGAAATAGCTTTGATAAAATGTGTATTTACTAAAATCCTTGAAACTTAACCTTGAGAAACTAACAAGTGCCAGCTACGCTCCAAATGGATAGCTGCCAAAAGGCCCCTCCCGTCGAGTGAGCTCCTCATTTTAACAAAATGGCGCTAAGACCTGTAGGAGTTAAGAAATTACGTAGATAGTGACCTAAGAATGGGGAGGGCATTTTACTAACATCTTAGCACCTAAGCCAATTAACAATGTCTATTTGTCTATATCTTGATTTTCTTCAATGATGTAATAATGCCTTTATAAGGGTCTGCGCACCCATTTTCTGTCAGAAGCCATTAAACTTCTCTGAAGTTCTTTCATTACCCTGAACCTTGTGTCTCAGTGTGAATTTACTTCTGCGTGCACGCAACTTTATTATCTTTAATTTGGACAGGAACAGATAGTCATTCAAACTAATTGGTTTGCAGTAAATTATATACGACACTGTGATGTAATTAGTGTAGGACCCACCGATATTGGAGTACTGTGATGTAATTAGTGTAGGACCCACTGATATTGGGGTACTGTGAAGTAATGGTGGGCTTAACATATAATCGGGCCGTATGGTGGAACTGAATCCCCATATGTGTTTGCTGAGATAGGTGATTTTAAGCCTTGTATATGTTAAACTGTATTTGTGTGTGTTTGATGTTCCTTAATCTATATTATGTTTTCATTTGGTCATTACGGCAGCACCATTGCAGTGAAATACATGTTCCTGTAGCATGTGCCCCCAATTCTCCTTTTTCTAAACATAAAATTTAAGACATACAGTAAATGTGAAATTAAGTTGTATGTAAAAATTAGTTTTCTAATGAGTATTTAAATAAACTGCTAGTATTTTGGGGAATGCACATTTTAAAGATTGGACCTAAATCTGCAAATGTACTCAAGGGAATTTTTTTACTTGCTGAAAACAATAAATATCAGAATTATATTATTATTATTATTAATATTGGTATTTATATAGCGCCAGCTTATTCCGCAACACTTTACAATAAAAGGCGAATTTACTAAATGAGACAATAACAAAATGTAACATGAACAATAGATGGTTGAGGACCCTTCTCAAACGAACTTACAGTCTAAAAGCCTATGCAACAAACTGCATTGAAATGGTCCTCACATATTGTACTTTCAGAGACAAATTGGGAGATTTCCATAGGTAGAAAGGCCATTAGGCCTGAATTTGTGGGAGGAGTAAGTCCCCTACTTAAACTCCCAACGCCTACTCACCTCTGCCGATACAGCTTGATTGTCTCCTAGCAACCAGCACTTACGGTCCGAGCTTCCCGCCAAACAGCTCCAGTCTCCAGCAGCAGAAGTATCCAGCCGAAATTCTCCAGCTGTTCTGCAGTCTGCCACCCGTCTTCTCCTCGGTCGCGGTACTTGGCTTCCAGTCACGAGACCGGCACGCTCACGTAAGCTAGTGAGGGAAATAGCGTTCGGCTATTTCCATCTGTTCGGGCCTAAAAACGTAAAGGTAGGCTCCCTTTTTGCTTTTTCATTACTCGTTCACTTATACTTACCTGTTCGTGCATCTCCGCGTTTGCGCGATTTAATTAGTCGAACGCCTGCTATACTTACGGTTCATGGGTCCTTCATACCGTCCAAACTGCCGACCCTCGTTCAGGTAAAACTCTGGGGCAATTCGTTATAATTTTGTTATACCATTCGTGCATACGAACAAACCATGTTCACAAATACTTACCCGTTCAGACATTTAGTGATTCGCATAATATTCTGTCCACCCCTTGCATACTTACCTGATTCATGCTATAATCCTATTCGTGCGGAATCAGACAAATGCACACTATACTTAATTTAAACAGGTCTCCCGCACGGTCTAAAACTACCGATCCCTGTTCATGCAAATATTAGCATTTCGTGCACACGAACTATATAAAACACAGATTTGTATATACTGCCCGTTCGGTTATTTAACTGTTTGTATTACACCTGTCAGTATGAGTTATTAAATCCTTGTATTACTTCAATCATTTACCAACAAACCTGTGTTTCCCGATTTAACTATGTTTAAAATATTAAAACCTCAGTTTATGTCATTTTATCTTAGTACTCGGTTAATTTCTCCTACAACTACGGAATTAATTAAACTATATTTTGAGGTTAATTAATCAACTAAATTAAATCCCCCTGACACCCAAATAAATTGGCAGAATTCTTCAACTCCACGCCAACCCTGTACAACATTACAAACATATATTAACTAATAACACGATCCTCTCGGGTTATACTGTTAAACCCTAAATTTCATTTTATTTCGCTATGGTCTCTCCCTAGTTTACACAGTCATTTAATTTAGCCTCGTTTGTCTTTGTATTTCTGCATAAAGTTATCAAATTCAAGTCCTTGTATTTACAAATCCAGGTATACAGGGAGTGCAGAATTATTAGGCAAGTTGTATTTTTGAGGATTAATTTTATTATTGAACAACAACCATGTTCTCAATGAACCCAAAAAACTCATTAATAT
The DNA here is from genome assembly GCA_933207985.1 of Pelobates cultripes. Taxonomy (NCBI): domain Eukaryota; kingdom Metazoa; phylum Chordata; class Amphibia; order Anura; family Pelobatidae; genus Pelobates; species Pelobates cultripes. The sequence goes on along the minus strand of OW240912.1, from coordinate 331,943,719 downwards.
CAAAGCTGAATATTTTTGGAAGTAGTTTTAGTTTGTTTTTAGTTTTAGCTATGTTAGGGGGATATCTGTGTGTGTAGGTGACTATTACTGTGCATAATTATTAGGCAACTTAACAAAAAACAAATATATACCCATTTTAATTATTTATTATTACCAGTGAAACCAATATAACATCTCAACATTCACAAATATACATTTCTGACATTCAAAAACAAAACAAAAACAAATCAGTGACCAATATAGCCACCTTTCTTTGCAAGGACACTCAAAAAGCCTGCCATCCATGGATTCTGTCAGTGTTTTGATCTGTTCACCATCAACATTGCGTGCAGCAGCAACCACAGCCTCCCAGACACTGTTCAGAGAGGTGTACTGTTTTCCCTCCTTGTAATCTCACATTTGATGATGGACCACAGGTTCTCAATGGGGTTCAGATCAGGTGAACAAGGAGGCCATGTCATTAGATTTTCTTCTTTTATACCCTTTCTTGCTAGCCATGCTGTGGAGTACTTGGACGCGTGTGATGGAGCATTGTCCTGCATGAAAATCATGTTTTTCTTGAAGGATGCAGACTTCTTCCTGTACCACTGCTTGAAGAAGGTGTCTTCCAGGAACTGGCAGTAGGACTGGGAGTTGCGCTTGACTCCATCCTCAACCCGAAAAGGCCCCACAAGCTCATCTTTGATGATACCAGCCCAAACCAGTACTCCACCTCCACCTGCTGGCGTCTGAGTCGGACTGGAGCTCTCTGCCCTTTACCAATCCAGCCACGGGCCCATCCATCTGGCCCATCAAGACTCACTCTCATTTCATCAGTCCATAAAACCTTAGAAAAATCAGTCTTGAGATATTTCTTGGCCCAGTCTTGACGCTTCAGCTTGTGTGTCTTGTTCAGTGGTGGTCGTCTTTCAGCCTTTCTTACCCTGGCCATGTCTCTGAGTATTGCACACCTTGTGCTTTTGGGCACTCCAGTGATGTTGCAGCTCTGAAATATGGCCAAACTGGTGGCAAGTGGCATCGTGGCAGCTGCCCGCTTGACTTTTCTCAGTTCATGGGCAGTTATTTTGCGCCTTGGTTTTTCCACACGCTTCTTGCGACCCTGTTGACTATTTTGAATGAAACGCTTGATTGTTCGATGATCACGCTTCAGAAGTTTTGCAATTTTAAGAGTGCTGCATCCCTCTGCAAGATATCTCACTATTTTTGACTTTTCTGAGCCTGTCAAGTCCTTCTTTTGACCCATTTTTGCCAAAGGAAAGGAAGTTGCCTAATAATTATGCACACCCGATATAGGGTGTTGATGTCATTAGACCACACCCCTTCTCATTACAGAGATGCACATCACCTAATATGCTTAATTGGTAGTAGGATTTCGAGCCTATACAGCTTGGAGTAAGACAACATGCATAAAGAGGATGATGTGGTCAAAATACTCATTTGCCTAATAATTCTGCACTCCCTGTAGTATTTACTCATTTCAGTTTGAACCATGTCAAGGCCTTAGGCAGCATGCACTCTAAACTTGCCATAGAATAAATTGGTTAATTAAACATACTGTCACAGCCTTCGCTAATTGTTAAATATTCAATGGGTTCAATCCATAGCTTCAGTTTTATTCTAGGCCTCCCTTTATTCTAGGCCTCCTCCGGTTTCTCCGTAAAAAAACACTTACGCTCATCCAAGTACCTGTGCAACAAATCAAGGTATAGTTCTCTACTCATCACGGGACATTTCATACAAGACCTAACGTGGTCTCTATTTATTACGTTTAGCTCACGGTCCTACGCCCTTGTTGTGTTAAATTCTCTAAATTTTTTCTACCTAGGCCTACGGTCATACTGCCTTCAGGCAAGAAACTACCCAACCTACCTAATCTGGTACCCAGCTACACTACCAGGTGCTTACGTTCTTACTCGTTATAGCACTCACTACCGCAAGGCCTCAATCAGCCTCCCCTACAACGTAAATTTGTCCCAGTCTTAGACTAATCATTCAGATCCCTCACATCAGGATCTCATGTTACGCTCCTATAGCCAACCCCTACTACTAAACATACGCCCCTACGTTACGCTCAAACACATCAACATCCGTCTTAACCCCTAGACTTCTTCTACGATACCAGCATCGGCCAAGCCACTCTACTTAAAAAACACTCGAAAGTTCAAGTTCTCCGGTTATAACCACCTTCAAGGTTAGTATCCACACATTGCAACAGAATTACCATTTAACCCATAGGATACAAGTTGAACTGGCTTACAGGGTCTAGGATCCGGCCCCTAGCTCACCCAAGTATAATCCTGTTCCGCGAGGCCATCTCCCACCTCAACACGGAGGTACGGCCCCACGCCCAAATCATAGTTAGATGCCTCGCTCGCCCTTCTACAGGGCTACAGTCAGGGCCTCACTTGTCACGTTTTGATTCTCTTAACAGTCACCGAGAGGCCAACACCCCGCCACCACGTCTGTGGCCATGAATTTCCCTAAGCCAAATCATAGTTAGAGCCTCTCACCGCCACTTGGCATTAGCAGGGCCTCACCTATCACCAATTCACAGTTAAGTTTTTCACTTCGGCACTAGCATTACAGTTCAGTTCATCTAAAAGACCCCCTTCATATCCCTCCCGGTCTCCTACCCCCTTCTAATATCTCATTCACTAATTCATTTTAGAATGTCTCAGGAACCAGCTCCCATCGATGAGTTGCCCGAAGAGATCCCATTTACGCCCAACAGACCAGAGTCTCAATGCGAATCTCTCACCCCCTCAACTCCCATGTCCTTGAGAGCATGGACTTAGGCTCAGGGGAATCCCCTTTCCAGCTACGGCTAGAAAGGCGGAACTTTACAGACTGCTCACCTACCAAGCCCCTGAACCTAGGCCAGGCACTAGCTCTCAAGGACAGCCACCAAGTGCTGGCACGGCCACTCAGGATACCCTAACAGCAATTGTAACAAAGAGGACAGTTTCATTAAAGACTTGTGGATTAAAGTGCAGTTCGAGACTTTACAAGCATTCTCCATGCGAATGCTTGTTAACAACTAACAGGCCACCCTGACTCTAAATTGAGACTCATTTACCTCCCTGCTTGATGGGCATTTTCGTGGAAATAAACGCACAAACGCTATAGAAACCGTATGCATGGCCGCCATTTCGGGACTTCCACGTGTCCGCGGCCATTTTAACTCCCGAACAGTGGTGTTTTGCCGTCGAGTGTCTGGAACTAAAATCGGACACTCGGATAGGCGAACACCGCTGATACCTCCATACCTTTGGGAAATCATGCCACAACTACCGAACGACAAGGCATTCGGTAGAAAGACTCGACAACTTATGGGGATTCCAGCGAACCCAAGATGGCATACGGATGGCCAGCCGTTCGGAACTTTTTTACACACAAACTAAGACCGACTGCAGGGTCAGAATTCATGCAACTGTTTTCGGCTACTTTGCCCGTGCGGTCGGTCAAAACTTTCAAGTCCCATATCTCCCGAACGGCTGAACCGAATGAGCTGATATTCGAATATGTTAGTCGCCCAGAAACATTACTCAAGTATTTTGGGTAGATCCAAACTTTGGGGAAAAATATGTTTCTTTTAATTATGTTATGTGGTTATCTAAGGGGAGGAGATGTACAGAATGTATATTGTGTTTATTGGCTGTACTGTTAATTATGTGGGTGTCTCCCTTGCATGGGCAGAATCACATAAAAGAGAGTGTCTGTCATTAAAGCTTTAGTTCTTCTTCACCCTTCAAAACGTAGCCTTGTCTCGTTCTTGAAAGGGGAATTTTGCAGCATAATCACTAAGCTCTTTTCAGAGCTGTACCTGACTTCTACTTCGGATCCAGCAGAGGGGAATAAGCAGCTCCATTACTACACAGCGACTTGCCGGGAAGAAAAGGATGTCCCCAATGGCTGATACCCTCACTCTAGCTGGGTAGCCATTACAGCAATCTTGGCCAACCTGCAGACTTTGAATAGCAGGCTATCTAAGGTGGAGAGCGCCATCGCCTCCCCAGGTAACACCCCATGCCTCCCAGCCTCCACCCCGGCAGTCCCTGCTGTACCACCATTCCCCCCCCACACTCCCCTCCACAGCACCAGCCAAAGCTATATCTCCTTTCGAGTCACCAGCTCACTCCGTCTCAGACTCCCTCAGTAAAGAAATCCTAGATGGGAAGGATGTGTGTCTGGTGTCTCTGCTCATAGCCTCCCAAGAAGTACTAGAGAACAAAGCATACAATTACGGGGACATCTCAGTTGTGCTTAAGACTAGAGACCCTAGGCTTAACAAGAAACTATCCATCCCTCAGTTTGTGATAGCCTTCGGGATATACCGTGATGTCATCTGCACGGTGTATCCCCACAGAAGAGAAGAGCTAGACCTCTATCTCCCCATGGTGGTGGATTTAGGCATCAAGTACGGGCGCTCCTCTTTTTACGATTATCATAAGTCGGTATCAGCGAAGGCGGCGACCCATCTGAAACAGTTTAATGTCAGAATTAACTGGTATCAGACAGATACATAATTATTCTGTCGCCACTTCGCTGGTCTCAGGCCCCGGTCTTGCGCTGTATGTAATTCTACATCTCATACGGCGGACTTATGCCTTTCCGAAGCACATCCTACCACCTAAAAAGGAATAAGGGGGGGACCATTTGTCCTCCCCCCCAGCCCCCACCCCTAAGCGGCGGTGGGGGCTGGGATGAGGACCAGTGGCGTACACAAGATCCATGGGGCCCCGGTACGAAAATTGATCCGTGGGCCCCCCCGCGCTTACTCTGCTCTGTGCTGCCCTAGACATGACAAAACTCAGACGCCCACCCCCCCCACACCACACCGCCTTTCCCCATCTTCTAAACACACACACACATTCACTGACAGACACGCATACACTAGCTAACAGACATACACACTCGCTCACTAACAGACAGACACACACACACTAACAGACACACACACTCACTAACAGACACACACACACACTAACAGACACACACACACTCACTAACAGACACACACACACTAACATTTTTTTTAAATTAAATTCCCGCAGCCTCCTTTGGGAATGCTGGGGGGGGGGGGTTCTCCCTTTCCCTGGGGTCCAG